>CM072995.1:165454112-165844112 GCA_037038555.1 Rhynchonycteris naso
CAGATGATGTTGTATAGAATTGTACACCAAAACCTATATTATTTTATAAATAAATGTCACCTGAATAATTTCAATTAAAAAATAAATGAAAGAAAAAAAAAGAATGATCCAGATCAGTAATATGCACATCCAGTTTATCACATCCTCAATGCAAATTTATATTTGCTACATTAGTTTCTATCCTATTTCTTTGTGAGAGCCTAATGTGTAACTTGAATATTTGGTTCTTATGTTTCTCCCATGGATTTCCAAAAAGTGCAAGCACTTATAAATGGGGTTGCTAACTGAGTACCTTTGTGTTTGTGTGTGTGTGTGAGTGCACTTTCTTAAAATCTGTACCAAACTGCTTACTATAATAAACAGATGTTGGAAATAAAAGATAGATTTTAGAGATGGGAAAACAAGGCATGAAAATGAACCATTTATATGGCATGATAAAAAGAAAATTCTCAGTTGTCACTGCTGTAAAAGGAACACAGTTTTATTATATTTGTTGCTAGATAGAAAATGCAATTTTTCCTTTTCCTCTTCCTTTACCTCATTTATGTTCCTTCAGGGTAAAATCAGACCTCTGTTCATCTGGGACATATGTATGTTAGATTCCTAAAGTGGAAAGATTTAGGAGTAAATAGGATTAGAGTAAGTCAGTTGTCCTGAAACCTAGATCTTCATTATAATCCTTTAAGAACTTTTTTTTTTTAAAAAAAAAGGTGGATTCCTGAGTCCCATTAGCAGAATTAACAATTTAGAATGGAGAAAGTTGGGTGGTATAAATCAATACATTAAAAAGCATTTCAGGTTGCTAGAATTATCATTCAGATTGGGAACTCTATAATTGACTTTGATGTTTCCTTTTATTCCAAGATACTATAATTACACACTACTCAGGCGCATATTCTTTTTATTTTACAGTGGCTATGAGTACTTTCCATTAACTTTGATTCCTATCCCTTATGTGAATTTTTAGCCAAAGAGACTGATAAATTCCCAGCACTCTGTGTTCTATAGCTGGAGACTATAAAACATGGGATTCTAATTAGAATTAAGTCACCTTAATTAGGCCCTGGCCGGTTGGCTAGTAGAGTGTCAGCCTGACGTATGGTTGTCCCAGGTTCAATTCCTGTTTGGTGCATACAAGAGAACTGACCATCTACTTCTCTACCCTTACCCATCTCACTTCTCTCTCTCTCTCTCTCTCTCTCCCCCTCCTGCAGCCATGGCATTATTGGAGCAAATTGGTCCTGGGTGCAGAGGATGGCTCCATGGCCTTGCCTTAGGTGCTAAGAAGAGCTCAGTTGCTGAGCAACAAAGCAACACCCCATATGGGCATAGCATCACCCCCTAATGGGCTTGAGAGGTGGATCCTGGTAATGCACATGGGTGAGTGTGTCTCTCTGCCCACACCCGCCTCTCACTGAATAAAAAAAAAAAAGTCACCTTAATTTGACAATGATGCAGGTACATATTGCTTGTAGTTTCCTGGCAGGTTGAGGATGTGCTGCATTGTTTTAAATTATATTTCAGAGTATCTTCAAATGTTTCTGCTGATCTCTCTGCCTTTAGTCTCCCTACTTCACTGCATCTTCTAAACAGCTCTTTAATGTATCTTACCAATTCAATATTGGCCGTGTGATCAGTATCAGTATATACATGTGATTAGTATGTGACACTGACAGACTGATTTTGTTCTAAGCCTAGGTGTTATTTTTGGGGGGGGGTACTTATTTATTAATTTTTTTGTATTTTTCTGAAGTGAGAAGCAGGGAGGCAGAGAGACAAACTCCCGCATGCACCAAACTGGGATCCACCCGGCATGCCCACTAAGGGGTGATGCTCTGCCCATCTGGGGCATTGCTCCAATGCAACTGGAGCCATTCTAGTGCCTGAGGTGGTAGTTATGAAGCCGTCTCAGTGCCCAGGCCAACTTTGCTCCAATGGATTCTTGGATGTGGGAGAGGAAGAGAGGAATAGGGAGAAAGGAAAGGGGGAAGGGTGGAGAATTATATGGACATTTATCTTGTGTGCCCTGACTGGAAATTGAACCTGCGACATCCACACGCTGGGCCAATGCTCTACCACTGAGCCAACCAGCCAACACCATAAACCTTGATGTTATTTATCCTGTTTTAATGTCACATGTTCTACCTGGATGTTAATGATGATGATAAAGATGCACCAAAAAAAATAAATAATTAAATAAAACAAACCAGATTACAGTAGGCCTGAGTCTTAGAGGTTTGATTGGTGCTGTTATTTACATATATATAATAAATTAACACGTTAATATATAATATTAAAATAAATATTCTATATAAATAAAATAGCATAAAATGTTATATAATATGTAATGTATATACATCTGATCTAAATGAAATTGAGCTGATCAGTACCATAAAAAATTACTCATATCGCAAAAGATATTGTAGCATTCTTCATTTACTGTGATTCAGTTAGAGTTAAATATATTTTTATGATATAGGAAAAAACACTTGATGATTATTTGAAGAATGCAATTTCCTGTGAAAATTACATTTGAGTATCTCATTTCCCTCTTGCTGGTTTGTGACATCAGACTTATTTTACATGGTCATCCAAAGCATAGCACTGAATCTGCAAATTAATTCAGAGTTATTATAATTTCCTTGTGTACTGTCTTGGGTTTTGTGTTTTGTTTTATGTAAATGATCCAGATGGCTACAATTCTTCTGAGATAAATAATATAACATAATTTGGACAACACCATAAATTATTATATTTGTATTTGATATTGAGAAAATGAAAGTGGTAAGATGTATTAAGTTACAACTGAAACTTTTAAAAACATAAGTACTTTTTCCAAGTTTGATTACTGTTTGGCCAATTACTTCTTTTTTGCTGTGGGGAAAATTTTTGAAACTAGATTTTGGATCTAGATTCTCACTGGTAAATTAGAGTTAAGTGCTACCTTTAAAAGAGTGTTTTAAAGCCAAGAGAAAATATCTGTAAAATGTGTGCTTCACAAATAATAGTTAATTAACTCAAGTTATTTTTGTTATTACAGTGTTACAGTCAAAACAATAAAATTATCATAGTAATAACCAAATATATATTCTTATGTCTCTATAAACACATTTGAAGTTCAAAATATTGCAAGTTAAAAATGCATTTAATTGACCTTATCCACCAAGTATTGGAGATTTGACTAGCCTTTCTTAATTGTGCTTAGAACACTTACATTAGCTCACAGCCGGGAAAAAACAACTCACTGTCACTGTCTAACATCATGGGAGAATATCGTACTACGTATCATTAACCCAGTAGAAAAATCAAAATTTAATATTGAAAGTAGAATTTCTAATAAGTGTGTATCACTTTCACACTATTGAAAAGTTAGAAATTTATAAGAAAAAGACTGTATTTGATTTATTACTTAACAACATATATACGATTATCCCTATAATCAAAATTATGTAAGCTCTTTATGTTTTTGAAGAAATTTTTCTCATGCATGTATTTTTTTTTAGAAACTTGACCTATTCCTCATCATGACCACAAGTATAACCTTATTCTTACCCTTGATTTCAGTTTCTACAGTGTACCTCTAAGGTTGTGAGGTTTTTTTTTTATTAGGTGTTTCCCTGTCCATAAATTGCATTCTGGCTGGCCTTGACCGTCAGCAACTCTGAATGGTGTAACTTCTTGTGATTTGAAGTGTTTCTCATAAAAATTGCTTTCATATTCCTTGTTTATGATCCACCTAATAAACAGGCTGCCTCCATTACTGCATATAAAAAAAGTCTGGCAAGCCAGCTATTCATGTCACCTGTACTAAAATTGTAAAATGTTTCCTATAGACTAGTTTGACTGCTATGTATACACATTCATTCTATGATAAGAGGAAAACAACATTTAATTTCAATAAGGTCACGATGAACTTATTTATACTCGAAAATAAAAAATTCAATCACAGTTTATAAAAACTGTTTAATTGAGTTTAATTATAGGATTAAAAGAACTGGTCTGTAAGAGGTCATTCTAAACTATTCTTGAGCTTGTTTGCTAATATTTGGCTGCCTTAATTCTCTGGCAGTCCTGTAGGAAAAATTGCTTGAAGCAGTTTATAAGTTACTTCTATGACCACTCTGCATGAGTGCTTGCACTCTTTTGTTTCACCTGAGATCCCATCTATTGCTATTTACATATTATTGCTTCTAGGCTACCATTATAGGACACATAACAAACATATTTACTTTAAATGGGGACAAAATGGGTCATTGGATCAAATGGAAGTGTGCAGTCTGGATTAGAAATATAACCTAGTCAGTGATTTTTAAAGGTTAAATTTAAACTTTATTACTGGGTATTTAAAGAAACAACAAAATACTTTAACATTCACATTGTTAGTAATGGTGAATATAAAGATGGTTAGAAGTCAGAGATGCATCTTTAGATAATTTAGATAAACATATGTTAAATAAATGAATGATGCTTCTAAACTCTGAGTTAATATGACAAAATTGAGTAAAATTAAACCAGTTACATTGATAAGTTGACAAAATAAGTTGCTTAATCTAAAATATTACTTTTTTAACACATTCTATTATGTATACATATGTCCTTATGGGGCGAATTTCTTATTAAATATCTATCTAATTAATTTATTAATTAACTCAACATATACTACCGTGTTTTAGACACTGGGATAAATAGTATATATAACAAGAAATAAATTCATATTGAGATATACAAGTTAACCAGTCAGTTAAAATACAGAGATATGTTCTGAGGAATAATGCACACACTTGATACTCTAAGTCAAGAAGCAAAAACCTTTTATTTTTTAAAATACACACACACAACCTACATACACAAAAATATATTTTGTATACTTCCTGCTGAAGTTGGAATTTATACATTACTCAAGAGCAAGAAAAAATTCATTCTTGAAAACACATTTTGAAAAATCTATTAAGCATTAGTTTTGAGCAGGATGTGTATAAATAGATTACATAGATATGGTGTAGAACAAGTGATTTCTTAGATTCATTGTGTTCTGGAATAAGGTTTAATATTTTTTCATTTGACTCCACATACACACACATACATGTTTTGAAACACACAAATTTGTCTTGAATTCTATGTGTTTCTTCTCCATCTGAATACGTAGCAGAATCAACTTCAAGACCAGACCAGAAGAAAGAGAACAAGTATTTGTTTTGTTAATATTGTGCCCAACCCCTATTCCTTACTCTTTGAGTATTTCACAATATTGTTAGTGGTCTGTTTATCACATTTCTTAAGTTTCTCAATATAAGTGTAACATTTGTTTAATTATGGGGTTCTGACTGATTTTAAAAGGAAATGTTTAAATTTTAGGATCAAACCTAAACACATTCAACATCCTTAAAGAACATTTCTTCTAATGTTATTTTGGTTTAAGACATCCCCTTTCAATTAGTTTTAGTAAGCTAGAATCTTAGCAACATGTTCTATTTTGCATTTCTTCCTCACACTTAGTGGCTGGATATGTCTTTCAGAATCAGCTTAGAATGTTTTACAACTCTCTAATTTTCTATTCATTATCATCCGCTTGCAGTAGATGGCTTTTTTGTTCTGATTGCTTCTGTTTCAACTAGTGGTCCTCACCACGTGAAGACTTTGGGATTCTTTTTTCAGTATCTTGGACCATTAGCCAACTTCATTCACAATTGTTACACAATCTTTAGCTCTAGAAATTCCAGTTTGGGAAGAGCTATCTGCTACCAAGCTGTGCATACATAATTGACCTAGAAAAATAATTTAGCTACCACACTTTTTAAATTAATTTTTAGAGACAAAGAGGTAGGGGAAGAGGGAGAAAAAAGGAGAGATGAACTTGTCCCACTCATGCATATATTTATTAGTTGAATCCTGTATGTTCCTTGACTGGGGATCAAACCCACAACCTTGGTGAATCAGGTTGATGTTTTCACCAACTGTACTATCAGTCCAGGGAAACATCTTTATTTTGAAGGGTACATTTTGTTGATAAAATCTTGAGCCTTTCTATGAAAGACCATCCTGATAAAATTGTTTTATACATCAACTGCACTTAATTCTTTTTTTTTAATATTTTTTATTTATTTAAAAATATGGTTAACATGTGTTTTTATTTTCCCTGTCTATCTCTTTTTATTTATTTATTTATTTATTTATTTTATATATATATATATATATATATATATATATATATATATATATTTTATTATTATTAATTCTAATGGGGTGACACCAATAAATCAGGGTACATATGTACAATGAAAACATCTCCAGGTTATCTTATCATTCAATTATGTTGCATACCCGTCACTAAAAGTCAAATGGTCCTCTGTCACCTTCTATCTGGTTTTCCCTGTGTCCCTCCCCTCCTCCCTATCCTACTCTTCCTTCCCTCCCCCACATCCCATAACCACCACTCTCTTGTCCATGTCTCATATTTTCACTTTTATGTCCCACCTATGTATGAAATCATGCTGTTCTCAGTTTTTCTTTTTTTCTGATTTACTTATTTCACTCCATATAATGTTATCAAGGTCCACCCATTTTGTTAAAAATGATCCGATGTCATCGTTTCTTATGACTGAGTAGTATTCCATAGTATATATGTACCATAGCTTTTTAATCCACTCGTCTTCTGACAGACACTTGGGCTGGTTCCAGATCTTCGCTATTGTGAACAATGCTGCCACGAACATGGGGGCACATTTCTTCTTTTCAAACAGTGCTATGGTGTTCTTAGGGTATATTCCTATAAGTGGGATACCTGGGTCAAAAGGCAGTTCGATTTTTAATTTTCTGAGGAATCTCCAAACTGTTTTCCACAGTGGCTGCACCAGTCTGCATTCCCACCAGCAGTGCAGAAGGGTTCCCTTTTCTCCACATCCTTGCCAGCACTTATTCTGTGTTGTTTTGCTGATGAGTGCCATTCTGACTGGTGTGAGGTGATATCTCATTGTGGTTTTAATTTGCATTTCTCTAATGATTAGTGATGTTGAGCATTTTTTCATATACCTATTGGCCATCTGTATGTCCTCTTTGGAGAAATTTCTATTGATTTCTTTTGCCCATTTTTTGATTAGTTTGCTTGTCTTCCTGGTGTTGAGTTTTATAAGTTCTTTATGAATTTTAGTTATTAACCCCTTATCAGATGTGCTGTCGAATATGTTCTCCCATTGTGTGGTTTGTCTTTTTATTCTGTTCTTATTGTCTTTAGCTGTGCAAAAACTTTTTAGTTTGATATAGTCCCATTTGTTTATTTTGCCTTTTATTTCATATGCCCGTGGAGATAAATCGGCAAATATACTGCTGCTACAGATGTCGGAGAGCTTGCTGCCTATGTTTTCTTCTAAGATGCTTATGGTTTCACGACTTACATTTAAGTCTTTTATCCATTTTGAGTTTGTTTTTGTGAATGGTGTAAGTTGATGGTCTAGTTTCATTTTTTTGCAGGAAGATGTCCAATTTTCCCAACACCATTTGTTAAAGACGCTGTCTTTACTCCATTGTATGTTCTTTCCTCCATTGTCAAATATCAGTTGTCCAGAAAGCTGTGGGTTTATTTCTGGGTCCTCTGTTCTGTTCCATTGATCTATGTGCCTGTTCTTATCCAGTACCAGGCTGTCTTGAGTATAATGGCCTTATAGTAAACCTTGATATCTAGAAGAGTGATACCTCCTGCTTTATTTTTTCTTTTTAAGATTGCTGATGCTATTCGTGTTCTTTTTTGGTTCCATACAAATTTTTGGAATATGTGTTCTATATCTTTGAAGTATGTCATTGGTATTTTAATTGGTATTGCATTGAATTTATGAATTGCTTTGGGTAATATAGACATTTTATGATGTTTATTCTTCCTAGCCATGAGCACGGTATATGCTTCCACTTGTTTGTATCTTCCTTGATTTCTTTTATCAATGTTCTACAATTTTCCGAGTACAAGTCCTTAACCTCCTTGGTTCAATTTACTCCTAGGTACTTTATTTTTTTGGCTGCAATAGTGAAGGGGATTGTTTCCTTAATTTCTTTTGCTGATATTTCATTGTTCGTGTATAGAAATGCCTCTGATTTCTGAGTATTAATTTTATATCCTGCCACCTTGCTGAATTCATTTATAAGGTCCAGTAGTTTTTTGACTGAAACTTTAGGGTTTTCAATATACAATATCATATCATCTGCAAATAGTGACAGTTTGACTTCTTCTTTTCCAATTTGGATGCCTTTTATTTCTTCTTCTTGTCTGATTGCTGTTACTAGGACTTCCAGAACTATGTTGAATAAGAGTCGTGAAAGGGGGCATCCCTGCCTGGTTCCTGATCTTAAGGGGATTGCTTTTCATTTTTGTCCATTTAGTATGATGTTTGCTGTCGGTTTGTCGTAGATGGCCTTTATCTTGTTAAGGAATGATCCCTGTATTCCCACTTTACTGAGAGTTTTGAGCATGACTGGGTGCTGGATTTTATTAAATGCCTTTTCTGCATCTATTGAAATTATCATGTGATTTTTGTCCTTCCTTTTGTTTATGTGATGAATCACATTGATTGATTTGCGAATATTGAACCAGCCTTGCCTCTCCAGAGTAAATCTCACTTGATCATGGTGTATGATTTTTTTCATATATTGCTGAATCCAGTTGGCTAATATTTTGTTGAGAATTTTAGTGTCTAAATTCATCAGGGATATAGGCCTATAATTTTCTTTCTTTGTGTTGTCTTTGCCCGGTTTTGGGATCAGAATTATGATTGCCTCATAAAAGGAGTTTGAAAGTCTTCCTTCCTCTTGAATTTTTTGAAATAGCTTGAGGAGGATAGGAGTTAGTTCTTCTTTGAATTTTTGATAGAATTCACTTGTGAAGCCATCTGGCCCAGGACTTTTCTTTTTTGGGAGTTTTTTGATAACTGTTTCGATCTCATTTGTTGTAATTGGTGTGTTTAGGTGTTCAGCTTCTTCCAGATTGATTTTTGGAAGGTTATATGATTCAAGAAATTTGTCCATTTCACCAAGATTTTCTAATTTTTTGGCATATAGTTCCTCATAGAATTTTCTTACAATGCTTTGTATTTCTGTTGTGTCAGTTATTATTTCTCCACTGTCCTTTCTAATTTTATTTATTTGAGTCCTCTCTCTTTTTTTCTTGGTGAGTCTAGTTAAAGGTTCATCAATCTTGTTTACCTTTAAAAAGAACCAGTTTCTGGTTTCGTTGATCCTCTGTATTGTTTCCTTACCCTCTATGTCATTTATTTCTGCTCTGACCTTTATTATTTCCTTCCTTCTACTTGTCTTGGGTTTTATTTGTTGTTGTTTTTCTAGTTCTTTTAGATGCAGGGTCAGGTTGCTTATTTGAGCTTTTTCTAGCTTCTTATGATATGCCTGTAGTGCAAGAAACTTCCCTCTCAGAAGTGCTTTTGCTGTGTCCCATAAATTTTGAGTTGATGTATGCTCATTATCATTGATTTCTAGAAACTTTTTTATTTCTTCTTTGATCTCATTGTTAATCCATTCATTATTTAATAACATGCTATTTAGTTTCCAAGTGTTTGAGTATTTTTCAGTTTTCCTTTTGTGGTTAATTTCTAGTTTCATGGCACTTTTATCAGAGAAAATGCTTGATATGATTTCAATCTTCTTAAATTTATTGCGACCAGTTTTGTGTCCTAACATGTGGTCTATCCTAGAAAACGTACCATGAGCGCTTGAGAAGAATGTATATTCTACCGCATTAGGGTGAAAGTTCTGAAGATATCCATTAAATCAAGTTGATCTAGTGTCTCCTTTAAGTCTGCTGTTTCTTTATTAATTTTCTTTCTTGAGGATCTATCCAGTGTTGTTAGAGGGGTATTGAAATTTCCTACTATGATAGTATTGCTGTTAATCTCGCCCTTTATATCCATCAAAGTCTCCTTTATGTATGTCAGGGCTCCTATATTTGGTGCATAGATGTTTATAATAGTTATATCTTCCTGTTGAATTGTTCCCTTTATCATTTTGTAGTGTCCTTCTTTATCTCTTACTACAGCCTTTGTTTTAAAGTGTATTTCTTCAGATATAAGTATTGCTACTACTGCTTTTTTTTCATTTCCATTTGCGTAAAGTATTTTTTTTCCATCCTTTTACCTTCAGTCTATGTGCATCTTTTGTTTTAAGGTGTGTCTCTTGTAGACAGCATATGCATGGGTCCTGTTTCTTTATCCATGCAGTTACCCTATGTCTTTTGATTGGATCATTTAATCCATTTACATTTAAGGTTATTATTGATATGTAGTTGTTTATTGCCATTTTATTCTTTAAAGCTGTATTCTCCTTTTGCTCTATTCTTTCCTCCCTTTAAACTGTTCACAAGAGGCCCCTTAGTATCTCTTGCAGAATTGGTTTGGTTTTTATGAATTCCTTCAGCCTTTCTTTTTCTGGGAAGCTCTTTATTTCTCCTTCAATTTTCAACGTTAGCCTTGCTGGATAAAGTAGTCTTGGTTGTAGGTTCTTGTTCTGCATTACTTTGATTATATCTTGCCATTCCCTTCTGGCCTCAAGTGTTTCTGTTGAGAAGTCTGATGTCATCCTTATGGGGGCTCTTTTGTAGGTGATAGCCTTTTTTTCTCTAGCAGCTTTTAAAATTATTTCTTTATCGATTAGCTTTGGTATTTTAACTATGATGTGTCTTGGTGTAGATCTTTTTGGGTTTCTCTTTAATGGAGTTCTGTGTGCTTCTTGAACGTGTGGAGTGTTTCCCAGCCTTAATTTAGGAAAGTTTTCTGCTATGATTTGATTGAACAAAGTTTCCATTTCCTGTCCTCTCTACTCTTTGTCAGGCACCCCTATGATGCGAATGTTGTTTCTCTTCATGTTGTCACAGAGCTCCCTTAGAGTTTCCTCACATTTTTTAAGTCTCTTTTTCTTTTTTTTCTCTGTTTCTATGCCTTTGTTTATTGTGTCCTCTAACTTGCTGATTCGATCCTCAGTGTGATTCATCCTGCTTTTAATTCCTTCCATTGTGGTCTTCAGTTCTGATACTGTATTTGTCATTTCTGTCTGATTCTTTTTTATTATTTTAATTTCGTTTTTTATACTTCTTATCTCTTTATTTAGGTGTTCATAATGACTATCCATTGTTGCTCTAATTTCTTTGAACATCCTAACTGTCATTATTCTAAATTTTGCTTCTGGTAATTTGGTTATATCAGGTTCATTCAGGTCCTTCTCTCGGGATTTCTCTTGATTCATTTGGTTTGCATTCCTCTGCCTACCCATTTTGTCTGTGTATAAGCAAGTTGTGGCCACTGGAGTCCTGTAGGTGTTGCCATTGTGTTCTCTACGTGTGGTCTGTCTGCAGGTCCCCCACCCCGTCTGCCCTTACCTAGGGTGGTTGGGTATGACTGTTGCCAGTGCCGGGCCACTGTGGCTTTTGCTGTTAATTCTGCCTCTCCTCCGCGGGAGGGGCTGTCACTCAAGCCACAAGCCTTAGCACCAAGGGTAGAGGTGAGCACCTTTGCTCAGCTGCGGACCCAGCCTATTTCTGGACTTTCGCCCAGAACCCGCAGTCAGAACCTGCTCGCCACAGTTTAGCGGGTTGTGCAGGACTTTTGATGTGCTCTTAGCTGTGAGCCTTTGCCCGTCCGGAGCTTTAGCTCCGCCCTCGAGGCCAGGGCCCTTCTGCGCAGGGTCGCAAACCCAGGTTTATTGGGCCTGGCGTGTTTGCTGTCTTCCGCTCAGCTGCATACTTCCGCTCATCCCGGACTCTACCCCGCCCCCCGCGTTCGGAGTCCACTCGTGCACGTATAATTGCAAATCGCGGTTTCACTGGCCGGGCGGGGCTGGTAACGTGAGCTCAGTCGCGAGCCCCTGCCCATCCCTGGTCCTAGTCCGGTCCCCGCATTCAGGGCTGGCTTGTGCAGGGTCGCTGAGCAGATTTCTGCCCGTTCCTGGCCTCTTGCTTTGTCCCCGTAAGTGAGATTAAAGGCGGGCCTGTAGCTTCCGGACCGCTTTCGCGCGTCCCCTCCGATCCTGCTGGGCTAGACTGAGCTCACACTGGCTTGGCCTCCGCCCACGCCGACAGAACCGCGTTTCAGCGTCCTCCCGCCCCAAACCCTTCAGCAACCCTCAGCAGAGTAGGAAGGGACCTAATGCTCCACACTGTAGGCCTGGGAGCTCCCCCACTTGTTTCACAGCTCAAAACTGTCCAAACGCCTCTTCTAGGCTCTGAGACTGCAGTCTGGGGCTTGATTCCTGGGACCCAGGTCCCTCCCTCTCCACCAAACTCTCTTCCCGCCACGCGGGTCTCTCCGGGCTGCTGTTTGCTCCGGGGAGCTGGGCAGCCCTCTTCGCGTTTTTGCTATTCCTACCAGTCTCAATGTGGCTTCTTCTGTGTTCCTTGGTTGAAGAGTCCACTTAGTTCAGTTCATAGTTGGTTTATCCAGATGATGGTTCTTTAAATTGAGTTATAATCCACTTTGGTTCTGGGAGTTGGAAGTTGGTAAGTCCGCCTACTCTGTCGCCATCTTGCTTCCTTTGTACTTAATTCTTAAATATAGCTGTTTATTTTACCAGTCAGCTCAAAGTGAAAAGATTGAAGCTTTCAGCCTTAGTCAATTCAGACTCATTGATAGAACCCTCTTAAGGTGATTGAGAGATGAATGATGACTAACAATGTTGTAGCTAAGGAGATTCTAATCAGAGATCAGAATCCAACACTCCATGTCTAATAGCAAATTTGTTTTCCATTCTAAGTGCTAATAACTCAAAGATATTACTCAGTGATGTGATGAATATACCGCTTTTCTTTTCAATACAATTTTCTTTCAGAATGCACTGAGCTCCAGATTATTTGGGGTGAAGAAGAAAGTGTAAGTATCATCCAGCTAACAAAAAGAAATCTTCAGACATCACTGATCATCTGCTGGCATCTTTGTCACTGTGGATGATAATACACTGGAATCAGGTGCTAAATTCTATGTTCATACCATGGTCTCCATTCTGTAAGATCAAGTGCTCTATAACCTTTTTCACCTGATTGTAGGAATCTAAAGATTTTTCCATTCTTGACGTCTGTACTGCTTAGCTGAACCCCACTGAGAATGCACAGGTCTCTGTGGGGCTATCATAAGGCCTTTTTGTGCTGAGTTCTGATTCATCTAGTTCTTGTCAAATAGTATTGCTTCACATTGGGATTGGACATTTTGTTAGGTGAGAAAGTCACCCCATGTATTTTTATTGTAAATGGTATATTTTTTATTTTTAGCATTTCTGATTTATTCTAGTACTTTAGTCTGGAGTAGGGATTTAGTCACCCTTATTAAGGCCTCTATGTTGGTAAATTACTCCTTCTTTTCTACCAGATGTTTACCCATTTCTAGTTGTTCAAATGTTTATTTATTTTTTTTCGTGGGAGGAAACAGATTTCACATAATTCTCCATTGCTTTCCACTCTATGGTTTATGGTATTCATGCTATGCTGTGAGTCTTTCTGGCATTGTTATGCTAAAATTAACCTCCAAAACAGCCTAGCTTTCATAATAAAATAATGGCAGATTCAATGATGATAGGTAAATTGAACAGAGCCTAAGAAAGATATGTTTGACACTGATAAGAAAACTAAACTTGTTTATATCACTTACATTCTTAGATCCCTTTTTTGACCTTTATTTGAGCATTGTGAGGACCCAAGACTTGGTCATCAGACAGATCGGGGTTTCACCTTGTCACTGATAATTAAAAGCTGAGATACTTGTTTTATTTTGGAGGATGTTGTCAGCACAAATTTGGGCTTAAACCCTATCTCTGTGGCAGCTAGTGATTTGTGCCCCATGATTTAGGCAACAGATACTGGTTTTATCCTAGTTTCACTGCTTGGTGTCTATGACCATGAGCAATATGTTTGACTTCTTTGTATACCTTAATTTTTTTATGTGTAAAGTGGGAATAATGACAGTTCATATAACATAATGTTGTGTGAATTGAACAGTGGGTATAGTTTTTACTCATATTTTTTACACTTCATGGTATTTCTTCTCTTTTTTATTTTAAAGTTGTCTCCTGGTTAGTGTGATAAGACTATTACTGTATGCCTTTAAAGGCATATTTAAAAATTCTGATAATACAAATATTGAAAAGGTTTTCATCCATTAATAATTTAGATGTCATGGGGTTTTTAATGCTTTATTTTTGTTTTATTTATATTTCACATCACCTCATTAAATTACTATGGTTTTGTGGCTTTGTCATATGAGCTTTTATAAAGTATGACAAGGGATGGTAAGCTCTATTTACATTCAGTGAATTATACTCAGTGATCTATGAATATGACTGAAAATAATTTGAATGTTTAAATGATGCTTAATTTTTTCTTGAAGTCTCTTTTTATAATCTAGTAGGATAAAATAAAAGCATTACATGAATACATATATATGTAGTACTTAAAATGTGCTGCATGTTAGCAACACTAGTTCACCATTGACTTAGCAATACTTTTGTATATATTCTTTTATTACTTTTTATTGTAGAAAATAAAAGTATTCATATATTTATTTCTATGATCTATTCAGATTAAAAAGTAAAAGAAAAATAAAGGTCTATGCCCCAACACTTAGATTTAGAAAGAGTTCCTTTGTCGCCCCTCATGTTTTCTTTCTAATTTCTCCATGTGCTATGCCTGAAGTGCAAGTTCCACTCTCTAGATGTTGCTAAACAATCCAAATTGATAGAACCAATTACACCTTTATCACTTTCTACACATCCTTAGCAACATTTGCTATTAATAGTTTTTAATTTTATTGTTGGCAATTTTCTAAATATAAAATTGAATTCCTAGGGTTTCAGTAATTTTTTCATGATTTTAATAAATTTTATTATAATTTTATATGTTTATGGACAAATTGTGATTTTCTTCTATTAAATATACCTTCATATCTTTTAACTATTTAACTATCTAATTGTTCTAATTGTTTGATATATTGTAATGATTGATAGAGCTTTATATTCGGATTGAAAATTTCTTATTGGATATAGTATTATCCTGACACATGGAGTTTTCTTCTTTAATGAATATGCTTCTTAGAAATTTATTATAGCTCTTGTTATAAACCTTCCCATTATAGTTTGCATTTCTTCCTTTGTTAGTAGTCCCTTCTCACACAGAATACAAAAACATTCTTTTCTATTATGTTCTAAAAGTTTTATAGCTTTATCTTTTTAATTATTGATGCAAATTAGATTGAGTTTCGCACATGCTTTTAACAAGGTATCCAGTTTCAGTTTCTTTCACATAGAGAACTTATATTCACAAAGTACATATTGTCTTCATACTGTTTTTATGTACAATAAACATCATTTCCAAATTATAGAATTAACTAATTGTTTTTTTATTAATTTTAATGGGGCGACATTAATAAATCAGGGTACACACGTTCAAAGAAAACATCTCCAGGTTATCTTCTCATTCAATTATGTTACATACCAATCACCCAAAGTAAAATTGTCCTCTGTCACCTTCTATCTGTTTTTTTGTGTGTGTGCCTCTCCTTTCCCCCTCTTTCTCCCTCTCCACTCTTCCCCAACCCCGTAACCACCACATTCTTGTTCATGTCTCATAGTCTCGCTTTTATGGCCCACCTATGTATGAAATAATGCTGTTCTCATTTTATTTTTCTGTTTTAGTTATTTCACTCTGTATAATGTTATCAAGGGCCATCCATATCCAGAAGAGTAATACCTCCTGCTTTATTTTTTCTTTTTAAGATTGCTGAGGCTATTCGTGTTCTTTTTGGTTCCATATAAATTTTTGTAATATGTGTTCTATATCTTTGAAGTATGTCATTGATATTTTAATTGGTATTACATTAAATTTATAAATTGCTTTGGGTAATATAGACATTTTAATGATGTTTTTCTTCCTAACCATGAACACGGCATATGCTTCCACTTGTTTGTATCTTTGTTGATTTCTTTTATCAATGTTTTATAATTTTCAGAGTACAAGTCCTTAACCTCCTTGGTTAAATTTACTAGATACTTTATTTTTTTGGTTGCAATAGTTAAAGGGATTGTTTCCTTAATTTCTTTTGCTGACAGTTAATTGTTGGTATATAAAAATGCCTCTGGTTTCTGGGTATTAATTTTATATCCTGCCACCTTGTTGAATTCATTTACCAGGTCCAGTAGTGTTTTGACTGAGATTTTAGGGTTTTCTGCATACAATATCATATCATCTGCAAATAGTGACAGTTTTATTTCTTTTCCAATTTGGATGCCTTTTATTTCTTCTTTTTGTCTGATTGCTGTAGTTAGGACTTCCAAACCTATGTTGAATAAGACTGGTGAAAGGAGGAACCCCTGACTGGTTCCTGATCTTAAGGGGATTGCTTTTAATTTTTGCCCATTTAGTATGATGTTTGCTGTCGGTTTGTCGTAGATGGTCTTTATCATGTTAAGGAATGTTCCCTGTATTCCCACTTTACTGAGAGTTTTGATCATGAATGGATGCTGGATATTATCAAATGCTTTTTCTGCATCTATTGAAATTATCATGTGATTTTGTCCTACCTTTGTTTATGTGATGAATCACATTGATTGATTTGTGAATATTGAACCAGCCTTGCCTCTCCAGAATAAATCCCACTTGATCATGGTGTATGATTTTCTTCATATATTGTTGGATCCTGTTGGCTAATATTTTGTTGAGAATTTTAGCATATACATTTATCAGGGATATTGGCTTATAATTTTTTTCTTTGTGTTGTCTTTGCCTGGTTTAGGGATCAGAATTATGCTCGCCTCATAAAAGGAGTTTGGAAGTCTTCCTTCCTCTTGAATTTTTTGAAATAGCTTGAGAAAAATAGGAGTTGGTTCTTCTTTGAATTTTTGGTAGAATTCACTTGTGAAGCCATCAGGCCCAGGACTTTTCTTTGTTGGGAGTTTTGTGATAACTGTTTCAATCTCATTTGTTGTAATTGGTCTATTTAGGTGTTCTGATTCTTCCAGATTGATTTTTGGAAGATTATATGATTCAAGAAATTTATCCATTTCACCTAGGTTTCCTAATTTTTTGACATAGAGTTCTTCATAGTATTTTCTTACAATACTTTGTATTTCTGTTGTGTCAGTTGTTATTTCTCCAGTCTCATTTCTAATTTTATGTATTTGAGTCCTCTCTCTTTTTTATTTCTTGGTGAGAATAGTTAAAGGTTCATCGAACTTGTTCACCTTTTCAAAGAACCAGCCCCTGGTTTCATTGATTCTCTGTATTGTTTCCTTAGGCTCTATGTTATTTATTTCTGCTCTGATCTTTATTATTTTCTTCCTTCTACTAGTCCTGGGCTTTATTTGTTGTTGTTTTTCTAGTTCTTTTAGATGCAGGTAATATTTTTTCCATCCTTTTACCTTCAGTGTATGTGCATCTCTTGTTTTAAAGTGTGTCTCTTGAAGACAGCATATGTATAGGTCCTGTTTCTTTGTCCAATCAGCTACCCTATGTCTTTTGATTGGACCATTTAATCCATTTCCCTTAAAGGTTTTTGTTGATATGTAGTTGTTTATTGCCATTTTATTCTTTAAAGCTGTATTTTTTTCCTCCTTTGAACTCTTCACAACAGGCCCCTTAGCATCTCTTGCCGAACTGGTTTGGTTTTAATGAATTCCTTGAGGCTTTTTTTGTCTGGAAAGCTTTTTATTTCTTCTTCAATTTTAAATTTTAGCCTTTCTTGCTAGAGTAGTCTTAGTTGTAGGTTCTTGTTCTGCATTACTTTGAATATATCTTGCCATTCCCTTCTGGCCTCAAGTGTTTCTGTTGAGAAGTCGAATGTCATTCTTATGGGGGCTCCTTTGTAGGTGATAGCCTTTTTTTCTCTAGCAGCTATTAATATTTTCTCTTTATCACTTAGCTTTGGTATTTTAATTAAAATGTGTCTTGGTGTAGATTTCTTTGGGTTTCTCTTTAATGGAGTTCTCTGTGCTTCTTGAAAGTGTGAATTGTTTACCAGCTTGAATTTAGGGAAGTTTTCAGCTATGATTTGATTGAACAAAGTGTCTATTCCTTGTTCTTTCTCTTCATCTTTGGGTACTCTTATGATGCGGATGTTATTTCTCTTCATGTTGTCACGGAGCTCTCTCAGAGTTTACTCAGATATTTTGAGTCTCTTTTCTTTTTTCTGCTCTGCTTCTGTGTCTTTGTTTATTTTGTCTTCTAACTCGCTGATTCAATCCTCAGCTTCATCCATCCTGCTTTCAATTTCTTCCATTGTGGTCTTCAGTTCTGATACTGTATTTGTCATTTCTGTCTGATTCTTTTTTATTATTTCAATTTTCTTTTTTATACTTGCTATCTCTTTATTTAGGTGTTCGTAATGACTATTCATTGTTGCTCTAAGCTCTTTGAACATCTTAAAAATCAGTATTTTAAACTCGTTCTCTGGTAATTTGGTTATATCTGGTTCCATCATGTCCTCTGGAGATTTCTCTTGATTCATTTGGGTTGCATTTCTCTGCCTTCCCATTTTGTCTGTGTATAAGAAGGGTGTGGCCACTGGATTCCAATGGGTGTTGCCTCTGTGTTCCCTAGGTCTGGTTTTTCTGCAGGCCCACCAACTCTTCTGCCACTGCCTAGAGCGGTTGGGTATGTGCATTGCCATTGCTGGTCCACCACAGCTGTTGCTGTGATTTCCGCCCCTCCTCTGCAGGAGGGGCTATGTTCTTATACCTAGCTCTACAAGTCTCAGCCTGTCTGGGCCTTCGCCTCACCCGAACAGGTGGGGTTGTACACTGCACTCAAGCCACAAGCCTTGGCACCAGATGTAGGGGTGAGCACCTTTGTCAGCTGCAGACCCCGCCGGTTCCTGGGCTTCTGCCAAACCCCCACAGTCTGAGCCGGCTCGGTTATGGGCAGGCTGCTTGCTTGCTCTCAGCTGCGAGCCTCCACCTATCCTGGGCTTTAGCCTAGCCCCTGAGGTCAGGGCTGGCTCATGCAGGGTCTCAAATTTCCAAGGCCTGGTTATGTTGCCGCCCACGGTCCCCTTCTCAGCTGCCAATCTCTGCCCCATTTCTGGCCTCCCGCTTTCCTGGCCTCCGGTTTTTGCCCCGCAGGTGGGCCCGCAGATGCCAGACTGCTTTCGAGCATCCCCTCAGCCCCAGCTGGGCTAGACAGAGCTCATACCAATTGGGCCTCTGCCCCAGCCACAGAACCTCATTTCTGCATCCCGCCATCACCATCCCTCCAGCAAGCTCTCAGCAGTGTGGGTAGGGGCACTGTACCTCAGACCCTAACACCATACTGTAGTTCTGAAAACTCCCTTCATCTAAGCAGCTCTGCTCTAAGTGCCACAGGAGAGCTTGTTTGGCTGGTGTCCTGTCTCCCTTTGCTGGTATTTCTAGTTCCAGAGGAAATATTTATTTTTGACTTGGGAGGTGACTCAGCTCAGGGGTTAGGGAGGCTGTCCTTCAGAGTGTTTCTCCTTGTGCCTTCCAGTCCACACTCTCTTCCCACTGCTCCGGTCCTCTCTTCTGTCCCCATTCCCAGAACCCCAGGTGAGTGGTTGTGAGAGAGGTTTTCTGTGCTATCCCTTTAAGAAGAATCCTAGGTCTGAGAAAAGTCTCTTTCTCACAAACAGTATCCTCACTTGTTTAACAGCTCAATACTGTCCAAACGCCTCTTCCAGGCTCTGGGGCTGCAGGCTGGGGCTTTGTTCCTGGGACCCAGGTCCCTCCCTCTCTGCTAAACTCTCTTTCTGCCATTTGATCCAGGGAGCTGGGCAGCCCTTTCCACGTTTTCGCTTTTCCTACAAGTTTCAATGTGACTTCTTCAGTGTTCCTTGGTTTAAGAGTCCACTTAGTTTAGTTCAAAGTTGGTTTATCCAGATGATGGTTCTTAAAATTAAGTTATAATCCACTTTGGTTCCAGGAGTTGAAAGTTGGTATGTCTGCCTACTCCATCACTATCTTGCCACCCAAATTAACTAATTGTTAGTGTCATACTTGTATAATTCATAAACATTTTAAATTATCTAAATACCTATTCTGGAATAAATCAACTCTCCTATATGTTATTTAAAATGACATTGGCTCACTCTTCGAAACCAAAAAGTGAATTATTTGTTTATTGCTGCACAAATACAAAAGAATCTTAATTATACTAAAATTTTTATTATCTATTGTAATATCAGATAGAGAAATTATAACTACGATGTTATTTTTTACCATTCTTGGCCATTTTCTCTTGCATTTGCTGGATATTATTTTATTTGTAAGTTTAAAAAGATTGTATTTATCCTAATGGTCATTTTGGAAACATATCTCTTCTGCACTTAATCTTTTATTTACAAGAATATGTTATAATTCTCTGTCTCTTTTTTTTCTCTTTTTCCACATTTATTTAAATATTACTAATGTCTTTCAACAAATATTGTAATTTCTATGTTTTTAGAGAGAGAGAGAGAGAGAGAGAGAAAGATAGTGAGAGAGGTAAGTGGGGAGTGGTGGGAAGCATCAAGTCATGGTTGCTTCCCATATGTGTCTTGATTGGGCAAACCCCTGTTTTAGAACCAGTGACCTCAGCATTTCAGGCTGATGCTGTATCCACTGTGCCACCACAGGTCCAGCAAATATTATAATTATCATCACTTAATATGGGTCTGCCTTAAACTTTTATCTAAACTTCTCTTATCAAACCAAATAGAGTTATATGTGTTATTAAATATTATCAAATTTAAAATAATTTTTATATGCTATTTTTCTCTAATAATCGCATTGATTGATTGATATTAAACAAGTCTTACAATCATAATATTTACCCAAATGGGTTATTTTATCTTAACATTTTTTATGCATTACTAAACTCAATTTACTAACATTTAGATTAAGATTCTTGAGTCCATTGTTATGAATGGGATAAATGTATAATTATTTCACTCTATCACTTTTGTTTTTATTAAGATTATAATATACTTGTACAATAAGTTTGACATTGAGACTTTCTTTTCTATTTTTCAAAGCAGCTTTATAAGCTTATATTAACTATTCACTGGTATTTGGTGAAACTAGAGCCTGATAGACTTTGTATTATTTCAAGAAAAAGTTAACTACTGACTCATTTCTTTTTAAGTTTCACTACTATTCAGTTGTTCAATATGTTTTGAATATAAAATTTCTTCAATTTCAAAATATTTTTTCTGGGAATTTATCATAATTTGTAATGTTATTTTCATAAAGGTATTAATTAAATCCATATTTTAACAGTTTATGTTGTAGCAGTTTCTTTTATAAATTTTTTATTACAATTATATATTATATTTATAAGTAATTAGAGGTATGTATAATTTGTTAGTTGGTTTCAACAAATCAATTTTTAGCACGGTTATTTTTTGCTACTGAAATGTTTGACTTATTTCATTACTTTCTGCTCAAATATTCATTATTTTTTTTCTTTTCATTAATTTGAGTATATTCTGCTGGGTATATTTTGTTTTTGTTGTTATTTAAAATTCTAATTTGAAAGCTTATGTTAATGCAGTTGGAAATGCTTCACTGTTCTATATCATCATCCCAAAAATAACTTGAGGATATATTTTTTATATCTGTACTGTATACTCAAATGTTGTATTATTATTTCACAGTAAAATACATTATATTAGGTGTCAATAAGTGTAGTAATAACTGGCATACTTGATTTTTGAGAAAACATGATATTTCTGTCTGAAAAATAACCTTGACTCAATGTTATTTACCCCATAATGTGAACCACAGAGAGGAATAGATTTTATTCTATCTGCAAAACCACATATTCATTAGATGTATACTGAGCAGACTGAATAAACACCAAAAAGCTGTGTTAAGTGGTGTGAGAGACTGCTGAGACATTCTATTAGTAGTTTCCAGGGACACACAAACCAATTCTCTGACCTCTTCCTAATGTCTACATGATGATATTCAAATGAAGTAAAAATATATAATTCTATCAAAGCATGGTATGAATTTATTGATTAAATATACTTTTATTTTCCACTGACTTGAAGGCTTACTATTTTTGAGTCAAATAATTGGATTAAAATAAAAAGATAAGTTTGTTTCCAGATGGCAAATGAGCCATTTTCCCAAATGAAGCTATGTTCAAGAATCATTATTAAAAGAGCTTCGTTGTAAAAGTAAGGGATGCATAAAAACTCTTTGATGCAGATACTCAAACATCATTTATGTTATGTTGTTATGAAACCATAAGTAGGATTGAAAATTGAACTAATGTGCAATTAGTTAAACCTGTTTCTTTAAACACTTTTTTAAATGAAAAATATATATTGAAGAATACATCTTCCCAATCACTTGGTTAGGAAATTTATTGGCATTCCCCAAACTGATGAAGAAAGGTTCTTCATGAAGGTGTATATGACCAAAAATACTAGTAGATTAGGACTTGTGGGCACTTCTCCATGCAAAATGATTGAACCAAAGATCTTCCAGGTCAATTTCTAAGATACAACATATGCCTATTACGTCCAGATTTTGGGCCTAACTGAAATCGCTCTATATTAATTGCATTTATTATTTAATATATAAAAATTTTATTTCTTGTGATTAGAGTATAATTTATGACTGTTGTGTTGGATAAAGGTGAAGAGCTTTAAAATAATAAATTAGAGAAATGGGGAAAAGGTGATATTATAACTAATGTACTCCAAAGCATACATAGGATGATTGGGGCTTATGTGGTATTAACAAATTTGTTTCTGACTAGTTAGTACATTTTCCCCACCATATTAGATTTGTTTTAGGAACATAAAATAGAATAATTCAAACAACCAATATTAATGTGCTAGGAAACTATATGAGAGACCTGTAGTTGGGTAATACTGTATATTGTGTTGCGTGGAAATTTTAAAAATAAAAAGCATGATTTCATACATAGGTGGGACATAAAAGTGAGACTATGAGACATGGACAACAGTGTGGTGGTTACGGGGTGGGGGGAGGGAAGAGAGGGTGGAGAGAGGGGAGGGGAGGGGCACAAAGAAAACCAGATAGAAGGTGACAGAGGACAAATTAACTTTGGGTGATGGGTATGCAACATAATTGAATGATAAGATAACCTGGAGATGTTTTCTTTGAACATATGTACCCTGATTTATTAATGCCACCCCATAAAATTAATAAAAATAAATAAATAAATAAATAAATCATCAAAATGATGATCTATTGCCACTTCAAACAACCCCTGCCCCTTCATATGAATGCCACTTGCAATCAGATGGAGTAAAAAAAAGAAAACCACTGAAAAAAATCTCCATGTCAAAAAACATGAACAATTTTATTACTAGCATAAAGAGACCAAATAACAACCTAAAGTTTATCTATACACATTCAGCACTTTCTACTCTAGAATCAAAAACTCATATTATCAACTTGCATGCTTTTATAAATTATAGTTTTAAACTTGCACTAAATTTTTAATGAAATTTCTTATGATAATTTCTCAGTACTTTCAGATCTTAACAGTTCAGCATTCTTATAATTTACTTAGAAATGGACTACATATTTAGATCACTGAAATTCTGCCCAATTAAAAAATAAGTCCTCTGAAAACCACCTTGTTATAATATAAAGTATTGTAATGTTTTTAAAAGAGTTTTAAAACAATAGTTTATTTTATCATTGTGTCCCCTCAGCAAAGAATTTGCCCAGCAATTAGTGTAGATATCCATATGATCATTTTCTAGTTTCACCTGGATATTATATTCCAAAACATTTTTTGTATCCTTATTCTTACTTATAAATTATCTATTTTCAGAATTCAAAACGGTAAACATCAAAAAATGGTTCTGTAAGAATAAAAGATTGTGTAGAAATAAGTGATTTGTCATTCTAAATAGATGTCTATATTTATTAAGACAATAGATAGTTGTATTATTTTAAGCATGTTTTCTTTAATTTTATATAAACTGTCCAAATATTATTTTAAGTAAGACTAATTTTTCACCATGCCTGTCATTTGTAAACTGACAATAAAAAATTTATATATTTCTTTGAGCTCTCATCAGATTGTAATACATGTAAAAACTCTTGAAGAGAAAGACATGAGAATAGAAAATGAAAGGTTGAATATTAAGAAACAATTAATTTAACCAAAATTATCCCAATTGAAAATGTACTTGAAAACTCTTTTCTTGAAATTTTTATTATTAAAGGTTTGACTTGTATTGACTGGTTTCAGAGAATTGAGTAAAATAACATCACTGAAGTTTTAAAGTTTTGATCTTTCCAATTAAATATTTCACTTTTTTAAATTTAGTCATATTTTAAAATAAAAGACAGTTTGGTCTACTTATTTATATGGCAGATAAAATAACATAAATACATTTTGGATTTTTTTTACTATCCATTATAATATTTGATTATTTCACCACAAATTTCTAAGAATATGGTCTTCATGACCTTGTGGACTTTTTGCAGCATATTAGTATTTTTATATTGTTTTCTATTGTTATATTGTTTCTATAAAAGGAAACATTAAAATCAATTTATGTTAATGAATAATTTAATAGTTGTAATATGTGTGTATATATGTATATATGTGTATATAGTCACATGATATAATTGTGTGAATATGTGTGTGTGCGTGTGAAAATTGAATATTTTAGATTCTAGATTCTTTACTTTACATCTAAATTCCTGGATGAGATCCAAAAGACTAAACTAACAAATATTTTTTTGAATAATAGAGCTAAAGTGAGAACCTCAATCTCCTTACCCTTAGACTAGGAATCTTTGATTACTTCCAGTAGAAGGTAAGAAACCTAAAATTGAAGGCAACAAAGATTCCAGTATCAGTTTTGCTTCTAAATATGTCTGCGATTTTGGGCAGGTCCATTTCATTTTCTGAATTTCATTGTTTTCCTCTACTTAATGGAGAATGTAATAATTTAGCATTGTTATTGAGATCCAGTGGTATAATATATGAAATTATCTTTAAACTTCTCTAGGCTGATTAAGTGCCAATTATTTCAATATCACAAACATTTTTCATTATAGCTGTTTACGGAATAAAGTTACAACTGTGAAAATAGTGTTAACTGTCTCATTTAAGTGATTCTATTTTAAGTTTTTATGTATCAATGTAATAAAACAACATGGAATTTATGTTTTATCTCAAAATGGTATTATCCATCTTGGGCTTAAAACTCAAATTTATATAGAGAACGTTTAAGCAATGTACCTTATCTAAGCTAGACAAGATAATACCCAACTCTTATCCTTTGCTTCACTAGATTGCCAGCTCAGCAAATTAGAAAACTATACCTCTAAAGATGAAAAGCTCCTTGTCAATCTGTTTCACAAGCATGTTATTATAGGTATTAGCATTACTGGGTAGTGTCAGATGCAAAGAAAATTAACTGCCTCAGTCTTTTGGGCTCACAGTTTTGAGCCCTCTGCTCTTGAAGTCCTGCCTATGTTGGTATGTATTACACAGGGTAAAAGCCACGACCAAGTACAGCAGCTCCTCAATTGAGTAAGCGAAGCTCCCTGTGGAGTTCACTCACTACTGATTTTAATGTGTCTGTGTCAACACTGTTTCTTCCTTATAGAGCACATACTACTCAAAAAATAATGAAGAAAATAGTTGTTCTGTTGTAGGACAAATTCTACTTGTATGAAAAGAGAAAGCAAAATTGAAGTAAAATAAACTGGTAGCAGTCAGCGAAGGAAACAGCTGCAGCAAAGATGGTAATAAGAGGAAAAGCATAATTAAACCAGATGTTTGAAAATGTGTAATTTAAAATGATATACAACATTGATTTAAAATATCAATATAAATAAAAATGGATGGATTGGAAGCATAATTAAAACCAAAAGAAACAAAAATAAACTTGGTGAACACTAAATTACAATGATAGGCAATAAGTGACTTTGTTAAGCCAACAAAATATTAGCCAGTGAAGATTTTTCTTGATTTTAATTTTAGTGCTGCTAAATCAGACATGCATTTAACAGAGTCTCAGTAGGCATTTTCAATGATGAATTTCAGAGAAAATGAAAGAGGAAAAATAGGCTTTTTAAATTTTTTAAAATACAGTTCAAATGTCTGTATGTAATATTCTCAAAAAATTCTACTATTCTAGGTACTATGGGACTCTCAGCCATGAGACTAATTTAATACCTTTCATCTAAACCCCATTTTCTTCTATTGTCCCATCTCAACCTAAATTCTCTTCTGACCTGGACTAGAAGTTTCCTTTCATCCTGAATCTAAGTCCAGCAGTATTGCTTGGGCGACCACAGGCCACATCTTTCTCCTCTTAATCTTGCTTCTCTCTCATTTTTACTTTAGTGCCATCCCACACTTGCACTTTATTGTATTAACTGCTATCAAGTCTGGTAAATGCCATACTTCCACATACACTGCTCCCTACACTGCCCACATCAGGGACTGTCACTAAGGCAACAAGCAGTGACGGAAGTCATTGGAAGAAGTAACAGAGAACACAGCGGTCATTGGAAGGTTGGCTTTACTTCAAATGAGATAGCATCCAGAACTGAAACTCACATTGCGGCAACCCTGGGGACAGCCAGTGACCTCTTAAGGAAATACTGGTTTCTTGTATGCATTTTGTTTTTAAATAACTTATATTTGAATTGGGTACAAGTTTAGAACATACAAACTTTCCTCCAAAACAACACTCTTTATATTGTATTAAGATTTTGAGAAAACCAATTGAATCTCAGTATCTCCTAATATTGATATAATCTTAATTGTAACACAATTTTAAACATTGTAAGTTATTAGAATGGTGAACACTTTTTTATATCGCCGAGTGAAAAGATGAAGCTATCTTCAAACACAGCACTATAAAGTGGCACAATAGAACTAATATAAAATTACACCCAGAGTCTAATTTATGGAGCTGTGACTAAGTGATGACATGGAGAAGCCAATGTCACTGAAGGAAGAATTTATTTGTTTTGTATGTCTAGCTCTCTGGTCCTTTTTTTTATATGAGTTTGGTATAAATATTCACTAAACTTTTAAATGTAATTCTTTGTTGAGTTTTTGCAATGGTGAGAATAAAATTAGGGTGAAATGAGAGACCTATTTAAAAAATATGTGTACATATATGCATACATTTAATATGTATATGTTACTATATTTATAATAGATAATTGCTATATTTATGGCAAATATACCTTTGGAAATATATAAAATCATAAAAATGTTCTATTTAGCTGTGTGACTTTAAAAAATTTACTTCTTACATGTCTTTTTCTGTCACCTCTGCCTGTGAGCAGATAACCTTGGCCAATAATACAATGGTTTCAGTGAGATGTCTGTTATCTCTCACACTCAGAAACAGACCATTTGTTAGTTACTATTGACTGCCAAGATATGGTCTAAGGTATGGTTAATACTCATTTCAAAGAAAAAAAGGATGCTGATGTTTAAGTCTCTTCCAGTGGGTAAAGAGAAAATAAAACAAGCATTATGGTAAATAAATTAGCAATTTCTAATCTTGAAAGAAAAGATTTGATATTTGTTTGTTATTTGTATTTTTTCTTACCTAACTGGATTTAAAACAGTGTTTTGCAGTTTATTTAATTAAAAATAATCTAGAAAACATATACTTTTGTATGCCCTGTGAGGTAGAATCTAAATTATAGATTTAGAGAAAATAGAATATAAAATACCATTTGTAATTGTTTTGCAGAACAAGTAAGCTTGTAAGCAATATAGGAATGCAAAAAAGTATATATATATATATATATATATATATATATATATATATATATATAATTTATTATTCTTTACAATTAATTGAAAGATGGTCAAAATGAAAGAATGAGAATTGGTTCATATTATTACAGCTATAAAAATATGCTGGTATGCTATATGATTTAAGAACAGACATTTTTGGTCTGTAGTGATTTGACAAAACCAGCCCAGGAAAATTATTTATGTGGAAACCGTTCAAATTTATAAGAAATTTGGGCAATGCATTTCAAACAATAAGATATACACAATATATATAATCTGTCTCTTTCTCTCTCTGTGTCTCTGTCTCTGTCTGTCTCTCTCTCTTTCCTAAACCAGAAAAAACCAATGAAACATTTATACTGACATAAAAAGTCATTGTCATTTATTATATTAGGAATAATTATAAAAGTGAAACTATATCTTGAAGATATAAATGCAATTACTGTCTTAGGGTTTAGCTATTGCTCTCTGTTCTGATTTAAAACCATAATTAATGTAAAGTTCCAAAGTGTATTTTAAAGAACCAACAAACATAAAACGTAAAGTCCACATATATTGTACCATAAAGCACAAATCTATGAGATACCTAGCCATTTTGGCGGTTACTCTCTTTTATTATGTTCTGAAAGATGCTATCTACACTAGAGTTATTGACTGAGACAAGATCGTCTCTTGAGTGAGTGCAGTTCTATTCTTTGTTGTAGTTTTTTGAGCATATAGTATTACGCTGCGTTGGTATTTGTCAGAAAAAAAGATTGCATTTCTCCATGCAAGTATAAGTATGTGCTAACTTAATTATGCACTCATTTTTTAAATGACTTTTAGACTCAAAAATGTCAAAAATATATTACCAAATTATTGCATCCTTTCTTGAAATTCTTAAATCAATTGGTCAAGGGGCCTCACATTTTCATTTTGCACTGGACCTCAACAGTTATGCAGTAAACACTGGTCTCCAAATTTCTATTAAGGGTCATGTCAGTGGAATACTCCATTAAAGACAGAACAATTTAGCAGAGTTCAGTGATAAAATAAAATGGTATATATAAGAATAAGTCATTACCAGTGCCTCTAGTGGAAAATATCATGACCATGATCAGGTCTGTATTTGGGACTTACAATAAAAACCCTCGGAATAACTGAGGACATTTATTACCTAATTATCTAAAATTGAAAAATGTTCTCCACCAGTAAAGCAAAATTTGTTGAGGCAAGTTAGTAAGAAGTTAAAAATATACGCTGGCAAGTGGAATGGGGAAACTGAGACAAATAAACAAAGGGTCAAGCAATTACCAAACAAGTAGTAAATCATAAGACCTTACTCTCTGAAAAATGACACTTAGGAAAAAAAGGTTTACCTCTCCCCTTCCCAAATAGGGAGTGGGTAGCTTAAACAATCCTGGTCAGGGAGTTAGATAGCAGAGAACTAATTAGTGCCAAGAACGGATGAAGTCAGGGGAATAAATAACAACAAATTAGGGTCAGACTTATCTAACACAGAGGTAAAGCTGACCAAAAACAACACCAAACTCTACTCTAAGCTCATTTTCATACACCATTATATGAAAGTCCACACCTGGAAAGCTGATACCTCCCCTAAAATTCCCACCTGCAGAAAAGAGATTAAAAACCTCAGGACAAATGACGTCAGTGCTGCATTCTCCCCTTAGCACACTGGTGCCTCCCTTTCCTCAGGTGCGCATTTTTATATTCCTTTTCCTAAACTCGTGAGTCCCTCCTCTTGCAGAATTTTTCTGAGCTCAAGCAACCCCACCTTGGCTCGCATCTGTTGCTATGATCTTCTTCCTCAGTCTTAGACTCCTTCTTGTCTCTCTGTCCCAAGCTTTAATAAACTTACTCTCAAAATCACCCGGACTACAGTCTTGAAATATTTCTTACATGGCAGTGAAGAGCCCACATATCCCAGACCATGCCGAGACAGACCCACTTTGGCCTGGTCTCTTTCCAGTGACCTTCTTTAATGGATGATGTCCTTGAATTGAAGGATCTGAGGTGGCTTGCATTTCTGCCATTCACTCTGTAGATGGTAAAGTTAAGTAGGTAAGAATAAATCTATACATTGACAGAACTGACAATATAGCTAACATTAAAAAAAAAAGTTGAGTTCTCACTCTTAATGTAATATCTGGAAATTGATGGCTTTATTGAATATGTATTCTAGCTTATCAGATGATAGGATATATATATATATATATATATATATATATATATATATATATATATATATATATATATGAAATGAAATTATAAATATCCCCATGATAATTGCAATGAAGAGTTAAAATGTGCCATGTTTATGCCTATTAAAAAGTTAGTGTTTTACTCAGAAAATCAAAAATTAGAATGCAAATACAAACACCTTACTCTATCCTGAGATTAGTTACATGGAAAGGTATTGTGATTGGTCCTTGAGATTCTAAATTATGCATCTTTACACTGAAAAGTGTAAAGATATTTCCTTGTTGTTCACTAAAGCTGTTACTTTGGTTTAAAAATGTCTACAGAATTTTAATAAGAAAAAAGTCATATAAAGATGCATTGTATTAAGATACTCAAAAATAAGAAACAGCCCGTCCCCCATTTGAAAATAAATGGTGAATTACATAAGAGTTTTTAAAGTAGTTCTCTTGGCTTTAAATAAATCCGAATTTGTATAGGCTTGCTACTCTACTCTACTTTGGGTTTCATTACTTTGTCACTGAAGACATTGCTGAGAATTTCATTAAGTGTAAAAACACATTGCAACATTATATCTTAATTTTTTTCCTTAACCTACATGTCCTCAGGCCAAAGTGCATGCTGACTGTGTACACAATCAGACTGGAAAGCACATCAAGTGGGTGCATCATTTGCTTTATGCAAGGATGAAGTGCTGGATTGACTGAGAATTGAACAGGCATTAAACATCTATTAATAAGAACAAAAAGGGGTAATAAGGGAATGAAGGACTATCTCAGTTAGATAGGATAGATAGACACTCTATCTGATTTTGAGGAATAGAATCGATCACTGGGCCGTCATTGCAATATTCCATTGTTAACTTGTATCTGTCCGGAAAATAGCAGTTGTCCAGGTACCAGTGAGGGAGCGGAGTTAACTAGCAATACAGAAAAGCTTAGGAAGGATGGCTTCTTAACTGCGTGACTCAAGCCCACTCACTTTTTTCTTAACACAGAGTCCAAATATGGAGTGACTGGGATATTTAAATCTGGGCCCTCAAACCTGAGATCTCACTCTGCTGTGCAGTTGCCTGTCCTATATGCTTTTATACATTTAAGCACATGTGATGGTGGGTGACATCTATTGTGTTCATAAATTTAGTTTAGTAGTTAACCTAAATCCAAGTTTGTTGGTGTTAGTTAAATAGACTAGGTGGTGCAATATACCATATAATTATTGTGGATCTAATGAGATAGCATATATAAAGTATCTAGAAGAGTGACTATTAATATTAATCTTAGTCCTTCTCAAATATAACAGATAAATATTCAACAAAATTCACTAATTTAATGAATTATAATTTGATTCATTCATGTGAAATTGCCTGCATTTTATTCATTCATTCATTTATTTATTTTAATTAAATGTATTGGGGTGATATTGGTTAATAATATTGCATAAGTTTCAAGTATATATTTCTATGGTACATGATCTCAAATTGCATTATGTGTACGTTACCCAAAGTGAAATATCTTCCATCTCCATACCTTTGACTCTTGTTACCCTTTCCTACTTTCTATCACCCCTCTTCCCTCTGATAACCACCATACTGTTGTATGTGTCTGAGTTTGCGTTTGTTTGTTTTTCTTACTTATTCATTTGTTGTTTTCAGTTTTATATCCCACATGAGTGAAATCATATTGTTTTTTTTGTCTGATTTATTTTCTTAGATTTACTTAATAGTCTATTACTTTACTATTTCTTTTATAATACAGGCTGTATTAGCAGAAATATGGCTGAAATATTTTGAGTCATATTAATCTACAATCACAATACTCTCCTTAAGTTGTGAGATAATTAAGGGAAAAAAACCCCTCATAGACTTAAGCAAAAGTATGGTGATCACAAAGGGAAAGGGGGTGGGTGAGGTAAAAGAGGGTGGGTGAGGTAAAAGAGGGTAAAAGGGTAAATAAATGGTGATAGAAGGTAAATAAAAGGTGTAGTGTGTGTTCACCGACACTTGGTTTGTGGTGGTGAACACACACTACAATATACAGATGATGTATTAGAGAATTGTATTTTTGCAACCTTTATTATTTTCATATATTCAATTAAAAACTTACTTATTCTCTTAATAGTTATTTCATAACTTTTGTTATTTAAAACTCAGCAAAATAACTTTTTGATAAAGTTTTCATAAGCTATTAAATATTACTAAGTCAACAATTATTGTTGATTCTTTTCTTTCATCGCATCCTTGAAATTAATTTTATCTATATTTGTCTTCTGGAAGGCCACAGATATAAGGTTGAGACAGCAATATTTTAAATTAGTTTCTCGTTACCTAAGTCAAGTAATAAAATACATTTGAATTTAATTTATAAATAATCTCACAGTGCACTTTTCTGGAAAGAAATATTATCCATTCATTAAATGACAAATGAATTATTTGTCCAAAAATGCTATAGCACATTACAGTTATTCAGGCATTTTAAATAAGAAAAGTTAACATTTTTAACACTTTACACAGCTCACTATAAATGACATCTTCAGAAATTTATGTAACCTTATGTTCAATATAACAACAGCCAATTAAAAGTATTCCACATAGAACACACATATGTTTATTCTCTCTCTGTAACCTCAGGACTGTTTTCAATGATAAAGCCAAGATTTAGCATTATTTTTTAAAATGCTATCTGCTATTTAAAAATATGCTATTTGCTATTATTCACAGTTTGTGAATAAAAATATACATTTCACTTCCTAAAATATGAATATATGTCTAAACAAACAAGTATACATACAATATACATATAGATGTATATCAATATTTCTTCATACATACAATTTTTATTTTATTGACATTTATGACAGAAGGACAAGCTTCTTTATGATTACTTTTTCAAAGAATTAATTTCATGTCTTTATCAAAGCCATGTTTAAAATATATTTTGTTATAAAATTTTTATTTAAAAATGCAGAATAGGCCTGACCTGTGGTGGTGCAGTGGATAAAGCATCAACCTGGAATGCTGAGGTTTGCCAGTTCAAAACCCTGGGCTTGCCCAGTCAAGGCACATATGGGAGTTGATGATTCCTGCTCTTCCCCTTTCTCTTTCTCCCTCTGTTCTTCTCTCTCATCTCTAAAATGAATAAATAAAGTCTTAAAAAATAGAAACAATAAAAATACAGAATAGTACTATTACAATGTTCTTTAAAAATACATTCCAATTGCTAAAGTGTCAAAAATCAATCACTTGTTTTGCATTCAATACCATTTCTGCCATTAGAACACTATGAAATCTGCCTGTTCAAGGCCTTACATTTGTTTTTAAATTTTCTTAACCTTATGATATACTTGGGCAAGTATTCATTACTCCAGTTTCTAAGAGTTTTATCAATTCTTTGTCTATGATAACATTTTATAAAAAGCAAACAATTTCAAGGCTTCTCAAATGTATATTTTGTTTTTCTTTATTGTGAGTTTTTTAATAACCTATAATACTGAGACAGCTCCTAAAGATTCACTGTGGTATGAAGAATGTATACATATGTACATTCTTGGTACCTTGTTCTTGGTACTATGTGAACACACACACACACATATGTGTGCATAATGATACACATATACATATATGCATATGTATTGTGTCTCTAAATAAAATAATGGGAAAACATTTTAAAGTAATGTATTTTTTACCAGAATCTCACAGAGTACTGAAGTCTTTGTCAAACAGAGACATTGTGGCCTCAGGAGGCTTCCCTCAGAAAGGGTTGATAAAATGAGAAACGCTGATTGTGGGAAGCCAGCATAGCAAGGCTGTTTCAGAAAAGCTGTGACACAGTAACTTCTAGAAACCCAACAGCCACAGGTCTTGGTATGGGAAATATATGTATTGTTGTCCTGATAGATCCATGTTCAATTAATTAGTATTTATTGTAGAGGAGGATACATGAAACAATTTTATCACAAATTACCTGAACAAAAGGCTAAAATTCAGATTTCTGAAGAGACTTAATAAATCCTCAGCTCTACATATCCAGATTATGTAATCCAAACTACACTTAACAAACCCTTAGCCTAATATTTGTTAAAGGTTGCTTGTGTGAATTAAAATAAAATACTATTACACTTGTTCATTTTTGCTATCCTAGTATAGCACTTGTGAAATCATAATGTTGTTGAGGAAACTTGATATTTGTTTTACTAAAATGCATTTTTTTTCTTGTCAGACAAAATTGTCAGGCAGAATACAAATGACCTAAAACTGTGCATACTTGCAGCAGGAATGTTTAGTGCCTTTGAATTTTTATTCTCAAGGAAAGGAAAACTCCCAATGGCAGCACCAGTAGAAAACAATAACCAAAATGGGTCTGCTTGTGTTAATGAAAAAAGTTTCTCATAAAATCTGTTTTCACTATTGCTGGAAGGAAGCTCTGATGCTGACAGATTCACCATCTCGCTAAGATTCTCAGAGAAACCCAAACAGGAGTATTCACCTTGACTTATATCTCTTTCTCATCTGGTTTAGCTGCAGGAAATGTCAGACCAAATATTGTTTTATAGCTTGGCCATAAAGCCTTAGAGAAGAAACTCTTTTTTCTGCACTGTATGATTTACTTTGTAATATTAAAAAAAAATAAGTTTCAGGGGAATAAACTCTTTGAGGGAACAAAAAATAACACATTCTTTTGACTTTATTTTCTCTCATTCTCCCTGGCTTTATTTGTTTATGAAAATAATCATTTCAGCCCTGGTTCTCGGATCATATTTAAACTGAAGTATGGCATTAGAACAACTTTCTTAGTCCCATTTAGATCCCAATGAATTTTAGTGCTGACTTGCAAAATTTATCCATCAATGTTTGGGATCCTTTCCTTGACTCAGCCATGAGGCCTTTTATCCAGAGCCAGGATGGTTCAGTTATTACATTTTATAAAAAAAAAATATTAAAATAAATGCAAAAAAGGAGGATTTGCTATCAAAATCATACTTTCTCATTCAATTCATTCTGCTTGTTTATCAAATTTAATTGCTACTCTGAGGTCCTAGCCAACTCACTCAAGAAAGACCACAAAGCTAATATATGGTAAAGAGAATAAAGCTTTGTCACCTTCCAGGACCCTGTTTTTTCCATCGTGTCACATTAATGTCCATGCTGCCATTTTGGGACAATTGTTTTTTGACATAGCTTCTCTAATTTTAGGCAAATATTAAAAGGTAAGAGATACCATTATTTTTATTTAGTCTATAAATTAGAAATAATTAAACTCTTTTGAAAATTATATATTACACTCTTAATTCTACAATATTTGACTGATGAAAATATCAGCAAAGCAGAATAATACTATTAGACAAACCCCAGGACTAACCAGTGAGAACAGATTTTTTTTTATAACAGATAAAGCAAAAAATTTACAGGACTTTTGAAAAAATATTTTTGTAACAGGATCTTGCCATTTAGATTTTAATATACATTCCTATTTTTTCCCAAGTAAGTGATTCTGTTAAAGGTATTGTTCAATTTGCACTACTGAGAAGAAATACTTTTGAGTAGGACCAATTTAAGTTGAAGAACAACTCATTTAAAAAGTTTCATTTGACTCAGAAATGTGTCCAGCTGAAAGAAAATAAATCTAGCTTTAATCACATATTGAGGCAAAGACAAACAGCATAGATCTTAATTGCTTTGGTTCACAAAGATGCTAATGCTCATTTAAATCCTTTAATGGAAATGACAATCAGGACACTCCACATGGGAGTCTTCTGGGGACTTGATAGAACAATCATTCTCATATTGTATATTTATATAGTTTTTCTTCATGAAAAAATCAAAACATTTGTCTGCTAAATAGTTTTTGCTGATTATTAGCATAAACCCACAAATATAGTTTTTTTGGGGGGAGATGAAATTATACTATAATGTCATCATATAGTCTATTGTTGTAAAAGTGCATACAATAAAATTTACCATTTTAATGTTTTAAAAATATACAGTAGAGTGACAGTGAGTATGTTCCCACTGTTGGAAACCATTACGACTATCAATTTCAGAACTTCTTTATCCCCAGCTAAAACTCTGAACTCATTAAGCACTAAATCTTTCTTTCCCCATTTCCCAGTCCCTGAGAGCCACCATTCTACTTTCTGTCTTTATGAATTTGATTACCCTAGGAACCTCATGTAAGTATAATAATGCAACATTTGTTTTTGTATGACTAGCTTATTTCCCTTAATATTATGTCTTCAAGTTTCATTTATTTTGGAACGTGTATCAGAATTTATCTTTCATTTCAAGGCTGAATAATATTTCATGCCTGTATACACAAAATTTTATCTGTCAAAAGTCAGTTGGGTTATTTCTACTTGTTCGCTATTGTGAATAATGTTGAAATGAACATGTGTGAATTGATATTATCTTTAGTTCTTACTTTAGTTTTTTTGAGAATATACCCAAAAAGTGGAGTCCTTGTATAATATGGTTAGTTTTGTTTTGTTTTTTTTTTCTTTTTAAGGAGTTCTGTATTTTATTTTTATTTATTAATTTTTTTACAGGGACAGAGAGAGAGTCAGAGAGAGGGATAGATAGGGACAGACAGACAGGGACAGAGAGAGATGAGAAGCATCAATCATTAGTTTTTCGTTGCCGTTGCAACACCATAGTTGTTCATTGATTGCTTTCTCACATGTGGCTTCACCACACGCCTTCAGCAGACCGAGAACCCCTTGCTAGAGCCAGTGACCTTGGGTCCAAGCTGTCGAGCTTTTGCTCAAGCCAGATGGTCCCGCGCTCCAGATGGAGAGTTCAGGGTCTCAAACCTGGGTCTTCCGCATCCCAGTCCAATGCTCTATCCACTGTGCCACCGCCTGATCAGGCATCATATGATTAGTTTTTTGAAGAATCACCATATTCTTTTCAATAGGAACCATCCTACCAGGACTACACAAGGGTTCCAGTTTCTTCACATCATTAATACTTGTTTTCTGTTTTCATTTATTTGTTTCTGTTTATTTTAATTATAACCATCTTAATAAGCATGAAATCTTATCTTATTATGATTTTGGTTTGCATATCCCTAGTGACTTATGATGGGCATTTTTTTATAAGACTACTAACCATTTTTATATCTTACCTGGAGAAATATCTATCCAAGTCATTTGCCCACTTTTTAGTCAGTGTGTTTGATTTATTGTTTTTGACTTTCTTGTATCTTAACAAATAAATGCTTGGAATTAACATAGTTTTACAAATAGATAAGGATGATATATCTCAACACCCAAACTCTACCTTTGAATTTTTAAAAAATTAGTATAATCCTGAAGCATATTTTGTACATGAAACTTATAGGTTAACACTGAATATTTCCTGTATTCATCATAATGGACTAATTTTCCATAACCAACTGAAAATATAAAAGATGTGACAGTTTTTGCCTGACCAGGTGGTGGCACAGTGGATAGAGCATGGGACTGGGACGCAGAAGACCCAGGTTCGAGACCCTGAGATCTCAGGCTTGAGTGCGGATTTATCTGGTTTGAGTAAGGCTGACCAGCTTGAGCCCAAGGTCACTGATTTGAGCAAGTGGTCACTCAGTCTTATGTAGCCCTCTCCTGTCAAAGCACATAAAAGAAAGCAGTCAATGAACAACTAAGGTGCTGCAATGAATTGATGCTTCTAAAACAAAATAAAAATTAAAAAAGGTGTAATAATTTTGAAGAAATAGTTGAAAAAGGAAACAGGAGAGATGAGTTCTAACCTAAGCTCTGCCCCTGATGAGCTGTAGCATTCTGAGAGAATTAACTGAACATTTTTCATTTTGAGTTCATTAACATATTTATCTTAAAATGTTTAGCTTGTAAAACTGGCACCTGTCTCATTGTATCTGAGGTACACCGTCTTTGTTTCAATTTTTAAACTTTTATGGTAACTTTTTAGAAGTGTTCTACAAAGTCTTTATTCAGATAACAATTTGATATAAGTTCCATGCATTTTTAACATTTTTACATGTGGAACTTGGAAGTTCTTTAAATATCATGAAAACTTTTTTTTTAATTTAAACAAATGGAAGTGTGTAGGTTTTGAGTCAATTTCTTTAAAGTAAAACTACATTGTATACCTTGTTATAGACACTTGCTGCAAGTCTGGAGGCAGCCAAGTCATTTATGAAAGAGTCTTTGTGATTTTCATCCTGTAAGAGAGAATATTATTGCCTGGTTGCCACAACCCTTTTGTAAATTAAATGGCTTCAGTTTCAACTGTAATTAAAAATGTTATTAAGACAATGAACAGTCATTTTGCTAAAGTGTATACTCAATATTTGCCCTTAGAATGATACATCTGGTATATGTAAATTCTACTTTTGAGATAATTTATATAGAAAGCTTTTGTTATTATTGTAATCATCATTATTATTCCTGCAATATTCTTCATTTGAAAAATAGTTTGTACATTGTATAAATCAAAGACATAGACTGAGACTTAGAATCTGTTGCCTGTTTGTTATTTTGTGAGATATTTGAAGAACTGTTTAATTGATTAAAGTTGGCTTGTTCATCTGTTAATTTGCAAACTTCCAATAAGTATTATATAAAATATTTGAAAGGAAGTAAAACCTGAAAGTAGAGCTTGAGATGACTATTTTTTGCTGGAATAAACATATCATGAAATAACATGTCATATACAATTTTTTTTGTAATTCATTCACCCTTCAATATTGCTGATATTGTTTATAATGACCATATTTATTTTAGTGATCATAAAAATGAAAGCAAAAAAAAAAAAATAAGCTGATTGATCTCTTTTTATCCAAAATGTAAAGTAAATTATATACCAAGGACAGAACAATGCATGAATCTATGAATAGATATTTTCTCCTCAACATGACTACTCAACAACAGGTGCTGTCAGGACTATGAGAGCAACAATTTTTCAACACAGATACCTGTAAGGTATTTTTCCCCGCCGAGAAAGAAGAAAGGGGCAGGAGCCACAAAGTGTGGAATAGTAGAGGCTTTATTAAGTACCATGCATCCCACCCGATGAGGTCCTCTGGTCTCAGAGTATGGAGGCCAGAGGAGTCGCACGAATTAAACTGGATGAGAGGTATTTAAAGGGGTCCTCTAGGGCGAGCTAATATGACACGGTGAAATTTCACTGGCTGATGGACAGTTGCTCTTTTCCCAAGGGCCTCTGGGAAGTTTCTTTTGTCATGCTTGGTTGTGGGTGGCCCTAGCCAAAAGTCCCGGGTCTCAGTTCCTCACATGACCGTCCCTCATTATCCACTGACCTTACATTCTGACCTTTTTTGTTAAATAGAATAGGGGCACCATTTATTTCTCTGGCTACTTCCGACTGGTTAAGGGCGTCGTGGGGAGGGGAGGTTGTAAGGTGGTGACTTTGAGGGGTGTCAGGAAGAACATCTGTTTGGCCATGAGTTGAGAAATTTCACGGATGCAGTTCTGTAAGAATTTTAAAAAATAGAAACAAATATGAGTTATACACTGATAATTAGATGAAGATTTAGAATAGGGAAGCCCAGGTGAGAATGGGTGGCTGCCATCAGGAGTTAAGCAGGTTGTAGGTGGAGAGATTCTTGCTTAATTTTCTCACAGATGATGAGGAGATTGAAGCTTCTTTCATCAGGCCAGTCTTACTGAACAGCATTGCTCCCTGCCTCAGCTCACTCTGGCGGCAGGTTCCTGGTGGGAGGGACAGGAGCAACAGGAGGGTCTTCAGGGCCCAACCTTTTGGTGAGCCACAGACGAGTAAGACCCAGTGGTTCTTACTGCCAGCGATCCTTCATGGGAGCAAGCTTGAGGTGAAAGACATTGTTAGAAATGAGGGTAGCATTGATTATGGGAGAGCCCTTGGTAGTGAGGAATGGCAGGAGTAAGTGGGACGATGCTGTCAGTTGGATAGTGGCTCCGAGACTGTGAAGAATGTCTCAACCCAGAAGGGGAACAGGGCACGATGGCATAACTAAGAAGGAGTGCAAAAAAAGGGGGATTTCGTTCAAACTGCATGTCAGGGATGGTGTGCGAAGGGGAAAAGAAGGGGTCCCATTCATTCCCATAACCGAGACCTGGAGGGAATTAAATGTCTAGAGTGTGGTGGCAAACAGAGAAAGCAGCTCTCATGTCCATAATAAATGAGATGGACTTACCCAATAGTTGCAGCATACCCTGGGTTCTCTGAGTCCAGGCCATGTTCTAGTAGCTTGAGCGATGTGCCCATGTGGCTGGCTCGTCCTCCACACAAAGGCATTGAGGAAAAAGCCAGTTGCTCAAAGGAGCAATTGCTCTGCCAGTGACTGGGCTGCTTGCAGTTAGGACAGGGTTCAGTGGGCAGCCACGGGCAGGGGCACTGCCAGGCACAGTGGTCCTGCTTGCCACACTTAAAGCAAGCTGCTGGTGGGATTCCTCTTTGTGGTCCAGACCTGGGCTGGGGACTTCCTGTGCCTTACCCCTGTTGCTCTACTGGCCTTAGGGCTACCACAAGAGCCTGAGTTTGAAGAATTACCTACTGCTGCATGCGGGCCTGGCAAATAGCCTCAGTTGTTTCCTACTAGCCACAACCATTGAAAACTTTAAATGCCATGTTCACAGGTCCCGGATAGGGGTTTGGGGGTTGAGAATAAGGGGAGAAAGGCTCCTAGGCAGCCCGGCCCCCAAATCCAGCTGGAAACTCTGGATCCAGAGACAGGACAGGCTCAGAACTTCCTGCAAGCAGATTGGGGTTGGGTGTCGTGCAAACCGGTGTAAGAGCCAATGGTAGGTGGAGATGTTCTGATGGAGGAGGAACTTAAGAACAAGGGAGGTGGCTCTGGCCAGCAGGGGAGAAGAAGGAAAGGCTGGTATTTGCATGTGAATGAGAAACAGGATTCTGTGAAGTGAGGGGGCTCTTGGAGGGGAGAGAGTTGGAAGTCTGAGGAGAAGGAATAATTAGGAATGGAGGGTTTAGGTTTCTCTGGCCTAAAAAAGGCCTGCAAGTAGAACAGGTAGCACAGAGATTAAGGATGGGTGTGTGAATAATTAGAAGCCCTCCAATCAGCTCCCAGCTTTTTTGGCAATAAATTGGTGAGGGTGTTAAAACCGAAAGTCCCTTCAGTAGGCTACCTGGTCCGATTATCCAGTGGGTTCTGTGGCCTGGCCACAGCAGAGAAAAAGAACAGTTTTCTCTTCTTTAGGGAGGGAGAGATTTTAGATAAGGCAACTCCTGAAGTGTTTTGAGATTCCTGTGCTCCCACGGCTGCCCTCAGTCCTTGGAGTGGTCAGAGTTGAGAACTGGCATCCCAAAACTCAAGCTCCGGCCACAGATGAATAGGGAAAGTGAATGTGCTTGGGATGTCTCAACAAGCACACATTCACTCGGATGAAAAAGACTTTTCTGATGTATCTATGGTTTCGGATAGGGAGTCTCAGCAGAAAGAACTGAGGGAAAGTTAAAGGCAGGGGACTTACTGCACCATGTGCCAAAGTGGGTGGAAGGCTGGAGATCCTGTGTCTTTCTCTGAGGGGACGGGGAGAGGAGCAGCCCCAGCAGGTTTCTAACTTCTCCTGGGTTTTTGGCACCAAGTGTAAGGTATTTTTCCCCGCCAAGAAAGAAAAAAGGGGGCCAGAGACACTAAGCGTGGAATAATAAAAGGCTTTATTAAATACTGTGCATCTTGCCCGACAAGGTCCTCTGGTCTCGGGGTACAGAGGCCAGAGGAGTCACACGAATTAAACTGCATGAGAGGTATTTAAAGGGGTCCCCTAGGGTGGGCGAGCTAGTATGACTTGGTGAAATCTCTCTGGCTGATGAACAGTTGCTCTTCTCCCAAGGGCCTCTGGGAAGTTTCTTTGGTGTGCCTGGTTGTGGGCGGACCTAGCCAAAAGTCTTGGGTCTGAGTTCCTCACGTGACCATCCCCATTATCCACCGACCTTACAATACCTAGCCAAAGTAGCTACTACATTACCCTTTGCTTTCAGTGTCTTGATGGGGCTTTGATTAAGATAGAATTTGCTTTTCAACTCAGCTCTGAAGCTCAAGAATTCTGCTATAGTTACTACTTAACACTCTGCAGGGATTGTTCGTTAACTGTAAACTCTAAGAAGAAATAAAAGACCTGATGATTTTAGAAATGAAATGATGAATATCATAGTTAAATATAATTTCTGAATATAATGCCAATTAAGAAATGTTGCAATGGAAGTATATGTAGGATGGTGGAAAAAAAAAAAGAGACAAAATTGGTTCTATTATAATCAGGCCTGACTGCATTTTAAATTATAAATGAGCTAAGTGATTGTGATTTACATGTACTGAATGGTATTTGTGGGTCAGTTACTACATTAAGAAATTTACAAGTGTTAGTTTATTTAATACCCAGTGGAAGCTTGGAGATGAGCAAACCAGCTTTCTTAAGTTAAATAACTTGCTGAAAGTATAAATGATATCCAGGTAAGTAAAAAATAGTATAATGTTTGTTTCAGAAATAATTTTTTTGGTATGTCGTACAAACATTTCTGAAATAATTATTCCAAAAAGTTAAATATAAAGTAAATTTCTAAGCCTTGAAAATTTTCAAACTAATTTTCAATTTACATTTTAGATTTGTCTAGGTATGTTTTCAAATACAGACTGTTACATTATGGTTCAAAAAGCATACTAATTATTTATATAGAAAATTCTAAATGATTGAGATAGTAAACTAAGTATGAGAAAAATTACATTACTAGATTCGTATGAAAAGATACATATCATGTTCTTTGCTTAAATATTTCTACGTAACTTTTAGTTTTTTATTCAAGAAAAATGAGTCAGTGGAAATTACTCCAAAGAATAGTCAATTCCAGAAAACAAGGGCAAATAAAAAAGTTAATTTAAGTTAATGACATTGCATTACCATGTAAATTCTTAAGTTAACCAATACTGTTGGTTCATAAAAGTTTTTTTCATTGTTTTTCGATAAGGTTATTGCATTAAATTACATTTTGTGCAAATATACTGCTTCCAAAAATTATGGGATATTTCAAAATAAATATGAAGTGATAAAATATTCCCTAATTTTTGTGAGCAGTATATTAGCTTCTGTACTCACACACAAAATATTCGGTTCTGTTTATTGTACAATGTCTTTATTTACTATAAGTCATAATTACTGCTGTAAATACCAAATGTACAGTTTATTTTGAAAACTTGAGATATTCATAGTCTCTAAAATCTCACTTTAATAAATAACCTAGAAACTACATTTTAATTTCTCACATCCTGTGATTTTTGAACAAGGACGTTCCATTTTATCTATAGTATTTATTAGATCATGATATCTAGGTTCTTTGGAGATGAGATTTAAACATTAAGAAATCAGCCCTGGCTGGTTGGCTAAGCAGTAGAGTGTTGGCCTAGCATGCGGAAGTCCTGGGTTCGATTTCCAGCCAGAGCACACAGGAGAAGTGCCCATCTGCTTTTCCACCCTCCCCCCTCTCCTTCCTCTCTATTTCTCTTTTACCCTCCTGCAGCCAAGCTCCATTGAAACAAAGTTGACCTGGGCACTGAGGTCGGCTTTGTGGTCTCTGCCTCAGGCACTAGAATGACTCTGGCCTCAATAGAGCAATGTCCCAGATGGGCAGAGCATTGCTCCCTGGTGGACATGCTGGGTGGACTCCAGTTGGGTGCATGCGGGAGTCTGTCTGTCTCCCGCTTCTAACTTTGGAAAAATAAATAAATAAATAATAACATTAGGAAGTCAACAACAAAAGAAAGATTTTCTAGTTTATTTTAAAAATTATACTGTTGAATATACTTCTTAGTGTAGGTTATAGAATTCCATTATAATTAAATAAAAGTAAAGTACGTATATTGCTTTAAAAATGTGACCTCCCAAATTTAAATGTTTTATGATTTAGAATATTAAAGTAATTGAATAATTGCACTTTATTGATGTAAAAAAATCAATATTTTTCTAACAAAGATTGAGCTTTTAACAAAATTCTAAGAGTTTATATTTTATGATAAATAATTTTTCCAATATAAAAATAAGGCACTGATTAACAACAGCTAAAAATCCCTTGCTTGTATTTTAGAAATTACTCCCCTCAATCCCCCACAAGTCCCCCATTCTCATCCCTCCTCACCCTTCAATGTTTAAGGCATAAACTTCAATTCTTTCAAAGTCTTTGTCAGGAAAGCTCATTAACAGAGAACTCAAAAATACTTCACAGAAAGCATTGTGGAATATTATTAAACAAATACTAGCACGAGAATGCAAAGGTGAGCACTGTTCAAAGTATAAGGACCCATTTAGAAAATTATAATTTATATTATTCAGAAGAGAATTAGGGGAATTAAAATCATTTGAAACTTTCATTTTAAGAAGAATAATCATAATGAACTTATTAGGAAGAATACATCTGATATAGCTGGCTTGAGAATGTATTTTATTGGCATTTGAACAAACCTACAACTCATTATTTGGGCATAACTTTATTTATTATTCAACTGTGCTTCCAATAGTAAAATGAGTATAACATTCTCAAGCTTGACACAAGAAGGAGGTACAATAGTTATAAATATGTATACGGATTAATTGGAAGGGAGGTTACACTACCATCTCCCTTCCAAAATAAGCATGCCATTCTCTAAAATTTTATAGTACAATATACTCCAGCATTTATACAAGAATGAAATCAACCAACAGCCATTGAAATGATCATGTTCTCTTTGCATATTTTAGTTTTTTCTGTGTGTGTGTGAAAAGTCACATTCACATTTCTGAGCAATAATAATAAGTTGAAGGATAGTAGTTATACTGTAAAGATACTATTACTTTTATACTTATTTTAATATGTACATTTTGTCACTGTAAGTTGTGATGCATGTTTTTATTGCCCCAAGAAACCTGATACCTTCTTGCAAAAGTGAAAATAGAAAGATCACATATTTTGGTTGCAGCAGCTTCAATATTCTTCAGTACACTTTCCATGTCAAACTCCTAATAGCTTATAAATTGGGACAAATACCTTATGTAAGTATCATAGAAAATTATACCTAATTTCTTGAAAATGTGGTTATTATAAATTTTTGTAGTTAAAGTATCAAAGATAACTGCATTTTCCCCTAATTACCTATAAAGACCATGTTCTTGTATTTTAGTTTTTGATCTTTCCATTCTACATATGGGTGAAAATATACATTTTAAAATGATATAAAACTTGGTATCATTCAATTTTTATTTGAAAGAAATTATGTATATCAAAGTACCTGAGTTCTATCTGCTTCTTTATATTATCTTATTAAATTAAACATTTAGAAAATTTTATATTATTATACAAAATACATCTTTAATGTTTAGAAAACACTATGCTAAACAGCACTGTTCACAGGACTAATGGTCATAATTGAAAGTGACCATTATCCAGATGATTGAAGCATGTTATTATATCACTCCACAAGAATGCAAATGCTAAGGAATGGTAATATAGAGCAGGCGCTTATTTTCATTGTGTAGATATAGTCACCCTGAATTTTTCTGGTATCAGTCATCAAATATTTTGGTAATACACTAACTAGTCAATGCATACTCTTCTTTATTTAATAAAATGCTTTTTTTTCTACTTAACAACAAAGGAAATAATAAGCTTGGCTCATATAAATGGAAGAATGCAACAAAGATGAGAAAATATTGATTAATATTCTTTACATGGTAGTTACAATTTTAATATTCAAATAAATTTATCAAGTTTGTAATACTCCTCCACTTCTATTTCCATTTGATAATTTCAAGAGACTGTCATATTGATGTGACTTAAAAATTACTTATGAACAAACTTTAAAGGTATGGTGAGTTTAATAAATTTTCTAATAATTCTTTTGTTCTATTTATGAAAAAGAAATGTTGTGATCAAAAGAAATATTTAGTGTGGTTACAGCTATTATTATCTTTGTAACATCCATGTGAGTTTTTGAAAAGCTTTGGGTATGCATAATTTTAACTTTTTTTAAGTAGTATGGGGGGATTGCAGAAAATAAAACAACATACACAAAGTTGAAGGTGGTTTGCATAGTATTAGAATATTAGAATGTACTTGTACATTTGTTAAAACAGGAGATATGGTGAGTTTAAAAAGTTTCCCAGGCTTCTATTAAAACTGAACTCATCGATGCAATGATTATATGTAAATAAAATTTGATTTCCAAAGGGCTTTTATATAACTAACATAATATTAAAACTTATGCTTTGTAATTGCACAATTTTGAATATTTCTCTGCTTTCTAACACTGATCATTACTTGTACATATTTAACTTAAATGTAATATATATATATATATATATATATATATATATATATACATATGGTGTTTTATGTGACATAATTATTTTATTTTATTTTATTTTATTTTTACAGGGACAGAGAGAGAGAGTCAGAGAGAGGGATAGATAGGGACAGAGAGACAGGAACGGAGAGAGATGAGAAGCATCAGTCATCAGGTTGTCATTGCTGTTGTGACAACTTAGGTGTTCGTTGATTGCTTTCTCACATTTGCCTTGACCGCAGACCTTCAGCAGACTGAGCAACCCCTTGCTGGAACCAGCGACCTTGGGTTCAAGCTGGTGAGCTTTTGCTCAAGCCAGATGGCCCGCACTCAAGCTGATGACCTCGGGGTCTTGAAACTGGGTCTTTCGCATCCCAGTCCGACGCTCTATCCACTGTGCCACCACCTGGTCAGGCAACACAATTATTTTATATAAAGATAAGTTTATTTAAGAAACAATAAAATTCAATGCATTAAATGGGGAGATAAATTTCTATAATGTTGTATATCTGTTTTTAGATTTTAACCTTGATAATAATAGCTAGTAACAATAGTTACCTTTTATTGATCATCCTGTGCACTTGGTACCATTGTTAAACATTTTATAAAAACATTTAATTTAAATCTCTCAACTACAAATGAGATAGGTAAAGTAATTATTCCCATTGTACAGGTGTGTAAAATAAAGCATAAATGAGTTAAGTCACTGAGCCAGGATAAGTGTTAGAGCCTAGGTCACAGAAATAATGTAGCTAGCCTGACCAGGCAGTGGCGCAGTGGATAGAACGTGGGACTGGAATGTGGAAGACCAAGGTTCGAGATATCAAGCTCGCCAGCTTGAGCGTGGACCCATCTAGCCTGAGCAAAAGCTCGCTAGCTTGGACGCAAGGTCGCTGGCTCCAGCAGGGGTTTGCTTGGTCTGCTGAAGGCCCACGGTCAAGGCACATGTGAGAAAACAATCAACGAACAACTAAGGTGTCACAACGGCAACGAAAAACTGATGGTTGATGCTTCTCATCTCTCTTCGTTCCTGTCTGTCTGTCCGTGTCTTCCCTCTCTCTGAATCTCTCTCTGTCCCTGTAGAATAATAAATAAATAAATAAATAAATAAATAAATAAATAAATAAGAAATGATGTAGCTACACACATTCATGTGACTGTTGGTCAACTAGTGAATTGTAAATGCTGAATAGAGAGTAGCATAAAAAAGTGGAATATACTCATGTTTGAGCAGGGAGTCATGGAGGCGTGACATTTGAAATAAGACAAATGTTTTAGAAAATTATAGTCATAGTGAGGAATAGATCAAAGAGACACACTAATGAATGCAAGTGTGGATAAAAATAAAGACCACCCAAATAAGCACAAAGATACCATTTATTCAGAGCTTCATATATCAAGAAAATCAGCCACCATCACTTACATTTGGCAGAGACTCAAAAGCAAGAAGAGGAATGAGAAAGCATTATAGTACAAACACGGGAAGTTTCAGATAAAAATTGATTATAAATTATTGGTATTAGGAAACTGGAGGAGGACTAATGTGCAGTAGGCTATCCTATGTGATTAACCTGGGGAGCATATTTGACTTTCTATGATTAGTCCTGAGTTGGAAGTGAGTATAAAAATAAGAAAAATGACAAATATTGACAAATTCTTGACCCCTCAGTCCTGATTGTTACATAGGCTGGTTACTGCAAAGATTTGGGTCATGGTCACTTTTCATGTATGGTTTGATCACAGTCTGTTTGTATATTTGGTACACCACTCTCTCCTTTTAGTTATTTTTTATTTTATGAAATTTACCATTGAAAGAAATGTTAGAAATGCAGATCATATTTGTTCAGGAATTGTTCAGTTGTCTCCACAGTAAATGTATTAGTAGATCTTCTTGAGGTTTTTGTTAGTATATTATCATGGTAATTTTCTAATCAGAGAGCAGCTACATAGAAGCATTTAAGGCTATAGATGAAAAACAATGAATTAGCATTATGACCACTATGGCAAAACAAGAATAACTAATATTCTTTCAAAGATAATTTTGAATCATAGGTTGAAGCCTGATGTCCAATGTGTTAGTATTTGGAAGAGGGACCTTTGAATGGTAATTCTGTCATCAGCATGAAGCTTTCATGATGGTAAGCAGGTCTTGAGAGTGGAATTCTTATAAGAAGAGAGAGGAAATACATAATCTCTCTCTCTCTGACATATGAGAAAAGAGTAGGAAAGGGGCCATCTGCAATCCAGGAGAAAGGCTTTCACTTGACATTGAATTTCCTGGCATCTTTATCTAGAACTCTCAGCATCCATAGCTCTGAGATATAACTGTTCATTTTTTATTTACCCAAACTATGATATTTTTTGTTACAGCAACCTTAACTGACTAAGATCAAACACATTGTCTAACCCAGGCCAAGGTAACACATGTCCTAGGCTGTGATGATCAGTTATAGAGATCCAAGTATCTTTAAAATAATGTATAACCTATTTTATTTTGCCTGCATCATCACTGTACTTCCAAGTACAGCAGGGCATACTAGCAATGGTGCAAATGTGCCATGACCAGTCAACAAAAAATATAGAGTATAGGAATGTCTATAAATGCTCATGTCAATCAGGTAAAACTGATGTGTATTCCATGTAGCACAGTGTTGGTATTATTTATATCTTCTGCCAGAGTTAGTCACAAGATTCTTACTGTCTTTCTACATGTATGGCTCCCTCTATTGGGAGCACTGTTTTGATTGTTCACATAAACATTGAGTAACTAATTTTCCCACTCTTACTGCTTGAATAATATAAATGAAAGCTTCAATCTGAATATTTAAACCTGAGTGAGAATTTCAGCTCTGGTGATTTATAAAATTAGGTTCTCTGTGTATATATAATCATTGGATTAATATTATTAATTAATCATTACTGTTAGTCTGAGGCAAATAGTACCAGACTATATTGCTGGAAAAAAAGTAATATTTGAAAGAACACATGGAAATGCAAGAAGAAAAAGAAAAAGTTATTTACAACTGTTGGTCAAATCTAATACCTACTAAAACCTGGGTTGCATATTTGGGCCTTTATTAATCTCTTTTAAGATGTAAGAAATTTATTTATTTATTTACAAAGTTTATTGAATTATATTTACAAATTATCTATAGTCTAATTAATGAATTATAATAATTGGTTCTTTTTATGGGAGGTAGAGGTAGGGGCACTGTTAATGTGACAAGTTAATTTTTAAGGCCACCTCCCTAAGCAAGTGCAAGTGAAAATGCCATAGGCTGTAATTATGCCTTTTCATGTTCAATGAAGCCAAAATTTTCCAGAGTGTTTTATGCTGTAGACTAGTGATAGATGAATATCTAGCAGTCAGTTCAGATTGATGATTTGAGATAAACTAAGAGTAAAATTAGAATGAGTGTCTTCTCCACTAACAATTATAAGAGGAAGAAAAAGAACAAAATAAAATATATTATTTTTATGATGTCACCCATTATAAAAACAAGGCTTTAAAGGAAATGATAAACAAACATATAAAAATAATACAACAGAATTGTTAGAGGTCTTGAACCAATCAATGTCTTAGTGTGAAGCATTTGGCTACCTTGCATTTTTTATTTGTTCCAATAGTCTTGATTTTGTTGCATAGGTTTAAAAATTGTTTGTTTCTTGAGAACCCTCAGTTTGAAGCACTTTCTTAGAGTTGACTCTCAATTGTTGGGAATTCAGAATTGTATCTTACATTATGAAATGTAAACCCAAATATTGATTCCCCAGAGAGCCTTGTATTATTTTAACATTTTCTGATGAGATTCCTTCCAATGATGTTCAAAGGCAGTTTTTATTTTATTTATTTATTTTTAATATGTGAACCACATGATTTCAGATTATGAGATAAAAGTATAATAAGATGTGGGAAAATACTCATAAGTTGTTGATGAGATTAGGTGTAGAACTTGAGTCCCTGGAAATATTTTGCTATGTTCAGCAGGGAAGAGTCTAGTAACAGAGGTAAAACACTTCTAAGTGCATGTGCCTTTCAGTTATTAGTGCATAGAGGGAAGTACATAAAGGGGTAATAAATAACTGGTACCTGGAAGAATAGACTGTATAATTATAAGGGCTAAGGTGTACAAGAAAGTTCAAGAGTTTCTAAAATCTTGCCAATTTCTTTGCATAAATACCATTGATTATATCAAACTTTCCAGAAGATTGTGAGTGGTAAGTGTAGTGTAGGTTTTACAGTTTAAGAAAGGTATTTTAGTATGGAGTTCTTTTAGAAAGCTTTGTTTACAATATATGTGTCAGTTACTTGATATAAAAGTTGGAATACCCCAGACTTGGAAATAGAAAATCAAGTAGTATTTTTTTAACAACCCTAAAAACTATAGCTTTTCAAAAACCAAAAATAAAAAAAAAATTTAGCCACTATAAAAAAAGTACAAAAATTAAAATATTCACATTCCATAGATGGCAGAAGCTGAATACATTGCATTTGGAGATGTTTAATTGGCCATTAGGGCTTTGGTTTCTGGTCATGTGCCACTTTAATTTTTTCCAGAATTAATGTGGTTGACACATCTTATATAGCTTAAATAACTTTAGTTGTCTTTTTCATGTTTTTTCATTTTGTTGATTTATAAAAAATGAAGTTCCCTGTACCATGATATATGGTTTCATGCAGACTCTAGTTAATATACATTTGAAATAGTTTGGTGCCAACAACCAGCAATTTTGTGAGCATCAGAGTTTATCTGATGAAGGGCTCAATCAGATTTTTTTCTATTTCTTCTTTTCAAAGTCAGTAGCTATACATTGTTATTTTATGATGTCCTCATTGAATCACTACAGACATTTATACTTGAAGTAATTTATTATAACTTTATTTTGATTAAGGCTACTTGTTTGGTATAATATCCTGACAGAGTTTTTCCTTTGTTCTGTATAATTTTTTTGAACTGGCTCAATTCTTATAATAACTACCTCTCTTGGAAGTAGAGTGCACTTAGAGTTCATTAACTTGTCTATTTCTAATTCAAGTTAGAGCAAAAATTTGAAACAACCTTTTGCTTCCCAAAGCATTACCAAGACCTTGTACTGTTCAAAAAGCTTATCTGCTGTTTATGTATGTCTGTACAATATAACCATGGATTATTTGACAAGACTTAGTTTGTTCAATAATTTCTGTCATCCAGACTGGTTTTTATTTCATATGTAGAACTGTATAATATTAGTAATAACACTTGCTTTTTATTAACTTTGTTTCAATATTGAGGTATGATCTGTCAAAATGTATTATCAGGTCAGTGTTTTCATGGATTTCCATAATAAACTTAAACAACATAAACTTGACTAAGTGAATAAGTGAATAGTGAGTAGCCTATTCTTCTTGAGACCTATAGAGTGTTAGGATTCAAGAGCTTACAGTGGAGAGAAAAAAAAATAATAGATTTTGATAAAAGTTAATCTTTTGGCTTAAAAGTGCTGTGTTTCCTCAGTTAACAGTTTGATATATGTACTATGTGAAGAATCATGAGATCAAGTGGGAAGCCCAGAACTAGTTCAGTAAAAGCATCCATAAGTTTTACAATGGCAGTTATGGCCCTAAAACAGAGATTGTCAATCGATGTGCAACAATAATTTTAAAACATGCAATACTTACTATTAACTATTTATTCAGTGACACTGACCTTGTTTCCCTTTAGAATGTCAAATAAAAAAATGACAGCCAACAAAATAATAGCTGTCTGATGTGCAGGAATCAAAATTATACCCATTTTTTTATCAGAAGAGCAAAAGATATAGTATTATTTTTGGTGTGCCACAATATTTTAGTAATTAGTGAACTGTGTCCTAAGATGAAAAAAATTGAAAATTGATGCCATAAGACAAAGGATATGAGCCTTTGAAACCTGGTAAAAAATGAAGTTATAGTATGCATTTTGCTTTTATATTTCTTCAGAAGTTCAGTTAAAATTCCAAGGGTCCCAGGTTACTCATGTATAAAAGGTATTTGTAGTAGGATGCCTACAAAGATGACTGTTGAAGAGCCTTCTCTAAGTTCTTATAGGCCTGTTTATGTTGAGGCTTCCATAAAAGAGAGTCTTTTAATGTGAACTTCATTCATTGATTAAAGAGGATTTGGAATCACACACACACACACACACACACACACACACACACACACACACAAGACATTCAAGTTAACAATGTCCAGAAGTCCCAGGTTCAATTCCCAGTCAGAGCACACAAGAGAAGTGACCATCTGCTTCTCTTTCCCTCCATCCCCTTCTATTCCCCTCCCTCATCCATGGCTAGAATGGTTTGAGCAAAGTTGGTCTTGGGCGTTGAGGATCGCTCCATGGCCTCACCTCAGGAGCCAAAATAGTTTGGTTGTTAAGCAACAGAGCTGTGGCCCAGCCAGGGCAGAGCATTGCCCAGTAGGGGCTTGCTGTGTGGAGTCCAGTCCCTGCCTCTCAATTAATTTAAGAAAGAAAGAAAGAAAGAAAGAAAGAAAGAAAGAAAGAAAGAAAGAAAGAAAGAAAGAAAGAAAGAAAGAAGAAGAACATCCAGTTAAAACTAGAGATATGAACTGAATATTCACCCCCATTCATATTTTGTAACCTAGCCCCAAGGTAATGGCATTCGGAGGTGAGGTTTTTGAAAAGTGATTAAGTTATGAGTGTGGACCTTACATGAGACAGCTTTTTTGCCTTTCCACAATGTGAGATTAGAGTGAAAAGAAAGTCACCTGTGAGCTGGAAAACAGACACTCACCAGACACAGAACCTGGCCAGAGGGGTAACCCTGATTTTGTATCTCCAAACTGAGAAGTAAATTTACATTATTTATAAGCCTCCTGATTTTTAGCATTTTGTTATAACAACCTGAATGAATTAAGACACCGAGGAATGTTTCCAATTGTCATTTTGTGAGAGATCAAATATAAATTGGGAGAATTTTTAGCCTAGCAGGAGAGACAATTTTTCCCTCTTTAGGTAGGATATGCTTAAAATTATGTGGTCATTAGGTTTTTGTTGTTATATATTTTTTGTTACATTTTGTTTTGTACTTTCTAGACATGTGGCTAAAAGATGCTGAAAATTGTATTGAGTATAGTCTGTTCTGCTCTTGCAAATGGGGGTATGATTAACTACTTACTTTTGACCTCAGTTCCTATTTGCATCTTTAATTTTTCAGCACGGAGTCTCTCTGTTCCCATCTTTTCCTCTGCTTCTATTAATTATGTTAGATTTACATTATCTTTGCTAGTTTCATCTGTTTACTCCATTTTCTTCCTACTAGCCAGGTACTTTAAAATTGCCAAATCATTGGTAATTCGCTTTACCCTCCTGTCCAGGGAATAAAGGTTCCTATTACTTTTCAGTAGATGTGATGATAACTCATTGTACATCCAATCTTATTTCTATTCTTATTATCAATAAAACTATTTAATTACTAGCTATCTCATTAAATGATTTACATTTGATCATAACAAAGAATATGATTGCTTGACTCTCCATCTCAAAGGAGGGAAAAATTCAGAAGAAAATTATTTTGCTTTCTCTTCCCAAAGAGAAGAATCACAGAAGAAAAGGATTTGAAAAATGCTAATAATGAATTACTTTTTAAAATTAACTTCAGCCTTACCAGGCGGTGACACAGTGGATAGATCCTTGGACTGGGATGCAGAAGACCCAGGTTCGAGACCCCAAGGTTGCCAGCTTGAGCACGGGCCCATCTAGTTTGAGCAAAAGCTAGCCATCTTGAACCCAAGGTTGCTGGCTCGAGCAAGGGGTTGCTCAGTCTGCTGAAGGCCCACGGTCAAGGCATATATGAGAAAGCAATCAATGAACAACTAAGGTGTCGCAACAAAAAACTGATGATTTATGCTTCTCATCTCTCTCTGCTCCTGTCTGTCTGTCCCTATCTATTCCTCTCTCTGACTCTCTCTATGTCCCTGCAAACAAAAACAAAAAACAAAAAAAACTTCAATAAGTGCTATGTTTAAGATAGTAATTGCAATACATTTGTGTACTACAGAATTACCCCATTCTGAATTCATCAACTTTCAATCAAGAATCAGTGGTTAAAACATCTACATCAATATCCAAGGAAAATGAGACTTTACCTTCTTTGTCATACTGTCTCAGTCTTTTTTTTAAAAAAAAACAATCTTGACATTTATAAAATTTTTACATTAATTTTGTAATCTATATTTAACCTCCAAATGGAGACTATGCAAAGATTATAAAACAAAAGAAAACATTAATAGAGCAATCAAGAAACAAATTTTTAGTAGCCATCTGCCACAGAGATCATCTCATAAACTATGCACACTCTGTGCACCCTACACTATCGGCTCTAATCTATGGGCACCCATTTGTTAAGGGTCAAGCACTAACAGAGGTCAATAATAGCAAATAGTAAAATGGTCATCACCAACATCTAACAAACTATAAAGATACTGCAGAATTTTAGCCTAAATACTGTCAGTATTAGATATATTTAAGATGAGGCTTCCCAAGTGCATAAAAATTTTCTAGACAGTGAGTTAGGTTCAAGTGCATCTATGAAAGTAAACAAAGGGGAAAACATATGTAGAAGAAAGTTTGGCTTTGAGAAATTAACTCCAATAGAGCAATCATTATTTAATCCATTGTAAAAAGGGCAAAGTAACTTAGTTTCTTTAACATTCTCTCCATTTTTCATTTTTTTTTTGAGTTCTAGTTCTGCTTTGCTTTTTTCCTGAATTTAACTGATTTTGTTCAAAAGAGGGCAGTGTGTCTTCATAAATGTACAAAACATTATAAAACTAGATATACATATGTTTTGGAATTTCAATCTCTGGGGAATACTGAGTGGAAATAAATTTGAATATAATGAATATTATAAGAACAAGCTGCTTAATTTAAAGACTTTTACAAAATGAACATTATTTTTCCTTAATTTGTTTTAACATCATGTTAACTTACATACTTAAAATTATAACACAGATGATTGGCTTTTTACAATGGTAAACATTAAATCCTTAGCTAATTATCAGGATTCTCAGTGTAAAATTTGGTTAAAAGTGGTAAAACAAAATTAATTTACTTTCAGATTTTAATGTGTTTTATTAAGTATTTGATTTTAAACTGTAGTGTTGGGTCAATTTACACATCCTCATTCTTATTTTTATTCCTTTTCTACTCCACAAACTAGAATTTATACCAAGGTTATTGTTTCTGAAAACATTATTAAAATATTTTGAAATATTATCTATAATGAAATTTAAAAAATCTTTATAGTGATACAGGTAACATTTTCTAATTTGACCTATGATGATTTAGTTCAAATCTTATTATTGAACCTAACACATCCCGGTGCTGAATAATATATAGGGGAAGGTGGCTTAACTATATTGAATGTTGGGTTATTTTAAAAAGATTTTATCTGAATGAAATACTATAGTAAGTGAAAATGGCTGGAATGACAACAATTTATAATCCATATGATACAGTTGAAAAATGGCCTGAATTGGCCATTGAGAGACCTTAAACTCATATACTTTTGCCAGTCTATGCAGAATTTTCTTGTGGAATATATTTTCATAAGAATATATAGAGAAATTTTTATGTGCAGTTTAAACAGCAACAATAAAATGAATACTAGTGTATCCACCATCCAATTTAAGAAACAGAATAATGCCGTGTTTGAAGTGCCCTATCTTTATCTTGATTGTGTCCTCATCTCTCCCTCTTTCCCTTTCTCCTAGGATAGCCATTATACTGACTGTGCTAATCACACTATTTTATTTCATTAAAGCTCACATTGCGTCCCTACATCACACTTTGTTTAATTGTCTAAGTTAGAAACTTATATATATTTATATATTTCATTTTCTGCTATTACTGCAACAATACAAAATCTTGCAAAAGGTGTTAAATAGAAAGGATAATAGTATGTATCTTTTCTTTGTACTTAATCATAAGTACAAATTGAGTCAATTGAGTAATAGATTCAATACTTCTGCATTCAATATGATGTTTGCTGTTAGTTTTTGTAGATGTTTTGATTAAGACTTAGAGATTTCTGTTACTGAACTGAAACAGATTTGTTTTATATTTTTAAAATCTCATATGGATGGATTTTATGGATTGTTTTTGCATTTATTTAGTCATATGACTTTCATTAATTACCATATTAATGAAATGATTTTGTAATACTGTATTAACATTTTATTCCTAAAATTCATAATCTGGCTGTAACTGATTCACATTTTAACCAACCTGAGATAGATTTTTTGAATCAATAATCTTATATGATAGGACCTCAATTTTATTTACATATGCAATCCCTAAATGGTTTTGATAATAGTGTTACACTAGTTTTACAAAATTATTTGAGGCTTTCTTTTGTTGTTTTCATTCCTATGGCATTTTGCATAATTTTCAACTCTCTAGACTTAAAACATTTGACTTTGGGTGATGGGTATACAACATAATCGACTGTCCAAACGATATGGAGATGTTTTCTCTAAATCTTTGTACTCTGATTGACCAATGTCACCCTGTTAAATTTAATTGTCTAAATAAAAAAATGTATCTGTAAAACAATCTCTTTTTTCTTTTCAGTTGTTTTCTCTAACTGAAAGTGGTTATTTTAAGTGATCATTCATTACTTCTCTTATTTTTTATTCAAATATTAAGATATGTACAACTGTATGTCTGTTTATTGCCACAGACTGGATCTTGAATAATTTCATCTTATCTGCAAACTCAGACCTATCTTCATTCAGGAACATTTCTTACAATGTTTTTCTTCTCCTAAATATCTTCTTTCTTTCTTTCTTATTGCAAAGACTCTGTTTTTTATGTTGGGTCTCTTGGATGGCTCAAAGACTATTTTGCTTTTTCCTCATGATTTCTATGTCTATATTATTGCTCTGTTTGTGGAACATCTTGCATTTATATTTTCCAAACTTATAATGTGGATTATAAGATTTTCTTTTAATTTTAATTACCTTTTCTTTAATTTATCTCCTGAACATTTGGTTCAAATTTGATTTTAGCTCCAGGATATTAGGGGTTATCTGTCTTCTTCAATAATTCTGTTTTATTTTCTATAAATTATAGATTTTCTGTTCTGATGCATATAGGTTGTATTTTACTTTGTATGCATACTGAGAGCCTACACATAAAGAACTATTTTTTCTCTGTTCATAAATAGACCTCTGGTTGAGTTGTTGACGTAGCTAAACTTCAGAAACAATGAAGATGACAGAATCAGAAAAGAATTTCAATCTCTCTATTGTTCTGTTGGATATAATCACACAAGCTGCCTGTCACCTGTTGCAGAAATTAACTCAAGCTTCCTGGTCTCAGTACATTTATTGAGGTCTCCTTTAGCTTTCTGAGCCCTTCCTCTGGTAACTGAAGCTGTTCTCCAGACACTCAACTAATAGGTTTTGCATGCTAAGGATAATAAACCTTTAGATGCCTTTAAACTCTCACCTGGAGACATTTGTTTTTTATGTTCCAAGATTAATAGAACCAAGGGACCTTCCACTCCCCCCACAGAGAGGATTTGTTTAAAGGTCTTTTTCCTTCTCTATTTCAAAATTAAGAGAAGTCAATGTATCTGTTGCCCTAGATAAAATCTGGGTCTCCTAACTTTAAGTTTCAGTCCTGTGTTCCAAACTCCACTGCATGCACAGCTAAATATCTTACCCTCATAATTTCACCTTATGAAGAATTCAGGCACAAGTAACCCATGAAGCCATAAATATCTGTACATCAATTTATTTATCAATCTCTAACCTTGGGATATTCCAATGATATTTGCCCTGAAATGTGTCTTCTGACTCACTTCTCTTTCTACCACCACCAAAGAGTCTTCTGATATTTATTACACAATTAGCAAATTATGTAAGTGGTGACAACAGTAAATATATCCAGTCAACAGTCACAATAATTTTAGCAACTTCAAATATAGAATAAAATGCATAGATAAGTGAGATAATCAATGGATTTTTTTTTAGTATTCCATGCTACTACCTTGACACATCCAATTAATTACTAATAGATTTCCCAAAATGTACTTGGATAGCTATAAAAACTAGATAATATGATTTTTAAAAAAACAAATCTTAAACTACGAAATTAAATATAATGTGTTATGGAATTACATAACATTTTTCTTCTATCCATATGTTTATTATCTGCTATAAACTAAATATTTTTGTCCTCTTATAGTCCATAAGTTCAAACCCCAAAGTGATGATATTTTGAGATGGCGGTTTTGAAAGGTGATTAGGTAGAGCCCTCATGAATGGGATCAGGATCCTTGTAAAAGAGATCTCAAAGAACTCCTTTTCATTTTCTGCCATATAGGGACACAGCAAGAAGATGGCCATGTGTGAACAGAAAGAGGGCCTTCACTGAGTACTGGATCTCCCTCTGCCTTGATCTTCGACTTCCCAGCCACCAGAATGGTAAGAAATAAACTTCTATTGTTTTTAAGCCACCCAATCTACAGTATTCTGATATATTAGTCCTAATGGACTAGACAGTGTCAATCCCAAAATTTCAATATAACCTTTTGTGTTCTTAAATGAATTTTTTTTGTGTGTGTGTGTTATAGTAAAAAAAGGAGTAATTGATGCACAAAATTTTCTTTTTTCACCCATTCATATAATATTATAATAATTTTAATATAAATATTGTCATATTTCTAAGGGGCATCAAGGTTTATTTAAAATCAGAGAACATTGATTTGTCTAAGAAAAACCTTGCTTTATCAGCAATGTTTTGCAGTCTTCAACCACATATTTTTAAAAAATAAAATAAATCATGCAATATCAGCTAATCAGAATTAAAATTCTTAGCCTGTCTTTCTTATAAAGTGAGAAGACAAACAATTTTCATCAGCAAAGACTATCCCAGCAGAGATATATGGTATATTATTTGAAATAAGCCCATTTAATATTGTACAATACAACTGTGAACATCAATATTTAATTTGCATTAAATGTTTCTTCTTATGAGTAAGAGTCTAAGAATCATAATATATTAAGAGCTACAGTAGTGGAAAAGAAAAAAGTGATGTAACTTTATAGTCAATTACAAATGCAGACAGATAAAGAAATGTAAATGTTTCTAACAATAAATTAAGTAAAACAGAAGGGATTAATACCAAAACTGAGACTATTAATATTATGTACTTATTATAGTATATATAACTTTGTAACAGAAAATACTAATTTTACTTATTAATTCACTGAATTATTTCTTAAACTATGAAACATAGTTTAAGTGTTTATATTTTTACAATACATTAAGTTTTGCAATAGCTTTTACACAGTACTAAATCTGAAAATAAATAAAATACAGGAAATGATTGGTTTGGAATAGATTCAGATTTATTTCATTGTCACTTATAGTTTTAACAATCTCTCCAGTCACTGAAAAGATACATAAAATAAATAGTACACTGATTTTTCTAAATTGTTTTCCTGAGGCACTAATCATCAAAAACTACAGCCACACCACAAAAAACCATCATTCAAAAATAGAATAAATGTTGATAGCTTTTACTGTTGTTTGCATTTGCTTTTCTCATTGTCTCCTGATTTGTGGCCAAATTTTTATAAGATCTTACAAAAACACTCATAAAATTATTAATAAAACACTTCACTGTTTGCTTTGATTTAACTCACAAATATATTAGAAAAAAGTAGAGTAAAAGGAAAATTGATCACATTTCATATTCAATTTGGTGTCTTATATACTTTAGCAGGGAAAAGGAAACACTTCCATGGTTGTTTTGTGGAGCACACAGTATACAATACAATTGCAAAATTTAAAATTAAAATTAAAAAACAGACTTATTCTTTCTTAATTATTAGAAACAGTTGGCTGGCATATTTCTAAATAGTATCAAAAACTGCAATTATAAATGATATTTAATATTCCATTCATATATTCAAATTTCTGAAAACACACTGATAAACCAGAGGGAATTTTCTCAAAAAATTCAAAATTTTCAAAGTTGAGATTGTTTACTATATGTTAAGCAATGCTTAATTTATAATGGTGTCACATTAAACAAACAGGAAACAGCTAAAGTTGTGTTTCAAAATCAGGTCATTTGTTAATTTCTTCTTTTACTGCTGAAGCAACTAAATCCCAAGGTATCAACATTTCTTAAATAAATGTTTTGCAAGGCAAATAAAAAACATGACACACATCAATTCTTAATGTTTTTATCTAATGTTCAGTCTGCCCCCCACGGTGTCCCCTCTTCTGCCCTGCCTATGTAGAATGTTGAAGCACAATTCTCCAATGTGATTGTATTTGGAGATGGGCCTTTAACAAAATAATTAAAGTTAAATGAGGTCATAACGATGGGGCCCTAATCTGATAGGAGTGATAACCTTATAAAAGGATGAAAAGATACCAGAAAGCTCTCTGTGTGCATATAGAAGAAACACCATGCCCATCCAGGCTTCCACTTTGTTGCTTAGCAACCAAGCTATTTTAGTGCCTGAGGTGAGGGCATGGAGCCATCATAGCACCCAGGGCCAACTTTCTTAAACCATTTGAACCATAGCTGCAGGAGGGAGAGAGAGAGAAGAAAAAGAGAAGGAGGTGGGGTGAAGAAACAGTTGGTCTCTTCTCCTGTGTGCCCTGACTGGGAATTGAATCCAGGACTTTCATATTCCTGGCTGATGTTCTACTGTTAAGCCAACTTAGTAAAAGTTAAGGTGATCTGAATCAGACTTTCTGTTTCATACATTGTGCTCAACAGGCAAACCCAAAGACCAGATCTTGATTCCCAGTAAAAAGAATCATAACTTCTGTGAGAAATGGCCAAATCTAAGGTTGGAAAAAGAAAAATATAAGGTTAACTTATAATCTTGTAGTGGCAGACACAAGGAAGTACTCAAAGGACAGAAGGATAGAGTCATGTCAAAGGGACACAATAGCCAACCTGAAAACATTCCCAATAATAAAAACTAAAACAATTTGAACAAGAAAATAAATAAGGTACTATAGGATTATAACCCAGGCTATAAATGTAAAATACATGAGTTAATAGTGTTAATATAATTGATTGACTAAATAAATAAAGGCAAGTAAACAAAAACATATTACTTACAGAAAATTCCAAGTAATGTATATTGATATGTAACCTTTCCTTCCCTTCCGTGTGGACTAGACTTGGGGATTCGTTTCCTTAGACCATAGTAGTTTTACAGTGGGAAAAGACTAACAAACACTAGCTTTATCAAGTGATTGAGAGTATGGTGATCATTTTCATATAATTTACACCCAATAACATGTGATAAGAATGGTATTTTCTTTTCTGTAATATTCTACATATTCCATAAATGCACTCTAATCTTGAGACAAATATTACTCAAACTCAAATTAAAAAACATTTTTCTAAATGAATGCTTAGTACTTCTCAAAATTTTGTCTTTGAAAACAATTAAAAACTGAGAAAAAAGGTCTTTAGGTGAGAGGAGTGGAGATAGTGAAGTGTACAAACATAACTATATATACATATGCATATATGTATAATGTAGGTATACAGTATATACTTTATATGTATGTGTATATAAAATTACATATGTGAAAGAACACAGCAAATCAGAAATTCAAGAATTAATGAAAAGAGAAAATAAAGCTACTGGGAATAAAGGAAAACAAATGTTATTAGAACTTAAGAAAAAGTTACATTAGATTGCTAAATGCTCAATTTATTAACATATAAGGCAATTTTTTCTAAAATACAAAAATTAAAGACAAAATAATACTTAGTGAAACAGACAAAAAAGAAGCAACCTGTAACCTCCCAAATGAAGAAAATATAGCAAAATAAATGTTAAATAAAGTATTTAAAATTATTTTATAAGACAACTCTTCTGAAATAAAATAAAATAAAATCACATATTTCTTCATTGTATTTACCAAGAGAAGACAGAATTTAAAATATAATCAAAGGAAAAACTGAAAATCAAGAATTTTATAACTAAAACTAAACTGCCCTTTAACGTATAGATCCTGGAGAAAACAGATTTGAAAGCGTAAGTTTTGGAAAATATTTTTCCTTTGAGTTCTTAGAAATTTCTACAGATCTAAATCAGACAAAAAATGTCTGAGGCATTAAAAGAAAATATTCAGGTAATGAGTATGAAATACACATATGCACATCTGCAAACTCACACAATGGTGAACTAAAGATACATTATATAGGTAAAATACCATAGAGTGGGTAGCTTATGGATACCAAGTATTAATTTCTCACAGATGCAGAGGCTAGGAAGTATAAGACCAAAGTGCCATATTTAGTGTCTGACAAGGAGTCACTTCCTAAGTGGCAGTGTTTTCTGGTATAGTAAGAAGGACTTCACAAGGTTCTCCTTTATAATGGCAATAATGCCCTCATTACCTGCATCTCAATACCACACTCATGAGGGTAAGATTTCAACTTACAAATTTCAGGGGGATGTATACATTCAGTTCATTAAAAATGCAAACCCTAAAAATGTAAATAAGCACACTTGTAAATATTTCTAGGGAAGAAGACAAGGCAACAAAGTAAATAATTTCTTCCTTTACTTGATAAAAAAAGAAGTAGAAAAATGTTATTTAGAGGTAAAAAGTAGAGTAATGTAATATTTATTGCATACTTATCAGTATATAAAGATAGTAATACTTAAAATTAGATAGTGTAGAAAAGTGAGAATGGAGAGGAAAACAGAAGAACAATTTTTAACTCATAAATCTTAAGTAACATTTTAAAATCAATATTACCACTAGAACAAAATTTGAACTTTTCTAAATATTTCAATAATTTATATCTGAAGAAAATTACATACCTGAAAAATCATAAAAATAATTAAAAAGTATCTAAAAACTACAAAATATCTGAAAAGTGATAAAATGCAGTCAAATATAAAGCAGAATATACAAAATACATTATGATATAAATAAAAATTATAGCTTATAACATTATGACATAACTCACATTAACCATAACTCTCATAGTTATTAACAAAATATGGTTTAAATCATGCATATTTTTTAGATTGAATCAAAAAGCCAAACTCAAATATATGTTGAATATAATCATACTTTAAAAATTAGTTCAGAAAGGCTATGAGAAAAAAATGACAAATTTTTGCCTAAAAAATGCAAACAAAAGATTTATATGTTGATATCAGAAAAAGTAAAATTCTATCCTGCAAAATTTTTTAATGAGAAAGATGAGAATTTAAGAGGGTATTATTAGGAACTGCACAATGGATATATAATGGTCATGGTGCTCTTTGCAGCAAATAATCAAAAATATTTTAATCTGAACTTATATGTGATCCAAAAGGAAATAAAAACATATGTACAACTGCACACATACACACACATATATATGTGCTATAAAACCAATTATTTAAAGGGCAATTTGACAGCATAAAACAAAATCAAATGTATATTAAAATTGTGATTTGCCAGCACCAGCAAAATGATATCTATGTACCAGTGTATCCAAGCCGGTATATCTATCTATAAGCCATGTTCATAATAATATTGATTACAGTATTAAAAGAATAGAAACAATCTATATATCTATCACTCATAGAATAATTTTATAAAACATAGATAATCATACAGTTAAATAACATGCAAAGATATTATATATTATATATAAATAAAATACATATGAAACAAATATAACATGCATATACTCTATATGTTATGTACGTGTTAAATGTAATGTATGTATTGTATATAAGGATATGTGTATGCTATATGTATATATGTGTATTATTATATGTAATGTGTGTCATATATAGGTATACATATATATGCTACACACACACACATATATATATATGTATATGTATAATGTATATTCACTGAGAAATAAAGAACTGTCAACGTTTTGTTTCCAGAATTTTTTAATGTGTTACTTTTGCATAGAATGATGGACAAATAAAATATATGTTTCTCACATATTTGTGTAGAAACTCTGGGTGAATGAAGGATGCTAATAAAGTAGGTTACAGTTACACTGGTGTGAAAAGCATAGATTCAAAGCAGATCTTTTGTCATTTAACTAAATGTCTTTAATATATATATATATATCTAGTCAAAATACAAAAATATTTTTAAAAATAGTTTAGAAAACTGTTAATGAAACTAATACATCAGAAAGAGAATGTTGGTAGACATCAGAGAGCAGGAAACATTTAAGTCTGTAAGTCAAGACATCGAAAAATAAGGAAATGACTTAAAAGATAATAATGTTGATTAATTACTATAATTAGTTTATGAAAAGTTAAAAACAAAGAAAAGATACTTAAAAATATTTTTTTGTGAGGTCAACTGCATATTGCTAGCATAAAAGACTGCTGAGGAGACTGGTCACTAGACTCTAGGACATTAGAGAAACTGTTGTCATATACAGAATATTTCCAAGATTCTGTTGCTATCATTTTAATTTGTACTTTAACATGTCCATAGGCTACTGCCATTTTAAACAACTTGTTACCAATTAATCTCTCAGCTCCAACAATTGGCAAGAGATATTATCTTTTGATGATCTTAATCACTTAGCTCTCTCAGATTTCTATATTATATAGAAGACTTACTTTCTCCTCCATAAAAATTTTTAAAATACTGAAATTTGAAATTAAATTGAGATAAGTACTGCATTCACTATGTATAATGTACATTTCTCATTGCAGTTCTTTATTATTGACTTTTAAAAAAAATAATCATTGGCTTAAATGATCAATATCAACAAACATCTCCTCTGATGCTGAGAGTTCAGCCAGCAAGGCTCCTGAAGTCTATGGAGATAAAAGTCTTTCCCTGTATAATAGAGTAGTTAATTTAACATTAGTAAGACCAATCTACTGTTCTCACCAAATTGAATGCACAATAACTTGAACTTACACTGTTTTTATAATAGAAGAAAATATTGGACAAATGTGAACTGACATCCAAAGTCAAATGTGATACTTTAAACTTCCTGCTAGTCAAGTCTTAGATTATTACAGATAATTGTACTTAGAAATGATACCATCATCAAGTTGAGTTTAATGAAACTGACATATATTTATTAAGCCAAGTCTTTCAAAGCAAAGTTTGTGAGCCTTGATATTTAAGAGCTTGGATTTTAAAGCAGCCAACAATGATAAATTTGATTATAAATGCTGGGGATTTATTTTTAAATAGAAAAAATAAGAAATTGAGAAATAAATGAACCAATGATAAATAATACCACTGCATTTTAGCTGACACAAAATAACAACTGCAATCCAAAAGCATACACATTTTAAATATCTTCTATGTGGTTGTGAAGGAAATAAATGGATGTAAGATGAAGCAATTCTCTGACATATCAAAATTAAGTAACATTTTGGATGTGGGAATACACAAAGAAACCCTTTTGACAAATATAGGGTTATTTCTCTTAGCTAATAATTAATGTTTTGTGTGTCATAATTTGGTATGTTTGTTTTCAGTTTTTATAAGCATTAATGGGAGTGGAACTGTCTATTAATATCTACTTTATTCAGAGCTAATAGAGAAAATGTGAACTTGATGCTTATGTTCTAAATATTGTTTGCAAGGAGAAAACGGATATCCTTGAAAAATTACATAATTTTTTTAATTAGAAGGGAAAATAATTTTAATCACCCAGGCAAAATATATCATTAGATATGAGGTTTCTCTATAGAATATCCTTTACTTTCACTGTCCTCTTGAATGGCATAGCTACACAATAGTAATTGTCAAAGAGCACTATCCACAAGTAAAAAATATATATATCAATGAGTCTTTTGTGTTTCTGCATGTCTTATGAACAGTGTCATTTATATCATTGATAACATGTGTTCTATTACATAGAATAGAAATATGCCTTCCCTCCAGAGCAAAAGATAGATTTTTTAATGCTAGATAAAAAAGAAAATGTCTTATTGGGGACAAACATCAGATATGCTTGTTAGCAGCTTCATTGAAAGGTTGAGATTTTCTAAACTCAGGATTCTTCATCAGTTATTCAAACATATTGTGTATGCAGTATCTGTCTGAGTTGCTCTGCTTTGCTTAGTGAGACTTGGAGACAAGGGAAGTCATTATGAACATAAAATTCATGCTCCCTTCTGGGTCATGAATAAGAAAGCCATTGTGTCTGACCATGGAATCTTGTGTTTTCTGCCAGCATGTATGGAACAGTGATAAGCTAACTTGTTTCCTTGAAGATAATCTTTACCTTTTTTTAGTACTTGAAATCATGATCCTATTTATTCCATGCATTACAATTTAGGACAGAATTGAGGCAAACTAGAACATCTGTTAAGGATGAAAATGCTTTCTCCAATTTTTTTCCCCTCTTATATTTTTCTAATGCAATTCATTTGCTCAATTATCTCTCAATCAAACTAGACTTTCTTTTATTCTAGAGCATTTTCTATCATGAAAGTCAAGTAAGCTGCTACTTGCATTTAATTATTTTTAATTACTTTCCCAATGAACAGCTCTGTCAATCATGCAGGGATGATGCATTTTGTGTGTATCATTTCATGTGTTAACTCTGGAGAAATGAAGCATTTAAGATGAGTGTTTTTGACTGCCATAATATATAATAATGTTTTTTTTCCAAGTTGTCCATTGTGTGAAGAAAGTGATTTGAAAGAGACTGCAAGTTTAAATGTTTTTGCCTGTCAGAAATTTGCTGCACAGCCTAACTTGACATAAAAATAGTCATCACTGTTTCTAGTGTGATCTTCACCTTACTGTTATGACACCGTAAGATAGATTTAGTCTCTCAAGACTTGTGTAAAATTTATAAACTGGCATTATAGTATATCAGTTTACTGTATCGATCCAAGAGGGTAACCACCAGCATATCTCTTCATTATAGAAAATAAATGTCCTATGATACATTTTAATCAGAAGTTTGTGGAAGATGATATCTGGTAAAGGAATATAACATATAATGACACATGGCTTTCAGAAGTGCTCAGTGATTTTATCTCTAATATGATAATATACTTCTACTAAGAATAGTTTGTACTAAAATAAATTGATGAAGTTATACATTCACTTAGATATTGTTAATTGGGGAATATAATTTTTCCCTTTAATATTTAAGTCCTGTTTTTCACTTTGAATTTAAACATTCTATACTAATTAATAGTAAATTCCCACTTCTGTCAATTATATTGAAGGCACAGGCATATTTCTAGGACTTGATTTATTAATTTTTAAAGTTTTGTGCATTCCTTAGAATGTTATATTAAAACCGCTAGGATAGCTCTGAATATCCATTTCATTCGTAGCTATCAAAAGATACCCACAGCAGTTATATAAATTATACAAGCTACTCATGCCTAGAAGATGGTTAATTTTTGGGTCTATAAATTTTTTATTATTTTTAAATAAGGTTATACAATAGTAACTTGTAAATAGAGATTACAAAAATAAGAAAATTTCTGCCTGACCTGTGGTGGCGCAGTGGATAAAGCGTCGACCTGAGAACACTGAGGTCGCCAGTTCAAAACCCTGCACTGGTCTGGTCAAGGCACATATGGGAGTTGATGCTTCTAGCTCCTCCCCCCTTTCTCTCTCTCTCTCTCTCTTTCTTTGTCTCCTCTCTAAAATAAATAAATAAAAGGAAATAATAAAAAAGTGTCTCTCTTTAAAAAAAAAAGAAAATTTCTTATTGGTTCATGACTCAAACGGCTATTTTATGATATTTTCAGCTCATCTATACTATTGTAGCACTAGAGTTTTCATTAAGTTTGAAGAGTGGGCAAAATTTGTTTGCCACTTCAAAAAGGATATAAAAAGAAATAATTTTACTGATTTTATTTCTAGCTCTCACTTCTAACAAAGAGAACACAAAGGCATTCCAAGAGTACTAGATACTTTAAAGGAATGGTTTTATAAATAATTGACTAACATACCCTGGGAAAAATGTCTTTCTTTCTTGAAATTTTTAAACATTCCTTTAAAATGTTTTATCATCAGTACTGTTTACTTCTAAATAAGTTACATAAATGAACATAATTCTGAACAAGTGAGTCAATTGTGCCATGCATTATACAATATACAGAAATATTTATTTTTATTTACATTTAAAAAGATATCTGTAATAATAATAAAGAAACTTACTCTCAGTTGTCTAATTTGTTTAACAACCGGTTATTGTGTAATTTCAAAGAAAGAATAGCAGAACATGTTACTCTAAAATATTTTATTTTGGCATATTTTGAGCTAAAAAAAACTGTAAGAAATCCTCTCTGCCCTCTTTTTATTTGCCTAAATGTAGTACATACATTTATAAAATATTCCTCCTTTCTTTTTTTCACCAGGATAGGCAGAAGTGAATCATTGGAGAGAACTTTAAACCCTCATCAGCTCAGAGGCAGGATCAGCAGAATCTCCATAACAAACTTTGCTAATGTAACCTTAGCTACCACTGGTTTTCCCATACATTTACCTTCTACAATTTTATACCTCTAAATAAGTCAAAATCCTTTTCTTTTGTCTCATCATTTCTCTAAAACTGTATTGTTCTTTCAATAAATTGCTATGTAAACCCAAGTTCTAACCACTGTTGGGTGTAAATATAATGCTTACTTTTATAAACTTGATTTATATTTATTTTTTGCTAATCTGATGTTGTTAGTTTAATTGCTTGGGCCCAAACCACAGATTCTAGGAGTACAGAGGAATAAAAGACTTTTTCTCTCCTACATGAACAACTGTAGGTTTGTGATACACTGACTCGTATTTCTACACACACAATTAAAAATAATAACAAAAATCTATATAATTGAATTAATGTCACCCTAATAAATTCAATAAAAATTTTTTAAAAATTATAAAACTGAGAAACTTTTAGCTAGATTAAGAAAGACTCAAGTAAATAAAAGTATAATGAAAGAAAAAATTACAAATGATGTCACAAAAATAGGAAATATTCTAAGACTACTATGAACAATTAAATTTCATGCCAACAAATTGAATAACCTAAAAGAAATGAATAAATTCATAGAAACATATGACCTACCCTTACTAAATCATGAAGAATTAGAAAGTCTAAAAGCACATAAAAGTTAGAAAGGAACTAAATATAAAACTACCTACCTAACTGCCTCTAGTAGTTCTAAACCACTGTTGGGAGAACATGCATTATGTTGGTGTTTAACCCCATCAAATGTGAACATGGGACTTGGAAGGATCTAGGCCATGGAGAAAGGGATAGGGTTGGGTCTTCCATAGAATACTCAGGATTCACGACCATTACTAAACCTCAATAAAGACTGAACCAACAATAGGAAAAATTGGAGTCCTTTTTAATTACCTTGAAAATAAACTAATTTATCTTGATTCACATTTCTCTGAGTAGAGCTGTCTGGCTTAAAGGACAGGTATAAGAGGGACAACAATATGTTCATTAGTATATTTTGAAGACTGTAGACTGGGTTTTTTATTGAATTATCCTCTAATTACATCCTTTCACTTTAAGATTTTCAAGATTTACAATAGACTCACTCTTCAGTTAGTGCTTATGGTGGAATATTTTTTCTCCTTGCCAAAATTTAACACACTTTGTTTCTCTATCCATATCTGTATAATAAAAAACAAACAAACAAACTAGAGAAATCACTGTAGGCTTCTAAAAAGGTTTACATTTCACTAGAAAAAGACTCTAGAAATAATAATAATATTTCAATAAAACTACAAGAGGATTGAGTGGAGATATAGTTCATACTGTTAAAGCTGTTCGACAGAAATATTGAAATTCATGATACTATTCTATTACTTAAAATATGCTTGAGAATTTCTACAATAAAGTTAAACAGATGCTTAACAATAAATGGTATAGAGAAATAGTAGTATTTGCTGTTTGATTGAAAATGAATAATATAAAACATAAATTAAAATTTGAAAAAAGTAACTGAGTAAGCATTTAAGACTGAAGGCATGTAAAAATAAACTTATATTTTCCAGTAATTGACCCCACAATGATCAAGAAACACTTGAGAACATAGGAAAAAGGCCCATTTATTATTCTCTTTTTGTTTTAATAAATCATAGTGACTCGAGTCATCAGCTGAAGTATCATTCATGTGTATTGTATATTTTTCATTTCTGTTGATAATTTCTGTAAGGTATTTCCCCACTGAGAAAGAAAGAAGGGCATAGCCACCAAATGTGGAACAGCAAAAGCTTTATTTAGCAGAGCGCATCCCAGACGAGGTTCTCCAGTCCGCAAAACGGGCCAGAGAAGTTGCGCGGATTCTTCCGCCTGGGTGTAATTTATAGTTTCGGTAGAGTGGTTGGGTTGATATGACATGGTGAAATTTCATTGGCTGACAGACAGTCATTCCCAAAGTGTTCCTAGGAAGTTTCTTTTGGTGGTCATGGATGTGGGCAGTTCCAGCCAACGTCCCTGACCTGGTTCCTCATGTGACCCTCCCCCATTGCCAACTGACCTCACATTTCAACCTTTTATGTTAGATAGGAGCACCGCTATATCTGGCTACTTCTTGCTGGTTATGGACATCATGGGGAAGGGAGGTCGGAAGGTGGTGGCTCTGAGGGGAGTCCTGTATATGAGTGCAGAAGCATCTGTTTGACCATGACTTGAGAAACCTCATGGATGCAGCCCTGTAAGAATTTAGAAAAGAGGAATAAATATGAGTAATATGCTGATAATTAGAAGATGACCTAGGATAGGGGCAGCCCAGGTGAGTATGGGTGGCTGCCATCAGGAGTTAAGCAGATTGTAGGAGGAGAGATCCTTGTGCAGTTTCTCTTGCAGATGGTTGAGGACATTGATGCTTTCTTCCATCAGGTCAGTCTCACTGATATAGTAACAGCATTTCTCCCTGCTTTAACTCAATCTGGCAGCAGGTTCCTGGTGGAAAGGACAGGAGTGACAAGAGGATCTGCAGGGCCCAACCTTTTGGTGATCCAGAGATGGGTAGGGCCTACTGGTTCAGACTGCCAGCAGTCTTGCATGGGGGCAAACTTGAGGTGAGAGACATGGTACCAAGGTGTTTGCCCTAGGAGTTTGGTTGCAGTAGGAGTAATCAATATTACCGTATGGGGTCCCGTCCACTTGAGCTGTACGTAGCTGAGCTGAAGTTCCTTCAGAAGAACCTTGTCTCCTGGCTGGAGGGAAACTGTTGGGTGCGCTGCTTCATCTGTACCCACTATGGGAGGAAGGGTCTGGTCCGCATGTTCCCTGAGAAGATGGCGGAATAAGGATAGAAAGGGAAGGTATGTGGCAAGAGGAAGGGGGTTGACAGGTAAGTTGTGATTCATTAGGAATGGTTTACGGTAAACCAGTTCAAAGGGGCTGAGTCCAGTGGGGTTTCGCGGATTTGCTTTGATTCTGGTGAGTGCCAGGGGGAGGAGGTTTGACCAGGAGAGCAAAATTGGGAATTCAGTGTCTAAAGGAGCCTACTAGACAGAGGAAAGAAATAATCTGAAGGAGTGCGAAATAGGGGATTCTGTCCTAACTGAATATCAGGGGTGGTGTGCAAGGGGGAAAATAAGGGGTTCCATCAACTCCTAAAACCAATATCTATGAGGGAACTAGATATCCAGAATGTGATGGCAAAACAGAAAAGGTAGCCTCCATGTCCACAAGAAATAAGATGAACTTACCCGCTACTTGCAGTATTACCCTGGGCTTGGTGAGGGTGATGGGGATCTTCGAGTCCGGGCCATGCCAGTCATCCATGAAGCCGAGGAGTTCGAGTGATGGGCCCTCCTGCCTGGCTTGGCCTCCCATTTGGATTGCTTGTCCTCCATGTAAAAGCACCAAGGAAGAGCCTGCTGCCCAAAGGTGGCAATCGCTTTGCCAGTGGCCAGGCTATTTGCAGTCAGGGAAGAGCTTAGTGGGTGGCCTTGGGCAGGGGAACTGTCAGGACCCAGTGACTCTTTTTTGCCATATTTAAAGCAAGCTCCCAGTGGGATTCCTCTTTGCGGCCTGGACTTGGGTCTGGCACTTCCTTTGCCTTGCCCCTGTTGTTCTGCTGGCCTCAGGGCTATCACAAGAGTCTGGGTTTGGAGAGTTACCTTGTGCTGCATGTAGGCCTGGTGAGCAGCCTGAGCCTTTTCCTACTAGCCACGACCATTAAAAACTTTAAATGTCATGTTCATCAGGTCTTGGATAGGGGTTTAGGGGTTGAAAATAAGAGGAGGGGGGCTCCCAGGGAGCCTGGCACCAAGATCCAGCCAGAAATGCCAAAGCCAGAAGCAGGACAGGGCCAGGCTTTCTTATAAGAAGACCGGGGCTAGGTTGTAGAGTCAGGAGCCCTGCAAACCGGCATGAGGGCCAATGGCTGAAGGAGGAGGACCTGATGGGGGAGGGTCTTAAGAACACAGGAGAAAACGAAGGGGCTTCTGGCTGGAAGGGGAGAGGGCTTCCTGAAGGGAAGAGACCAGAGTGGAAGAGGTCCACAGAGGAACCTGAGAGGGGTCCTGAGAGAGGGGCACCCCCTGTGGGTCAGGCAGGAGGGGGAGAGAGTTGGGCGGTCGGTGAAGGAGAAAAGATTGGTAGTGGAGGGTTTAGCTGAGTTTTCTCTGGCCAAAAAGGGCCTGCACCATAGAAAAGGTAGCACAGAGATTAAGGATAGGAGCGCAAATACTAGAAGCCCTGAATGTAAGGGATCTCCAACCATTTCCTAGTTTTTTTTGGCAATAAATTGGTGAAAGTGTTAAAATCAAAAGTCCCTTTAGAAGGCCACCTGGTCTGGTTATCTAGTGGGTATTGTGGCCTAGCCACGTTGGAGAAGAAGATCAGTTTTTTCTTCTTTAGGGAGGGAGAGATTCCGGATAGGAGTGTTTTTGTGTCAAGTTTAGATTCCTGTGCCTTTATGGCCACCCTCAGTCTCAGAGTGATCAGAGATGAGAATTGGCATCTTGCAACTCAAACTCTGGCTATTGGATGGTTAGGTAGAGTGGGCATGTTCAGGACGTCTCCACAGGCACACACATACACACACTCGAAACAAATAAGAGGTCCCTGAGAAAGCTGCAATTACGGACAGGAAGTCTCAGTGCAAAGAACTGAGGGGAGACTCGAGGCAGGGGACTTACCCTACTATGTGCCAAAGGGGGTGGGAGGTCAGAGGTCTTGGTTCTTCCCCAGAAGGAAAGGGGAGAGGAGCAGCCCCCGCAGGCATCAAGCTCCTCTCTGGTTTTGGCTAAATGTAAGGTATTTCCCCACTAAGGAAGAATGATATGTGGAATAGCAAAAGCTTTATTTAGTACAAAGTATCCCAGACGAGGTTCTCTGGTGCACAAAATGGGCCAGAGAAGTCACGCAGATTCTCCCACCCGGGGGTAATTTATAGCATTGGTATGGTGGTCGGGTTGATATGATGTGGTGAAATTTCATTGGCTGAGACAGTCGTTCTTTTCTAAAGTGTTCCTGGAAAGTTTCTTTTGGCAAGTATGGGTGTGGGCGGTTCCAACCAAAGACCAGAACCTGGCTCCTCACGTGACCCTCCCCCGTTGCCAACCAACCTCACAATTTCTTAGACTAAAATTTACCCAGAAGTAAAAATGCCTTTGTAATAGTCATCTTAACTCCTAGTTCTTTCATCTCCAATTCAGCTTTTTAAAATACTAAGTGATCGATGTTATTGAACAACTAATCTTTTCTCTCCCTTTCTACTACAAATTTTAAAATATTCAGAGTTATAAAAAATTATATGCCTGAGATTTGGATTTTCTTCTTACTTTTCAAGACCCTTAATAGTCTCTCATCATGCAATTCACCCAACTTTATTCCTCCTCAATTTTCTAAATTCTAGCCCTAAGTTACAAACAACTCCTTTGGGAGCAGGTGTCTCCTGGGGTGTATAATACATTCCAATCTCTCACTTTTTCTTCATTTTCTGCTTTCTGAAATGTCCTGCTGCTTTATTATCCCCCTTTCCAATAATATCATCAATTTAAGATGAACTCAGTGTTAACCTTCATTATACAGTTCTTACACACAAGAGTCTTTATTCTCTGAATTCTGAATAACATTTTCTTTCAATATCACACAGCTGAGGATATAAACTTTATTAGGTTGTATAGTTAATTATGCATATCCCATGCTATAATGAGTCCAAAGGCCAAGGCCCTAGAATGAGTAAGAGATAGATAGAACCAGGACATGAATAGCTCTCTAAGATTATTATTCTCCTCAAAATATCTCATATCTTGCAGAACACGTATTTTACACTGTTTTTATTTGCTTGAAATAGTAAGGTGTTTTGGACAAATGTAATTCAAAAAAGATTATAGAGAGTATAAACCATGTCTATGCCATCTCATGTAAGCTGTAACCACTCATTGCCTGTCTGCGCAGTATCTGATGGCATGAATCACGTCTCCTCCTCAAGGACTATGAGCAGAGAGCGGTGCAGTTTGCAGCCTAATGCGACTGCACTGAAATATGGTCTTATTAGAGCAAATGTCAGTGAACCTGTCAGATTCAACATGAGTTCCTGTCACTGTCACTGGAGCAATGAGATATTACTTTGATTGATCTGCATAGTTGCCAACTGCTTGACATCACTCAGCTTTTCCTTGGGCTTTGTATGAGTTTATGGTTATCAATCAACATATATACATACATATGAGAAACCCTTCATCTGGAAAGTCCCATGGCATTCATATTCAAATCTCTTGTGATTGAAGTCAAATGAGTTGTTTATGAGTGCATTATAAATTGGTGACAGGGACAAGGGATATATATACTTTGAGTTAAATTTCAAAGCCACCGTGAGTGAGCTCATGATTTAAGTCACCAAACATAAAATGATGTTTTTACTACTTAACTTCCAAAATTGTGGGTTACTTTCTAAATTAATAAAATAATAAATATAAAAGTAATTTTTAAATTAAAAAGTATTTATTGAGAACTCATAATTTAATATTAGTAGCTGTACATAAAACAACTGTTTAGTAATAGCTTAATTTCTAACTCAAATATATGCATTTTTTGTGAATAGAAGATTTTTCTATTGAATTTACAGAAATAACTGCATAGTGGTGACATTAAATTTTTGAATAGATGATGCCATGAACTACATTTTTTATGTTGTAATTTATCTTCCAAAATTCCTATGTTGAAATCCTTATCTCCAAGGTAATGGTAGGAGTTGGGTCCTTTGGGAGGTCATGAGGTTAAAGTCCTCATGATTAGAATTAATACCATCACAAAAGAGACCTCACAAGGATCCATCACCCCTTCCACCATATGAGAACACAACAAAAAAGGGCACAATTTATGAACCATAAAGTGAAGTTTCACCATATACTTAATCTGCTTGACACCAACCTCCAGACTAAGAAATAAATTTCTGTTGTTTATAAGCTATGGTATTTTTGTTATAGCTGCCTGAGAGCACTAAGAAGAATAACTAGGGAGTTTTAATAAGCTTTCAGGATGAAATTAGAATGAGCTTCTTGTCACTCTCCATGGCCTTTTGTGACTCTACATATGATTACCTGCCTGTGTAGAAATTCTGTTCACTGTGAGTCTCCTTTGTTAATCTTAAGGTGATCTCATTTGGATTTTATCACCAAATTCTAGCAATTCCTCATAGAATTTAGCAGCTGACACAACTTTACTAACCTTGCCATAATTCAAGTGACTTGTATAAGGTCACCCTGCATGAGGACAAGTCATTGTGCAGGCCAGAGTTATTTACAGCTGGACTGAGAAGTATGTATCCTTATCTCTCAGAAGGCCTAGGAGTCTGGCCTTGGAACTTGGCTAGTAATTAGTTAACTAATTAATAATGTATGACATGCTATTTAATAACCAAAAATCCCCACACAACACCAGGTCTACCGAACTTATGAATGATTTTCAGCAGCAGTTAGACCAAAGAGTCCTACTTGGCTAAGCTGGAAACTTTTGTCAGAAGTATCTGAAATGAGCAAACATCACACTCATCTTGGCAGTTTATCTCACAGGCAAAGCCTATTCGTGAATATCTGACAAGGCTCTGGGGTCCTCTGGTCCTGAATGTTTTCCTGAAATGTCTTTCTCTTGCTCTATCATATTCTTGCCTTTATTACAAGTTTATAAAAGTGTGTCTGTGGAGTCTTTGAACCTTTCTATTTAGTTGGATGTGTGTGAGCATTATAACCTTCAGATATTATAGACTTTATGACATGTAGCCTCTTCTCTCCTAACAGATCCTCTCTCCACCTCACCCAGTTTCTGTGGATGCACACTCAGTTTGCACTTTGATATAATTCGAAACTGCTCATGTTTTAATATAAAGAGTCAACCACATTTTTCTGTCCCAGTTTCGTTTTGCTGAAATCTGTTCTATTGTCTTGTTTATATAGCAATGAATTATTTCTTCATCTATCAACCTAATTCTAAATTTATTCTCTTATATTTTATAAATTTGATGTTTTAGATTCCACGATGAATATTTTCAAAAGAATTTTTTGAAACTAGTCAGCTACATTTTCTGCTTTCCTTTCACAATATTACCTTGCAAAAATATTACAGGCCTGGATTAATCAAAATAAGTACTTTATAGTTGCTTAAAAACAGTGATTCATTGATGGGAATAAAAACTGAATAAATTAGATATTCATTCATTTGTTAGTTTGTAGTCAGTCATTTCATTTGTATGTAAATAATAACTACAGCTTTTATTTTATTTATTTATAGTCACTGATACTTATACTTTTTAAAAAAGAATAGATAAAGAGTTAATGTGGGTATTTATTAGATGTCTATTTTTTCAAGAAAATTTCTAGGTACTAACTGATCTTAGGAGAAAAGAGAATAAAACATATGAAGTTTTTTTAATAACATTAACTTGATTTTCAGAAGGAAGAGACATGTTAAACTACATCAATGCATCACTAATACTATTCCTAAAACAAGCCTTGGTGGACTTTTATCTAGCATATTAGTGGATTAAAAGGTTTAAGGGCTCCATGAGGATGCATCAAATTTTGAAAAACATTGTTCTAAAAAAGTTAAGAGTAAGACAAATGTAAGATTGCTTTGAGAACAAGATAATAAAGAAACATACATAAGAAAAAGTAAGAATTCCCTTATTAATCCCAAGAGAAGGATAGACTTGCCCACTATGGTTCCACAGTACTGAGTCAAGTTATCAAGTAATGTGCTAAGTTTCATCAGTTAGTTAAAAACACCGTAGCACTGCCACACCCAGAGCTAGTCCTCACAAAGGCTGTGTCTGTGGTCGTCTCCAGCTTCAAGCAGCAGCATGGCAAAGCAGTGTTAGTCACATCAAACTGGAAGAACAGAAATTAGACACAATTGGCATTAGTGCCTAAGGCATGTTCTGGGGTTCCGGACAGAGAGAAACAGAATTTCTCACAGGGGCTTATCTGACCTTATTTTTTTTTTAATAGACACTATTTTATTTTTTCCAGGGACAGAGAGAGAGTCAGAGAGAGGGATAGATAAGGACAGACAGACAGGAACTGGAGAGAGATGAGAAGCATCAATCATCAGTTTTTGTTGCCATTGCGACATCTTAGTTGTTCATTGATTGCTTTCTCACATGTGCCTTCAGCAGACTGAGCAACCCCTTGCTGGAGCCAGCGACCTTGGGTCCAAGCTGGCGAGCTTTTGCTCAAGCCAGATGGGCCCGCACTCAACCTGGCAACCTCGGGGTCTCGAACTTGGGTCTTCCGCATACCAGTCCGACGCTCTATCCACTGCGCCACTGCCTGGTCAGGAGGGGCTTATCTGACTTTTAATGGAAGGAAATTTAGAAGTAGGTTGTAAGCCCCAAAACAGTAAATGGGGTAAGGAAAAACAAAATAATTCTATTGTCTACTACTACTTTCCTTGCATGCCTAGGCTGCTGCATTACATAATTTCTTTATCACGCTATACAATTATGTGAATAATCTGAAAAGGAAAGAGCATTACATCCCAAATTGTACATTATTCTTCAGTTCTCGTTATTTCTCACAATATAGTGTCATGACAATTATTAAAACATCAAACATTAAACTAATTAAAACATTGAAATGCAAATGTTGAAAAACCTCTTTTATATTTAAAAATATCAAAATGTGATTTAAAATTAAAATTTTAGTTACATCAAATTATTAATATATACCAAGAGTATATATCTTTTTGATACCTCTTCCATGGCTATGATTTTTAAAAGAAAAATATTTAATTTGACACAGATTGCACTAAAAATACTAAATTTATAAAAATGATGTAAAATTGACTATGTATTGGTAGCTGAGTCGGACAAATTTAAGTGATACTATGTTTTGATACAGTGATGCAACTCAACAACTATTTTATTTTATTTTATTCTTTAGGTGAGAGGAGAGGAGATAGTGAGGCAGACTTTCTCATATGCTTCACCAGGATCCACCTGTCTACCCCATCTGGGACCGATGCTCCAGTACCTAGCTAATTTTTAGTGCCTGAAGCTGATGCGCCCCAACAGAGCTATCCTTAGCACCCAAGACCATGCTTAAACAGCCACTGGTTGCAGAAGGGGAAGAGGGAGAGAAGGAGAAGAAAAAAGGAGAGAGAAGCAGATGGTTGCTTCTACTATGTTCCCTGATCAGGAATCAAACTCAGAATGTCCATATTCTGGCCAACACTCTATCCACTGCGCTACCAGTTAGGGGCTATTTTTAATATATATATGGTTCTGCATATCTCCATATAGACCTATAAGTTAGCAACTAAATCAGTGAATAATTAATAATGATTTTAATTAAAAAATCATAAATGAACTGCATTAAGTAAATTTAAAATAAGCTAAAATATGTTAATTTTTATTTTAGAAAAATATAACATTAAGATATAAAAATAACATGATGGTGTGTACTAAAATGACAATAAAAATCAAAATAAGAAAGATATCAAATCCTTATGGATAAAGATTTGTATAATTAAAAATAATTTTTTATTATTATTACACCAAAGTTTAATCAAGGAAGAAATTAGAGCTCTTCAGCATGAAGTGAGAAATGAGATAGCAAGGACAATAAAACTGCTGAAGTATTAAATGAATATTTCCAATGTATTTATAAAAAAACAGCACTAATGGATTAAGAACGGAAAATTTCTAATTAATATATCTTTTACTAACTCTTCAAAGGTCAGCATTGTAAATGAGCTTTCCAATTTGCTTTTAGGAAATTTGATGATACTAGTAATTAAAATCTTTATGATTTTTACTGATTCTATTAGGCTTCTTATTTTAACCAAAAAGTGTTCAAATACAATGAGAGATTTAGCAGAAGCTTTTTTAAAGCCACAATTAATTTGGATGTTAATACTAGCAAAGTAGTATCGATAATTACTTTATGATCTCAATAAATAACAAAGAATAAATTGTTTTAGTATGTTTTTTCCAGGTCATTTAATAACTTTTTCCAGTTACATACAATGCATTTGCCTGTAGACATTGTGATAATTAGAGAAAAATATACAAAGGAGATATGTATAATCAACTTTAATCTTGTTATCTGGAGAGATCTATTAAAAATGTCACAAATAGACACACAAATAATTGTGCCATAGGAAAGAAGACTACAACGTAAGTGATGCCTTCTGATTAAGGGCACAACAACAGCTTCAACAATACAATCAGGGTGTTCGCTAAAGAGTTCAAGTTGTAGAGCAATTTTGTTTTTAAAACCGGAGAGTCTCTAGAGAGAACTTTAAAAAAGTTGAATGAAGAGAGGTTATTTGAAAAAATGGGGCATTGAGAATCAAGTCACAGAAATGGATATAAGGAATTTATAGCATATTTTTTCCAGCATTTCTAGTTCCCGCTGCAGTAAAAGTAAGAAAAGAAGTTAAAATTTCTGGTGGATGGTGATTCTGATATTACGGAGTTGAATTGCCTTAGGCTTGGCTTATGGGCCAGCACTTAGAGACTGATTTGGATTTATGATTATGGACAAACATTCTCCTGGAAGGTATTAGTAATATAACATAGAATGATGAGAATCTGTGCAGGATGTTGAAGGCAGAATACTCTTGATTATTCAACTGCCGTCTGTAATAAGCAACTTCAAAATTCTAGTGACATTTAAAAATTTACTTTTCACAGGCAGAGATCTCCAGTTTAGTTGGTGTGGGCTGGACCCATCTAGAGGTCTATTGTTGTGCTAAACATGCATCTATAGTGTGTATTGAGCTGTTGGCTTCCTGTTCATTTATTTTGGGACCCAGGTTCAGAACAGAGGCCACCAATGCCAGCCCTTCACATCTACTTACATTCCACTGATCAAAGCAACTTGTATAGCTAAGTCTAGCATCAGTGTGGCAAGCAGCAGCATCTGCCCCAAATAAGAGGAGATGTTGAGTGAATATTTGCTGAATGATTCCTTTAGGTGGCCTGTGTGTGAGTATGATGGCTTAAATTCAAGGAATCATCTTAGACTATGTGGCTTATGACATGCATTGTTGAGGATGAGATGGCAGAAAAACAAGGTAGAGTAATCTACTGGTCCTGAAACATGTCCTTCAGGCCTCTGGGACATGAGACAGAGGGGAATTCTAAGTTTTTAAGCCATAAGACTTAGTGTTTGACATCTTAATTAGACCAAATGCTATATGACCCAGGTCTCTTTGAAATAATGTGTAAAGGCAGATATTTAAGATTGCATTTTTTGAACTGAGATTTCAGTTATACAAAGTGTTTTGAGATTTAAACCACTGAAAGTAGTTCTCTTGGAATGGATCTCTATCCCCAAATACGCATGGGGCGTGACAGCAACATCTATTGTAGCAACAGAATTAGAGTAAATTAATAACAAAGCAATGGCAAGACTGTCAGCCCATGTAGTGGTGAGATTTAGGTATAAAATTCCACATGGGTGCTCAAAAATACAATGGTCTGAAAACTGAATTATGTATGACATGTTCCTCGTTAAACACATAGAGATAATAGGAAACATTGGGGGATGGGGTAGAATTGAGGTATTGCAGTTTTGAAGGTGGAACTAAGCTAGTTAATTTCTAGTATTAATGCTGCACAGGATCATTGGTATCATGGGCTGAGAATCTGAGCTCTCTTTCTTTGTCATATAGAAAATTTGGAAATTAGCACTAAACCTTTATGTCTTAAGCTTGGTTTCCCTGAAAAAAGAGCTTGAGGAATGAAATGTGTACACTACTACTTTATTAGAAAACTTAATCACTTGGAATTAGCAAAAGGGAACATGAAGTGAATCTTAAAGGAAATTATAAACTGTGATGGTTAATTTTCTTTACCAAACTCTAAGAAAGTAAATATTGTTAAAAAAGAAGAAGAGCTACAGAAGCTTGAAAGACCTATTCTAAAAGGGAAGCATGGCATGGTAGATATAGACAAACATCAGTTCTGTGTGTGCAAATTTACTTAAGTTTCAGTTCATTTGACCCTTGCAGGGAATAGAAGGAGAAGATAATGTCTTTGCAGGAGATGTGTTAGAGAATACTGCTAAATATAGCCAAAAGCTTATTTTACCGCAAACATAAAAATAAAAACAATTGATGATGTCTAAAACACATAACTTCAAGCAAAATGCACAAGCTGGAACATATAAAGAATGAGTTTGTATACAAATTCTATTTCTACTCAGAGCAAGAACACAAAAACTAACATTTAAAGGGTCAATTCTTAGAGATATCCAAATTTTGGTTATTATTTTAATGTAAAAACCCATCACGTATTAGAATAATAGTATCAGTTTAATAAATAAAAGGGTGTGAATAGTTAGATATGTCTAGAAAAGATGGGCAAAGAGAATTCCAATAATGACCATTAATTAGCCTGATACAAAATCTACTTAAAAGTCAATGTTACATTGGGTTAGAGAATTTTTTTGTGGGTGTTAAGTAATGTATCTAACACACTAAAGTTAATCCAGGGTTTGCTAAGCAATTTTTGAAGGAAAAATATCTGCTTAATTGGCCAATGAAAATCCATGACATTGACTTTTTTCTTTTTCTCTATCACTCTTTCCTTTCTTGTCTCCTCAGTAATTTAATTTAAAATCCACAAGATGGGGCAAGCAAGGTAAGAGTCAAGACCAGTTGTAGGTTTGCATGTGGAGAGTGGGCATCATCTAAATATGATTAATCGAACATATAGATAAATCAAAATTTAATACATTTTGATATATATTTATAACAAATAGATCAAAAGCATATGGTACCTATCTTTAGGTGGGTAGAGATATATAAGCAAAATAAATGTATATATCAATAGACTCACATATAAATATATACATTTATATGTATGTATATGGACTCAGTTAAAGATACAGGGAAGGGTAATGTTAATTTTATTTCCTAAAACTTAAAATTGAGAAAAAGTATGAGTTTTTCTATAAAGAAAACTGAACAAGTGGGCTTCTCAGAACTCAAATTTTATTTATAAAATTAAAATCCAGTAAACTTGGTATTAAATGTATTGTGGAGAGCAAGCTTGGAAAATGTTGTAATAGTTTTTAATACTTTTAAAAAAGGAAATGTTTTCCAATTTTCATTTAAGAATATGCTTATGGTCCTGGCTGTGTGACTCAGTAGAGAAAGTATCATCCCAGCACATTGAGGTCTCAGGTTCAATCTTCAGTCAGGGTATAGAGGAGAAGTAATCAATGAGTGACAATTAAATGAGAGGGCAAATTGTTCCTTCTCTCTCTTCCCTTCCCTCTCCTTATCTTTCTCTCTTTCCCTCTCTCTTAAATCAATGGAAAATTTTTGAACAATTATATTGATGACGTTGAGAGTACAACCTATTCTGAAATTGGAACTATCAGTATATATTTTATATTTATTGTAAAATTAACTTAATTTTAAAAGTCCTAAATATCACAAATAAAAAAAAATGAAGAGTGACTCTATGGCTCAAGTCTTTATATACCATTTTAGGTGTCACTTTGTAGGATGAAGATGGACCTGTGGAAGATAGGAGTAACTGTCTGGTGAACTGTCACAACTAACGAATGCTCTTGGAGCTAAAGTTTCTTCCCTAAGAGCAGATACATGTGGCTTTTTGTTAGAACCAAATGTCTCTTAGTTACAGCAATGTTGCCATGCCCAGTGGCTAGACTACCACATAGGCACACTAAAAGCAATAGTATCTCCGGTCATATAGGCACTCAAAGCAATGAGGCTCCCATGCCTTTGGCTAAATGTCTAAATTTTTCATAATTTTTTTTGTATGTGTGTGACAAAATCTGTGCAATACAAGATTCTTTTTAAAAAAAATACTTATAAACTGATGAAAATGTGTCACAAGTTATTCCAAGCATGAGTTCTTTGTAGTAACTAAGGACCTTGCAGTTTAGGTAAATAGACCTGGACCAGTAAGACCAGGTTTTCTCAGATGGCTACCTCACTTTGCTATGACTTGGAGTCTCTGTGGTGTAATATATGGTGATATGACAATGAACATTCCTCTCTAACTTCATACTCAGTGATGTCATATTGGTAACTTAAAATCATATGGTGAATCAACCAATAAATGCATAAATAATTAACACAACAAATTGACATCTTTCTCTCTTTCTCCTCCTTCAGTATAGAAAGATATGCACCCACCCATGGCTGGGATCCACTTGGCAACCCCATCTGAGGCAAATGCTCAAACCAATCGAGCCACTGGCTGTGGAAGGGAAGAGGGAGGGAAAGGAAGAGAAGCAGACTGCCACTTCACATGTGTGCTCTGACCGGCAACTGAACTCTGGACACCCATCCACAAGCTGGGCTGATGGTCCATCACTGAGCCAACCGGCCAGAGTCAAGAATGATTAGATAATTAATGAACAATATAGATTCTTAGTGGACATTATGGAAGATTACTATATTTTGACAAAATAATGTTTTAATAATATTAACATTTTTTAAAACACATTCTCAGATGGTTACAATATTTATGTTAGATTGGCTTGGAGCTTTTTTAAATACGTAGACTGTATCATGAAATATAGAATAGAAAAGGTCAGGGTTTAAGGTAAAGCTAAAATACAAAATGAGAATACATGGGGGACAAAGAAAAGTAGAAATATTGAAAATAAATATTGAAAAAAAACCTAAATTTTTGAACTGCTCTGGGATACTTGGTAACACTTTAGCTTTTGTGAAATGCTTTTCATTGTTCAGAGCTGGAGATGATTGACAGTAACCTTGTCCCATGGTCCCCTGATGGGGCACTACCCCCACAGAACCCCTGACCCAGGAGCAAGATTTTATAATTTTTCAAAATTATAAATTTTTACCAGTCTTCAGAGTAAAAATTTTATAATTTTTACTCTGAAGACTGGTACCTGAGATAAGCAGAGTATGCATGGTTTGGATGTTCAGATTTTAGTATGCAGTGTTAAAATATAAAATATTTTCTTAAATTAGTTTTCTCATGCTATTTGAGAGAAAAATGCGAGAGGATTCTCATCACTTCATGATTCAGGTAGATAGAACTACACAGACCGAAACTAAAGCAATCTTCCTGAATGTCAGTGAAGAGGGAAAAAAACACCACATTTATAATTTTTTATTCCAGATACTATTTCAGTGCAAAAAAATAGTCTCTTGACATCCAAAAACCAATAATTCATCAAGTGTGAAAACATTTCCAAGTTCACAAGAAAATGTTAAATAGATAAACTTATTTTCAAGATACTCCAAAGAAAAATAAAAATAAAAGTAACTTGTAATATATCAAATGGTCAGTAAAATTCCTCAAGAAGCAAAAAACTTAATTTTTCATAGTAGTTACAATGTGAACATATAACAATTGTCAGAATGCATTTTTTTGTTTGTTTTGATTTGTTTTGTTAAATCTCTTGGGATGCTGCTCTGTCAGCTGCCAAAAGTAAGGACTGAGGACACATAAACAGATTTTTTAATAGTGATCATAACACACAGGAAATGATTTCTTTTATATTACATACTATACTTTTCTGGGAAAGTCTGGGGAGTATTAACATACTTTGCATAATACTGTAATTAAAATACCATATTCCTTTATTTTAAGCTAATTTTGGAAAATGTCTATCTGTCAAAGCAAACATTGTCCCTGACAAAGTTAAAAAGTAAGGACGTTTTTATTGAAGACCATTCCAATAGAGAAGCCAGGCTGGGACTCTCTTGGAGCTCTACAGGAACAAATGGTGCGAAGTTTTTGTTAGATGTTGTGGTGGGATCTGGACTATAGGTCATCCGTGTTTGTTAGTTGGCCTCATTCAAAGAAAAGTAATCTCTTCCATCTCATAAATGGAAGTAAGACGTAACTGAAGTTAGGCTCCCACCTTACCCTCCTGCAGACAGACATTGGGCCAGTGGTGGGATTCAGTCGGTTTGTATTGGTTCAGCAAAACTGATAATTTTTTTTTGTTAAGAATTGGTTGTTAAAATGGCACTTGTAAGCAGGGTTTTTTCTAAGGCAGGTGCCTGGGCAGCTGCCCAATGTGAAAATCACAAATTTACATTTCTTACCTTTTTTCTAATGTTCATATGCACAACAGTATATTATAAGCTCCTGTAATCATGTTCATTCTGTCCACATAGCCAATGATGCTCAGATAAAAGTCAAGAAAAGTGTGAGAAGGCCAATCAAGAAGAAATATGAAAATATGTTAAATAACAGTTTTATTGTTTTCTTCAAATATTATTAAATATTTTTCATTAATATTTTAAAACAACATAATCTAATTTTGTGTACCTCTTTTATTGTTTTTATTTAAGTATTAAATGCATCAAGTAATAAACTACCTTTTGGTATATTGTATTTTTAATGTAGAATGATCATGGAAAGGTAGAGAACCCATTGTTAAATAATTGAAATAACAGCACTGGACTGAGCGATAAGGCACTCTATCTTCTTTGATAATTACTATCCAAAGAGTTGGCTACCACTTCCTAGAGAAACAGGTGTCTGGGTTGTAAAACTGACAAGAGGTCTTCTAAAAAGATTTACATCTCAAAAGAGCAAGTAAAACATTTACAATTGTTACAAAACAGTCACAGGGATGTAAAGTGCAGCATAGAAATTATAGTCAATGATACTGAGATTACTATATATCAGTGATAGTCAACCTGGTCCCTACTGCTCACTAGTGGGTGTTCCAGCTTTCATGGTGGGTGGTAGCAGAGCAACCAAACGACGCCGCAATTACATACTAATCGACTGTTGGCTAGTCAAAATCAGGACAGTGGTCAGACTGTGTATACAATACATTTGTATTGAGACTGCACCCGACCTCTTTTGCGACCACCTGGCCCACATATACAAGCGGCCAGGTACCTGACCTCAAGTCCACACCCATCGCCTGATCTGGCGGGCAGTTTATGATTGCTATGTCACCCAAAAACTAACAGTTCATCGTTTTATTACCCCATAGACAAAGAACTCCATGGTTCAACGCTTCTTTCTGTGACAGAAATTGCCGGACAATGGAGGTACCAATTAACTCATATTTTCACCTCGATTTCCAGATTTTAGGATAATAGGATGACATTCTAGGAACCCCTCCTTGGACTGCCAAAACTAGCCAATGTCTGGCTACTTTGTCCGATTGCAAAGAAGTGATACCATTGGTCAACACCCACTACATAAAATTTTATAAAACACACAACCACGGATACTCACTAACTTATTCTCATCTCGACAAACTCTCTCAACCAGGACACTTGTAAGGTCGCGACCACGCAACAGACTTCAAGTGCGTAAGTTTTGTTCACGTTATGTAAGTGAAGCTAAATCGTTACATAATTGAAACTAAAGTCAGTACGTAGTTAGATTTCTAAAAGCAAGCACGTGCTTACAGCTTCAAACAAAATATTGTAAAATATCATGAGCCCATGTCTCAAAAAAAAAAAATGCATGCAGCTGTTTGCCAGAGTATCTGAAGATGGGTTTCATAGAATCTGTTGCAAATAAACAACATCCAATGTGTTTATTGTGCCATAAAACATTATCTAATGAGGCAATTGCGACATCTTTCTACAAAGCATCCAAATGATAAGGACAAACTCCTTGAATATTTACAGAAAATATATAAAATATTTTACAATTGTTCAACTATCATTGCATCATTTAAGAAACAACATACAACAAACAAAGATGGATTAATTGCCACTTATCACATTTCACAAATAATTTCAAAAAGTGCTTAAAGCTAAAATATTGGAGAAACTGTAATAATACCCTCTGTAAAAGAATTTATATCAACAGTAAGGCATCAGGATATACCTCAAATTTTAAAAACATTGCCCCTAAGCGATAGCCCAGTAAAGCAACAAATTGATGAAATGTCAGTTAATGTTAAAAACAAACTTATAAGTATTCTCCAAAACTCTTCATTTTTCATGTAATTGGATGAGTCTACAATTGCAGATAATGATGCTTTATTGATAGCATATGTATGCTATTTTGATGAAAAGAATATACTACAAGAAGAAATGCTATTAACAATAAATCTCATCACAGATACAAGGAGATTATCTATATTTAATACTGTGAGAACATACTTTACAAAAAATAGTATTCCTTTCAATAATATTGTAGCATGCGCTACTGATGGAGCACCATCAATGGTAGGTCGATATCGTGGATCTGTTGCTTATTTGAAGGAGGAAGTGCCAAGTGTTTTATGTATTCATTGTGTGGTGCACAGACAACATCTTGTAGGAAAACATCTAAGTACAAGTCTCCATTCATCAGTAACTATAATAATTTGAGCCATAAGGAAGATCAAATCCAATGCAAAGAATAATAGAATGTTTCAGCAGTTTTGCCAGGACAATAATGAAGATTTTATTAAGTTACTTTTGCACACAGAAGTTCAGTGGCTGTGAAAGGGTACATCTTTGGTTAGATTTGTAGCATTATATAATAGTGTCATACAATTTTTTGAAAGTAATAATGAGACCAATCTGTGCCAATAGTTAAAAAACAGTAAAGAATGATGCTTTTTACTTGGCAGATATTTTCAAGAGATTTAATGATGTCAATTTGCAAATTCAAGGAGCTAATAAAACTCTTATAGATTGCCAAAGTATTGTGCTATTATTTATTGACAAACTTAAACTACTTTGTCATAATCTATTGAAGAAAGAATTTCATCAGTTTCCTCAATTATCATCTATAAAAGATGATGTTACTCCAGAGGATATTGACAGATTCAGTAGCCACCTCAACGAACTTAAATTGGACATGGAAAAATGATTTGAAGATAATTTAAAATTGAAGGTATATGACTGGATAAAAAATCAGTTTATCGCAAATTTGAGAGGCTGATACAACTTGCCAAGAACTGTTAGAAATTAGATATGATGAAGAAAGTAAACATAAATTCGACAGTGGTGGATATGAAAACCTATGGCAAAATAAAAAAATGCCGGTCTTATATCCAAATATGTGAAAAATGGTATTCAGTTTATTGATACCTTTTCCTACCTCATATCTTGTGGAATCAGGATTTAGTGCTGTTAATCATATTATGACAAAAGAAAGAAACCACCTGAATATTTCCGAAAAGGGAGACCTTTGTGTGTTCCTCATAAAAATTGAACCGGATATTCAATATTTAGTTTCCCAGCATCAGCCTCAGGGATCCCACTAATAATTCAATTGACTAATGTAATTTCTATGTATGCAAAGTATAAATAAAATGATAGATTTAACTATAGTAACTTGTTTTATAAAGATTTATTCTGCCAAACAGCAAAAATCCAACATAAAGTACTTGATAAGTAATTATTATTATATGTTTTAACTTGCTGTAACTCTGCTTTATAAAGTTACTTCCCTACTTTATAAATCACCATTACTGTGGAACTGGTGGGCAGTTAGAAAATTTTACTACTAACAGAGATACAAATTGGGCGGTAGGTATAAAAAGGCTGACTACCCCTGCTATATATGGCGGCAAGTGGGTAATAGAGTTTTTGGAGGGAACACTTTATAAACCATGTGATTGTCAAAGCACTATACTGTAAACCTGAAACCAATACAAAATAGCATGTAAATTGTAATTAAAAATAAAAATACATAATAAAACAATAAATGTGACTAATAGCAAAGAAAATAAATACAATTCTAAAGCAGAAGCTCCAAGGAGCAGGAGGACCAGGAACTAGAGGCAAGAAGACTCTCTGAAGTTTGGTTAGTTAAGGAAAAGATAAAAACTCTTTTTGGTGGAACCATAAAGTTGATCACCTCTATACCCTTCACTTAAATTTACTAAATAATAGTTTTCTATGTTTGCTTTATCTTTACTCCAATCTTATTATTCGCTGAACAATTTGTGAATAAATTGTGACTTTTTCCTTTTGCCAAAATGACCTCTATAATATATTTTTTGCATTCTACTTTTAAACCAGGAACTTTCATTACATTTACTACTGTACTTTTTAGCCACCCCTTACTCTGAGAATATTTTCTTGCCTCCTTTTGTCTTTTATGACATCAGTATTGTTGAAGAATAAGGAGTAGTTGAGTTTGTCTAATTGTTCCTCTCTAAATCGCTAAGTAATTTGTTTTTTAATGTGTCAAAGAAGGTGGAGTATGCTATCAGTGTAACCCACTATTATGTTGTTTATGTTAAAAGTATCCAATATAAGTGTTTATTGTTTCCGTTTCTTTTTAAGAAGTAATTTTCAGGTAGGCACATTGATTTTGTCTATCAAAACATGTTTACCTAACTCTTAGCATGCATTCATGATTCTACTGCTAGGATCAATTTGTATGTCAATTTGAAGGATGTTTTTGCCAAGGGGTTCGGGGGAGGTGTAAATGGGAGTTGCTGTTAATTAGATATAGAGTTTCAGTCATGCAGGATAAAAAAGTTCTAGAGATTTGCTATACAACTTTGTGCTTATAGTTAGCAGTACTGTACCATACACTTAAAATTTTGTTAATAATGATATATTTGTTTACAATAAAAATAGTAATTATTTTATATTTGAGAAAATCTGTAAAAACTAATTTATTTGCAATGATGCAAAAACTCAAGCATACATACAAAAATATTTATTGGTGATTTTTATTTACCTGGTATTATGCCAGATAGAGCACTTTCTTGAAGGCTGTAGTTTCTTCTAGAGAGACAGATAATACTAGCAGGACATTTGTAGATGAAAACTTAGAATAAAAATGAAGAAAATAAAATGTAGGAGATAAAACTTGCCATACATTAAAAGTTGTAATATTATTTTAATTTGTTCTAGAAGACTTCTTAAGTAAACCCTTGATTGCATTCATGAACCACTTTTAGGATTATAGTATCTATCATTTTAGAAGAATAAATCTCCCAGAGTGACACTTGAATGCACTATCAATAAAATAACATAATCTGCTTAATCCCTTTTTGGCCTATATATTAAAACATTCTTAGTAAAATAAAGCTATTACTATAAAATTCTCTGTAATCATAAGACTATTTTGTATGTTTGATTACAACATTTAAAAGAAAATAATATAGGACCTGGTCAGTTGGCTCAGCAGTAGAGCGTTGGCCTGGCATATTGAAGTCCCAGGTTAAATTTCTGGCCAGGGCAAGCAGGAGGAATGCCCATCAGCTTCTCCACCCTTTCCCCTCTCCTTCCTTTCTATCTCTTTCTTTCTCTCCTGCAGCCAGGGCTCCATTGAAGCAACACTGGCACGGGCACTGAGGACGGCTCCATGGCCTCCACCTCAAGTGCTAGAATGGTTCCTGTTGCAATAGAGCAAGGCCCTAGATGGGCAGAGCATCGCCCCCTGTGGGCTTGTCAGATAGATCCTGGTCGGGCACATGCAAGAGTCTGTCTCTCTGCCTCCCCGCTTCTCACTTCAGAAAAATAGCAAAATATATATCATATATATATATATATATATATACACAGAATATTTCTTTCAATATTAAAGAAACTTTCATTATTAGGTTTTGTAAAGCTGTACAATAGTATATATAAGTCTTTAAACTTTCATTCAAATTTTAAAACATTTTATTCTGACATAATTATAAATTCACAGGAAATTGCAAAATAGTTGAAAACTGGTTTTAATTTTGATGTTTTCATTCTTGGAACAAGAATCCTCAGTATATAGCATATTTTTTCTTCTTTTAATGTTAAAAGTAGATTATTTTGTTCTATGTTAATCAATGATTTGGACAAAGGTTTAACAAAAGGAGACCTGTTGTCCTACATATTGAGTTTAAATGTATGCGCATCTAAGACAAGTAGTGTTTATCATATGTTTTTTTTTAATTTCTTATTTTTTTTAATTTATTCATTTTTAGAGAGGAGACACAGAGTGAGAGTGAGTGAGAGAGAGAGAGAGAAAGGGGCGAGGAGCTGGAAGCATCAACTCCCATATGTGCCTTGACCAGATCAGTGCAGGGTTTTGAACTGGCGACCTCAGTGTTCCCAGGTCGACGCTTTATCCACTGCACCACCACAGGTCAGGCTTATCATATGTTTTTGAAGCAATAAAATATAGTAAGAAATTCCAAGTTTTTGGAGGTACTGTGTTTTGGCAATAATAATTTTGAAAATTATAGAACTTGTTAGCTTTTATACGTAGTAGTGCTGAGATTAGAATTAGTGGGGGAACCTGGTCTTTTATCTGAAGTTATACACATAAAGTTTTAACAGTGCAGAAGAATTTCTGAAAACTGCTGTACTACATTAATTGAAAAAATAAAAGTAAAACAAATTTTATCTTTTAAAAAGAGCTGTTATTCAAATATAAGAAATATAATAGAGATACTATTTTTATATAATTTATTTTTTAATTTATTGTGTTAATATGATTTTAAGAGTCCCACTGAAAATAACATCATTTATACACCACATTGTGCCCCCCATGCCTGGGAGGACAAATGGGGTTAGAAAAAGTGATAGAGATTTTAAATGAAGCATCCTAATAGAGCCTTATTAAAGTCTCTAGGATTATTTCATTATATAAGACAAACAGTCCAATAGATATTTTTATTTCAGTAGAAAAACATTATTATTTAAATAAAAACTCTGTTTTCACAGATTGTTAATAAGCTTAAACTACCTTTATCATTAAGACTACAAAATTTTTATGAAAGAAATTTGCATTATTAACCTTAGAGCTACATTATTTACAGTATCTTCATTACAATTTTAAAATGTTTACTATATTATGTGTCAATAAAAAGCACCTTATATAAGAAAAATAATTTTTAAAAAACTTCTCTATAGTGTGCTGGAAAATGTTTGAGAAAGATACAGAAAGATTTTATTAAAAAAGCATTTCTTCTCAAAATAATCTATTATTTTTCTTGACATACTGTTTCTAGTTTGTTTTCATTTTGATACCTTTGGACTCTTCCTTATAGAATAAATATTGCAAAACACACTATACACTCAGAAAAAATAGCACTATTTTAATATATAGCCTCTAGAATCTGAATAGAATTAAAAATAAAAAAGTTTTATAAATTGACTTCTTGAGAAGCTTCTAATTAAGGTCTAAATTTCATGGAGTATTACAACAGAAATGATTTTGGACTTCACAAAAGACATGGTTTCCATGGTAACATTATTCCTCCATTGCACCTACTGTATTTTCTCATATTGGACATTAAGTCTAGTAATATAATTGAATTACATTCTGTACATCATTTTAAGTTGTCATAGGGAAACACTCCTATATTTGAGAAGAAAATGTGAAATTTTAGGACTGCAGTACTTCTTGTCCCATAAGGTTAAATAAAATAATAAAATTAAGAATTACAACTTTTTTTTAGTATTTCAAGTTAATGAATGAAATTCCTGAAAAAAAAAGTCCAAGTTTTTAATGTAAATTATTAAGCTGATTAAAATTACCACTATATAGCATTTTATAGATTTTATTTATATTTTTTATTTTTTTACTTAGTATATTATATTTTCCATAAGAGTAGAAATTTTGTTTATAGCAATGAATCTGTAGAGCTTGAGATAGATAGTACCTTGTACATAGAAGGTACATAATAAATACAGTTAAATAGAAATATTGATATTATTTTTTATAAGTAGAAAATTATATACGTATTTAATATGCTTGTTGAAGTCATAAGGTAGTATATTAATTCCTTTTATTTTTTTTTAACAGAGACAGAGAGAGTCAGAGAGAGGGATATGAACAGACAATAAGAAAGCATCAATTCTTCGTTGCCAGCACCTTAGTTGTTCATTGATTGTTTTCTCATTTGTGCCTTGATGAGGGGAGAGGGTGCTACAGCAGACTGAGTGACTCCTTGCTGGAGCTAGTGACCTTAGGTTCAAGCTGGTGAGCCTTGCTCAAACCATATGAACCAGCGCTCAAGCTGGCGAATTTGGAGTCTCATACCAGGGTCCTCTGCATGCCAGTCCAATGCTTTATCCACTGCACCACTGCCTGGCCATGCTATATTAGTTCTTAATAAGCTTAAATTGCATTTAAAGGTTTACGTTTTGGTATTCCAAATGTAATTTGGTATTCCAAAACAAATTACTAAAAGATAATTAATATTTTTTGGTTCTGCGTCCTAACATCTACATTAGTTAAAATAAATTAAACTATGAGTAGGAAGCTTGCCAAGGTTCATTTTACAAATATAAGCACTGCACTATCTCATCACCTGTTTTATAAACTTATATTTGTGAAAAATAAAATACCAGTGACATGATTTAAAATTACTTCAATTCAAACTAGAAAGAAATTGGATTAAAAATACTACCATTTTCTGTTCTGGAAGAAATGAAATAGATTACATACTTGTCAAAATGTATTGCTTGTGTGCTCTCATTAAATATTTTTGAAGTCATGGTAGTGTTTAACTGAGAAAATAAGAATCTTGTTTGTATAAAACGAAGGCTTGACATTATACATCCTGAGTAAAGTTTGTGACCTGGATATTTTAAAAGAGGTGTATTATAAAATTATTAAGTTTTAATTTTAAACATAATTTTGTTGACCCAAATAGAGAAACAATTAAAGGTATTTCAAGGAAGAAAACAGAGCTTTAGCACCACAATAAAGAAGAAAACTCCTTTAACTTTTTTTCTTTGGAAATAAGACTAAATATTCAGTTTCACTGAGCATTCCAAATCAAATTCACTGTTGCTTCAGATTTTTGTTTTTCAATTAGCTCAGATTCTGGAGACAGAACTTGCCAAGAATTGAATACATATTATCTATATCCTTTTTCTCTAGAAGAATTTCCAGACAATTTGTATTAGGATTATATGAAAATTAGGTATAATTCTTAACCAAATTTAAGATATATAATTAGAACAAGATTTCTGATTTGCTTTATCTCATAGATTATTTAATAATAAAAATTACGCAGTACATTTATAATTATATGGCAAGTTTTTCTTGAAGTTGAGTAGCCTTTGTGTATCAACCAATGCTATTTTAAGCTTTCCAAATAAAAATGCATGATTTCCTCTATTCATTTACCGTACACTAAACTCTTTTACAACTAGTAATATATACATTAACATCCTTATCCATGTACTATAACAGCAAAAAGGTAAAAAATAAATACAATGTTATTAAAATTGGACAATATGTTAAAGAAGTCCTTTAATTCATCAACATATTAAGATGTGTTTCTTCACCTTTCATCATTAATACATCTAATATTTTCATCTAAATGATCTATTTCTAGAAAAAATAAAAATTAACATCTGTCTATTTGACTTTTAATAGTGTTGATACTTGTCAGTGAATTTCACTGTTAATTATATATAAGGCATAGGAAAAAAGTTTCTTTTCACTTGTCTGTGGTTGCCCAAATAACGGCTTCCCAAAATATATTCATACCTTAATTCCTGAGACTTATGAACTTCATACAGCAAAAAGATTTTGCTCATGTGACTAAAATCAAAGATCTTGAGATACCTCTGGATTATAGGGTGGGTGCTAAATGCAATCACATTTATTCTTATAAGAATGAGACAAAAGGAAATTTGACGTAAATGGAAAAGACAAAGATGATTTGACTGCAGAGACAGAGATTAGTGACTGGTTATAAATCAAGGAATCTTAGCAGCCTACAAAAGTGGGAAAAGATAAGGAACTGATTGCCCTTAGAATCAGCAGGGGAGTGCATCCCATTGACACCTACGTTTCCAATCAATGATGCTGATTTCAGAATTTACTCTCCAAAACTACAGGAAAATTAATTCCTGTTGTTTTAAAACACCAAATTTGTAGTAATTTGTTACAGCAGCTGGTGAACCAATGCATTGCCTCTCACCAAATACCTAATTATTATGATAAAATATTATCTACACTTATCTTTGTTATAAACATATTTCCATTTTATTCATAAACACAAAGCCTTTCTTTTCCGAATACCAAGAATAAAATTGCTTCTTTTTATTCTTTTTAATATATAAAGCGTTATTCAGTATTTTCCTTATTATTTACTATCAATATTGTTTTGTAACTGTGACAAAATCACATCCTTTCATATGTTTTCTGTTTTTATTTTGGATTGACATTTAATATTTTTCTAGCACATTCCAAGCTATGCAATGAAAAAAGTAGCGTGGAGCTTATAGTTTAAGCTTGAGTTATAATTATATAAGAAAATATAATAGCATTATCAGAGGTAATCAGTTAATTTTAAGAGCTCAAACTGGAAGTAGAAGAGTTACATATAAAAATTAGCACAGATGTAAAAACAAAACCACTACATATGTATGTGTGTCTATATGTATATAAAAGTACAAGTGTATATATTTTGTCTCCATACACCATTTTAAGTGGGATCAACTGCATATATGAGAACTTATGTCATGAATTGATTGAGATGGGTACTTAGAGTGTAATGCAACAAACAAAAGTACATCTTTTTTTTAATAGAAAAAATCTCTAAATTTTTATTAATATGTAGATATTTCCAATTCAATTTTTCTGCACAAACGTAGAACATGGATATAAATTAATTTTTCATTAGAGATGAAAAATGTATTTTTTATAAATGTATTTATTAAAATTTCATTTGAAATTTATGTTAATGAAAAAAACTATAACAAAAATTAAGTTCATTTGTGTACTTGTAAAGTCTAAAACAGAATAGAAATTGGGGTAACAAAAATAATTCTCTTTTTTAGAAGAAATATATAAATGAGAAACAGAATTAAGTGCCAAAACTATAGAAATATGTTTAGTTCTATAGGTATAAATCTTTAAGACCAATTAAATTCCAGGACAACAATCAGAACAGGTGTTTTTGTAAGTGCAACATTAAAACATATACATGGGTAAAAGTCACTGATATTCTAAATGTCAATATATATTTGAATATTTAAAATACTTTATTTTTAGGGACCATTATATAATATCTATCAATACTCAAAACATCATCACCTTAAAACATCAAATTTATAAAATATTATTCCAAACAGAAAAAAAACTGATCCAGGAAGAAAATAAATTTACTTTAAAAAACATTATTTCTTCAATATAAGTACATTTATTATGGCATTTATAAATTATTCAGGAAATAATGCATAGCCATTAGTTTTTCCTGATATTAAAGTAATACAGGAGCTTTGGTCATGAATGTTAATGAAGATACGTTGATTGCTGGATCTCTCTCTCTCTCTCTCTCTCTCTGGAGTTTCATAGATCCTATAGTCAAAGTGCATAGCATATTAGTTAGTTAATCTGTGTATGAAGTAAAGCATAATGAGAAAGAAATAAACTCTCCTCTGAAAACCACAAAGTAGAAGTTTGTCTGATAACCTTCTTATTCATGATCACTGTCATATTTTAACTGTTGAAAAGAAATGCTCCCTAGTTAGAGACTAAGCTATAAAGTAATGGTGAATAAACTTTAGGGTGCTTAAGTTTTGCTGTTTAATCATGTATTTGAATTGTATGGTATAAATTATTGTGTTATAAGTCCATTATTTTGAATACATAATTTAAATACATAAAAGCCATAAAAATTTATTGCATTAATTATAGAAATTAATCAATTGAAACTATATATATTTGTTTTCTTTAAATCTAAGATTAGACTATTTTAACAAAGCAAAAAAAATAGTTTTTCTGCCTACAATATATGGTTGTCTATATACATGCCAATATTTAATTATTTTAAATACTGATTTTAAAAACATACACTTAAAAGAATTAGGATTTTTGAATTTCAATGTTTTAACATCAGTTTTATTGTTTTGTTAAATCAGAGTTATAGTAACATATTTATATACTGTATTTTTTGTTCCATAAGATGCACTTGACCATAAGACACACCGAGGGTTTCAAGGAGGAAAATAGGAAAAAAATATTCTGAACAAAATGGTGTGTTAAAATATTTAACAAAAAGGGCTATTCTTTGCTCTAAAAGATGCACAGGCATCTCCCCCTCTACTTTTTGGGGAAAAATGTGTCTTATGGAGCAAAACATACGGTAAATCATTAAACTTGTTCTTAGATTGTTTATTCATGTGTGGTTCAATATTGAAAGCAGTAGTTTATCTTAATAATTTTTATTAACTGTAAAATTAAATTATTTTAATTTAGACATTAAAACAAAGTGATGGATATGCAAGAACCTATATGTGTGCTGATTAAGTAAGGGAAGTTTCTTTTATTGTCAATGTATTATTTTTGCTTAGAAGATTAGAAATCAGAAGTTTATTCTCAAATAACCATTTTGACCACTCCTTTATTTACTAAATAGCAATGTATATCTTACTACTTAATAGAAATTTGTATGTAAGACAGAGCTACACAGGTGAACAAGAATATTATTCTTGTGTTTTTAGAGTTTATAGGCTGGTAGGCATATAAAATATAAACTTAATCTCCAGAGTCATATATTAGATGTTCATCCTACATTTTTACATTATTTAATCACAGAAATAATTGCTTTCTTTATCTTGTCTTATTTCATATATAAATAAGTGTAAAATTGTTTTAATTTAATTTTATTTTATTCATTTTAGAGAGGAGACAGAGAGAGAGAGAGAGAGAGAGAGAGAGAGAGAGAGAGAGAGAGAGAAAGAAAGAAAGGGGGGAGGAGCTGGAAGCATCAACTCCCATATGTGCCTTGACCAGACCAGTACAGGATTTTGAACTGGCGACCTCAGTGTTCCCAGGTCTATGCTTTATCCACTGCGCTACCACAGGCCAGGCTAAAATTGTTTTAAATCAACAAAGTGTTATATACATGTATATTAGGGACACCTAATTAACCCTCAGACTCAGACTACTGTTTCCTGATGGATTGAAATTAAACCAATTGTATATAATACAATTAGAAGAATAAAAAAGAAGTCATTTAAATGGACACTGTAGCTAAAAAGATACTTCTTGTGTAAAAGAGGAATAGTCAGATCCCAAAGCAGTAACAAGCATAAAAAGAAATAAATGCTAGAGATCTACGAGGCCAAGTAAGGACATAAGTGAAGACTCTGTATATTCGATTAAAGATTTTTTTAATTTTATTTTTGTAATAGTTGAAAAATACTAAAAGGATTAAGAAGAAGAAATTTTATTAATATTCTTTACATGTTTCAAAGTCCCTATTCTTTTTTATGTTTTGTAATAATCTTCAAATAAAAAAGGTTTGAATCAGCTGACAGTCTTCGGAACACCTATTAAATTGATATCCATATGTGTGAACAAGTAATTTCTCTATACAATAATGCTACGATTAGAGCAGTTGTGCATAAAAAAGTGTATTTTCTTCTCAGTGATTTTTCTTAGCTTCAGCTATTAGGCCACTTTCATACAAAACCAATTTACTATAAAAAGCACAATTGTTTATTGGTAAGGATCGTATTTTTTAATCTATACCACAAATTAGGCTCAAAATCTTTGTGTATGAATGGATATTTTTGTATTTATTGATGTTGAAAAATTACTCAACATGACTTTTATAATTGTTTGGATACAGAGAACAATACTGGCAATTAAAATAAATTAAAAACTGAGTCTTAGTCATATCAACATTAACAATTAAAAGAATTGCTGTAGGTGTTTAGAGGAAATGGAATTGTTGATTCTACCACTTTGTAGTGAAAACATACCTTGTTGTAGTCATACATAAAGTGGGGTGAAGGTGGAGTCTTCATCTAATTAAATTTTTCAATAAGGTGCTTGGTAATAAGATACTCTGAAATTGACTGATACTATATATGTAAACATTGAAATATTTTAAAAATAATTACTAAGATATTATACATATAGATAAACTACATTTAAAAAGTTGCAAAAAAGTTCTTTGAAATAATGGTTGAACTTTTCTTCTTAATATTTGATTTCAAGAATCAGATGGAGTCATTAAAGATACCTATTAAGGCCCTGGCCAGTTGGCTCAGTGATTGAGCATCGGCCAAGTGTGTGGATGGACTGGGTTCATTTCCCTGACATGGCACACAGGAAAAGTGCCCATCAGCTTCTCCATCCCCACCCTCTTTTCTCTCTCCCCATCCTGCAGCCATGGCTCAATTGGGTCCAGCGAGTAGGCGTTGGGCACTGAGGATGGCTCCATGACCTTCACTTCAGGCATTAGAAACATGGCTTGGTACTGAGACACCAAGCAAGGACCCCAGATGGGCAGAGCATCACCCCATATTGGGCTTGCTGGGTGAATCCCCATCGGGGTGCATTTGGGAGTCTGTCTGCCTCACCTTTTCTAACTAAAAAAAAAAAGAAAGAAATGATATCTATTAAAAAATAACAAAATTACATTTAAACTCTTTTTACGTATAAAAATGTAAATGTGAAATAGAATCCAAACAAACTTAAAGACTTTACCAACCCAAACAAAAACTGAATCTTAATGACAACTTCATTATTTCTGAGCATTGTTATCCATGACAAATAGTAAGCTCCTCTGTCTTCTTAAATATCCAAACATATGTAGAACGTTGCAGGATCAAACTCCTTTCCTAGATGAGTTTCAGTATTCAGAATTTTCAATATAAACTCTTTGAAGCACTTTCATGGGGTGACTCTAGGCTTATAAACCAAGACAACCCTAGAAACCATCTGTATATCAACATCCAGAGTTATTGTGGCTAGGTAAAGGGACCATGAACCCCAAGCCTCAGAGTGAAAAATCACCAATATGTGAACCACACAAACAACTGACCATCAGTGTAAGTGACCTCTCTCTCAGGTACTCGAGTTTTCTGATCCACCCTCAGGAACCTGGACACACACATGCATTCTGTTCCTCAAATATAAATACAGTTAAAAGACAGTGATGATTCCCATAATTTATTTAACTTTATATATTTTTGTTTTTTTGACAGAGACAGAGAGAGAGTTAGAGAAAGAGACAGATAAGGAGAGACAGGAAGGGAGAGAGATGAGAAGCATCAATTCTTTGTTGCAGCTCCTTAGTTGTTCATTGATTGCTTCCTCATATGTGCTTTGACCTGGGGGCTACAGCAGAGCGAGTGACCCCTTGCTCAAGCTAGTCACATTGGGCCTCAAGCCAGCGACACTTTGCTCAAGCTGGTGAGCCAGTGCTCTAGCCGGTGACCTCGGGGTTTCGAACCTGGGGCCTCTGTGTCCCAGTCCGACACTCTATCCACTGTGCCACCTCCTGGTTAGGCTAACTCTATGTCTATATTATATATGGCTTTTCACCTAACTTAATTTACAAGCTGCATAATATGTTCAGTTCTAAGCCCTAAGTATATATAGCAAATGACTAATATAGCCAGGTTTATAAAATTTTAGAACACACACTATTTCAATTCTGAAGGTGGGGAAGAAACTGAGAAACAGGTACCATTTCTCTAGATTTACTTGGAAATGTTATGTCACTTGAACCTATCAGTACTCACTTGACCGTCTAAATAAAAGAGGGCTGTGAAAGTTAAAAATACCAATGTGAAAGCACATATGGTATTTTTGCAAAGTATCAATTTCTAAACAACAACTTACTGTTCTTCACAACAAAATGTGTTTCCCCCCATTATTTCCACATGTATAGTAAATTAACCCTTTCCCATGAGAATTAACATAAAACTTAAACCAAGCATGGGGTTTTTATTGAAGTTCAGGTACACTATGTTATATGTGGTAGTACATAAGGTTTGTAGTGAGTCTTGGTCATGGAAGAAAAAAAAAATTATTTATTTTATTTTTTTTAAGAAAAAAAATTTTATGTACAATATACCATAGTGGGACAGTGAAAGACCAAACCCAATTAAAATTTTTATTTGAAATAATCTTTGATTATATTTTTTACCTCTACAAAGTTATCTTTCTCGTGACACCTTTAAATGTTAATTTTAATTATTTTGCTTAGCCATTTATGAAGTGAGTATTTGGGAATATTATCAAATGAAAATTAAGCAGCAGCATAATTATGCATCTTACTCATAGAATTTTGAAGACTCAGGATTATTTAAAATCTAAAACTGAAATAGAAGGGCATAGTGACATTGTTATTACATAGGAGAATGTTCTTGCCTGTTATAGCCAGTAATGATACATCATGTTGGCAAATTACATGCAAATGGTTCAAGAAGACAAGTTATTTATATAACATTTAAAACTATTGTATACATTTTGGGATATTTTTATGTTTAGGCAGAAGAGGAGGATAGAGGGAGAAAGAGAAGGATGCATGTATTTGAACACAATCAAGTAAATCGGTACTTGAAGAGCCAAATCTTTGGAGAAAAGGAAAAAAAAACATTTTAAAGTAGACTTCTTAAAATTTGTCAATTTGTAGAAAAGGGCACTGATGTCAAACAGAAAATAGTGTGAGTGGTTTACTGTGCTAGAACGATGGGCTTCAAGTTCCATTGATAAATAGAATGTTACTTCAGAGAGAAAAGAAATCAAAAGTAGTGTGAGCTCCAGACTGCACATAAAATTTGCCTTTTAGGCATTTGCTGACTTTTGAAATTGTTCATGTAAAGCATGCAACTTCAGTAAATCAAACAAAAAGTAGTAGCAATTATTCTGTTTAAAAATTGATGATGTGAAGAGCTCTGCCAGCCTTATTTATCTCTAGTGAAACAACTATAACTGGTGAAAATTATTGAAAAAAATGAAAACATTTAAAATCTATAAAAATGTACTAAAAATACAGCAAATTAAAAAATTTATTCAGGAAAATCTACCAAATCTTAGAATGCATGTAATGATAATATGTATTATTACATAAGTGTCACACAGGTCAAACAGGTGACTTGAAAGTGGATGTGATGGGAATCCTCCCCCTTCATCTCTCATGTCCTTGACATTGACACTAATCTCTGCAGTTCCTCCAGGAAGAGAAGACTGTTTTTGTTTACTGTTTTTCTAGGTAGGAATAGTTTAGCCTCATCTCTATGATCTACTTTAATTTTTCTTCATAATGAAAACAGAACATCTGTTTTCTTTACATTTTTTGCTTCTACTATATATTTCATATATTGTTGTAAATCAATAGGAATAATTCTTCATCTATAAATACTGAGTGGGATTAATAGAAGTACTTCAATCAAATTTCAATGTACATCTGAATCACCAGGGTATCTTGTTAAAATGCATATTTTAAATTATTAGTGCTTAGATAGAACTACAATTCTGCATTTCTGACAAGCTTTCTAATAACATATTGAGCACAGAAATGCTTTGAGTAACAAAGGACCATTGTATATTAAAGTATGTATTAGTAAAATAGGAAAATTTTATCTTAGTGGAAAAAGAAAACAGATGACCTATATGGTAAAGACATCTAGAAAAACTCAAATACACATAATTTGCAGAAAAAATAAATCACATTGGTAAAATATGTTTTGGATGTATTCATGACAGATAAAGAATAGGGAATATCCCAAATCAGAAAATATCAGTAATGTTAATAATCTATAATATTTCTTTAGAGCTTATAGTTAGAAAAATCTTATATGAACATACTTCTTACAGTCAGATTGTGTGGTATTTGTTAAAGAGACAAATTCGCACAGAACAATAGCAAATGGAAGTTGATTTTATTCCAATACTGTTGCCAGCAACAGGCAGCAGCGACCAAGTCTGCATACCAAGTTTCACAAAAACAAAAGGCAGAAGTGTTTTTAAATGCTGAGGTTGAACTAGTGGAAAAGTACTGGAGGACATTAGGTGGCAGGATGATCAATGAATGTCTACCACATTAAGTTATTCCTTAGGTTGCAAATGTTTTTCTCTCTGATTAGGCCATCTGCGTCTGCTAATTGGCTTTACTCAAAGGAGGAGTAAACTTTCTCCTATCTTCATTTCCAGAAGTCATTTTAAAACATGGAGCAAGGCTCCAAGTCAAGCTGCAGTTAGGCTAATACTCTTCCATAGAGACTATCTTCCTTGATGATTCCATTCAAAGGAATGGTTTACAAGGTCGTGACACTGATAGTCTGGGTTAATAAACAGGCAAAATACTTTTTAAAAAAAGATTATTATCTCAAAGGGACAAAACAGAATTCAAAATTTTGTAAAGTAAATGCTCTATGAAGAAAAAGATCAAATTTGGAGAAAATAACGCAGCATACTTATGTCAAGCAAATATTTAAATCTTTATCTGTTAGGACACATTAAAAGAATCTTTTTGTAGCAGAAGAAGAAAGTTTTGCTTGGGCAAAGGTGTTTAAAATTCAAGCTTAATATGCAAGGATGAATGTAGTCATCATTCTACGTTTCTTGTAGTCTTGCTTAATGTATGATTGTTTACCAAATTGTATAATATTGGTTTTCAATCATTAAAGTTATATATTTTGTTATTTTGACAGGAAGCTTTATAGATGCAAAAACACACAAAAATAACATCATTGATTGAATGAATCATTTGATAGCTTAAACTATTGATTGAATGGATACACTTAAATGTACACAGTGAATGTCATTCTCATAACTGCAGACATATGTATGTGTTAAAATCTAGGGTTATGATTTTATGCACAGGGTCTTCTAAACAAGGGTTTCTGATACCACCAGGTCACAATTTATTTATTCCATACTTTCTTTCTCATTCAGCCTCACCCAGTGCTCTCTCTGCTTCAATTCCATCACTTTGGTTCAGGCCCACCTTGTCTCACTGTTGCATGACTGCAATAGACTCCCACCTCTCTTCTATCCATACTGTAGTTTCCAGTGGGATCTGTGCTCGTGTTAAGTGTACAGCATCTTGGGCTCCACCAGAGATTTTCTGAATCACAGTCTAGATGTCAACAATGATATCTGCATACATTCTAAACTTTGAGAGCCCTCTTCTAGCCTGCTTATTCTATTCCCCACCAGAGCATCTTCAATTTATTATATACCATGCTGGTTTTAAACAAAGTAGCCAAAATGCAGTGATATTACAAAAGCATGCATAATTGCTATGCTATTTTGAGTAACAATGATTTAACTAGTAACTCTAATTCTGGATAGTTAGGTGCAAGCCTTCTTTTCATTTTTGATCCTTCACTCCAAAACAATGTAGCAAGAGTCTCTCTGAGCCCTTCCCCCCTTTAGGAAGTAAGTTATTACCTTCACTCCCTTCAAACTCTTTCTCACTTGTATTTCATTAGCATACATGCATATACAAACTCTCCCTTCTAAAGAGTAATTTTTCAAGTCTTCTGATTATGAAAAGGAGAAATTAGGTGTAAAACAATTTGTTGTGAACTTTGCTGAAAACTTTAATTCAGTCTACAACATAGAACTTTGATAGATAAAATGTTAACACACTGTGCTCAAAAAATCAAACTCAAATGCCCTTAAAGAATTGTAGAATTTTACAGAGGATGAAAAGATTCTAAAATAAAAAATCCTCATTTTATAAATGTTATTAATGCTAAGAAAAGACGCAAAATTATGAGTTGTTATGATTAAACCTCAGGTACGTAAAAATAATTAAGGTATGTTTTTATTTTTTAATACTTTTATAACATTATTGATTAAAAATATTTTGCTTACTTTGTAATTATTTTATTGTTTTTTATAGTCTCAGGTAATAGTGAAAAAAACTTTGAAATTTAACAAACTTGGAATTGAGTCACTCCCTTAATTAAATGTGACCTTGTAACAGTAATTTAAGCTTATTTGCTCTTCCATGCTTTTATTCAATGAGGAATAAAAGGTTGATTATCTTATAGCTTTGTTGTAGGTATTAAATGTAATAATGCATATGAAACAAATAGCATACTTCAAGTTCCAGATAATGTTAGCTACTGTGAAATTATCATTATAATGTACTTAAACATTCGAACAATATAATCTTAATATAATCTCTGATCCAGCAAGTTAGTATCTATCTATCTATCTATCTATCTATCTATCTATCTATCTATCTATCTACCTATCTATCCATCTATCTATCTATCATCTATCTTTCTCTACTTATACTGACTGGTGTGGTTACTTCTCTATCTGTAGCTATTATGTTTCTTTTTTTTTTAATTTTTATTTTATTCATTTTAGAGAGGAGACACAGAGTGAGAGAGAGAGAGAGAGAGAGAAAGAGAGAGAAAGGGGGGAGGAGCTGGAAGCTCAACTCCCATATGTCCTTGACCAGACCAGTGCAGGGTTTTGAACTGGCGACCTCAGTGTTCCCAGGTCGACGCTTTATCCACTGCGCCACCACAGGTCAGGCCGCTATTATGTTTTTTTTATTGAGCAACTAACAAATGTTCAGCAAGCTGATATCTCAATGATCCAAACACACACAGACATATACACACACAAAGTGTCTAAGAGTATAGGTTCATTAGGTGGTTAGAAAAAATCTTTGATTATAAACTAGTTCTATATTTAGCGTATAAAATGGCAATGCTATTTTCCTCTGCTACAGAATATTTTCTTTTCTCTTCTACTGACGCTTTTTATAATGAAATGCTATTTTTTCTAGGTCCTTTTTCTAGGGAGTTTCATATCCCTTTTACATTTGAAACTTCTATTAACTTTGTTTCTGAAACATCATTATCCAAGTATTTTTTCCTTCATAAAAGTGTTAGTTTAGATTATAAGCTACAGAAAAACAAAAGCAATGTAAAATATTTTTTTGTTTCCTCTTTGACTCTTAGTCACTGATGGTTTTATTTAGGCCAAAATATATTTACAATAACATATTAATGGGAAGTTTAAATTTGATAGCTTAAAAAGTGGCAATATAAATTGGTATAATTAAAGTTAACTTATTTGAATCTATAAACAACTGGTGAAAATCAAGTATTATCTACTTTGAGTTTGAACATTGTACTGATTTGAAAATCTGATGAAAACTAGTTATGTAAATGGCCATACAAGTTTGATTAAACATTGAAAGACTGGAGATAAATGTTCCAAAATCAAGCTCCACTTCTTTAAATGAAAGATATTTAAATTTAAATATAATTTGCCAAAGTATTTATTCATTTATAAGTACACTTTTTTCCTGCTGTTGAAATTGTTTTTCTTGTTTGAGATTAAGGTACCTGCTATTCCACTGAATTCTAATCTACTGATTACAATATAAAGATCTTATTGGTATATCTCTATAATCATTCAAAAGATTAGGAAAGATATAGTAATTAGATATGATGAATAGGCAGTCATTACTCTAAGTCTTAATTGCAGAAGCTCTGGGAAAATGGCTATTTGACCTTAACTGATAAGCTTGCTTTCAACACCCACCAATGATGTACATATATGATCACTTGGCTGTCAACTCTCAACCATCTGTTATGATGGCAACATGCCTGTTCTCAAAATACTGTGATATTTTAGACTTCAGGAGCCAACTAAGTAGATTGGCAGCCTGAATTTCTGAGAGTACTTTTTTTTTTTTTTTCGGCAGAGAATGATGCCATATTAACACCCACATGACTTACTATTGTCATACCACCTGTTCATTCTGTTTAGGCCAAAATTGAAAAGTCAGTGAGGATGCGTTGTCAAAAAATTACATTTATCTAGTACATTTTAATCTATTTTTAAAAACAATCATATATTTAAGAGTACAAAACTAGTGTGCCTATTAAAGTTATAACACTTTTAAGGGATTAAACACAATAGTGTTGATATATTGTGATTTTTGTTAAGTGTAGATTTTTATTTTTTATTTTTTTATTTATTTTTATTTTATTCATTTTAGAGAGGAGACACAGAGTGAGAGAGAGAGAGAGAGAGAAAGAGAGAAAGGGGGGAGGAGCTGGAAGCATCAACTCCCATATGTGCCTTGACCAGACCAGTGCAGGGTTTTGAACTGGCGACCTCAGTGTTCCCAGGTCGACGCTTTATTCACTGCACCACCACAGGTCAGGCAAAGTGTAGATTTTTAAAAGTATAGAAGATCAATCACTGGGGAACAAGTTTTTTTCATTTTCAGTTACATGAGGTTTTAGAACTGTTCCTATATACTTCTGCATCGCTGATTCCGAATCTGAAATCCATTCTTTGGTACATGCTCTAGTTTTTATGCAATTTTATTTCATATTGTTATAACTAATGGCATGCAATGATTTGTAAATTGGAGTTAAAGGGAAACGACTCTTGGATTGAACATAACCACAAGGCAATTTATGTCTTACAAACATCACTTTTACATAATTCTAGTTGTTTTTAAATGTAAAAAAATATTATCTGATAAAAACAACCTCTTATTTTGTTTTAAGATTGAATCATGGCTTCCTTGAGTAGGCGTAAATGTAAGCATAGTTCTGACACCTTCTGTTATATATGTGGCTGTTACACACTTCAACGTCAAAGGCGCAATATTTCATCATTTGTGACACATTGCCTATTTTCAAGTTCCCCTTGGTGATCAAGACAAGAATTGGACTCCTCATATTGTGTGTCATAATTTTTTTAATTTTATTTTAATTTTATTCATTTTTAGAGAGAAGACACAGAGTGAGAGAGAGAGAGAGAGAGAGAGAGAGAGAGAAAGGGGGGAGGAGCTGGAAGCATCAACTCCCATATGTGCCTTGACCAGACCAGTGCAGGGTTTTGAACTGGCGACCTCAGTATTCCCAGGTCAACGCTTTATCCACTGCGCCACCACAGGTCAGGCGTGTGTCATAATTTTGAGGAAATGCTTCATGACTGGACAAAAGGAAAACACAAAAAATGCCTTTTGGTATTTCCGTGGTTTGGCATGAACCTAAGGACCACAGCAGTGACTGTTATTTCTGTGTGATCCATACAAAGGGCTTCAGCAAGAAAAAACAGCATATGATCACATATCCTAATATTCCTTCAGCAATGCGACCTGTCTCACACTTTGAAATACCCTGGTTTAAGTTTTCAATGGTTTTATTTCCTCTAAGGAAAAACAAAGTGAACATGATGATCAAGGTTTTTTTTTGTTTTTTTTTACAGAGACAGAGAGAGAGTCAGAGAGAGGGATGGATAGGGATAGACAGACAGAAAAAGAGAGAGCTGAGAGGCATTAATCATCAGGTTTTTTTTGTAACACCTTAGTTGTTCATTGATTGCTCTTTCATATGTGCCTTGACCGCGGGCCTTCAGCAGACCAAGTAACCCCTTGCTGGAGCCAGAGACCTTGGGTCCAAGCTGGTGAGTTTTTGTTCAAACCAAATGAGCCACGCTCAAGCTGGTGACTTCAGGGTCTCGAACCTAGGTCTTTCCGCATCCCAGACAGATGCTCTATCCACTGTGCAACCGCCTGGTAAGGCAATCAAGTGTATTTTGATAAGATGCATGAGGAAATGGTTGTAGAATTTGAAGGGTCTTCTGATGCCAAACAGTCATTAACCCCTCAGCAGTTTAGCCAAACCAAATTGAATGACTTGGTAAGAGATTTGAGCCGATCAAAGAAAGTAGCTGAGTTATTAGCCTCCAGGCTTCAAGAAAAGAATGTGCAGTATTTCACTGGTCAGCTAAAGTATCCCATTTCAGAAAGCGTGAACAAACTTTTGTGGACATATTTTTCTAAAGACAAACACTTTGTATACTGTCATGATATCAGTAGTCTTCTCAGCCAGCTAAGTGTTACCACTAACAGTCCAACAAAATGGCGGCTATTTCTTGACAGCTCTAAATGGAATCTAAAATGTGTTCTCTGACACAACGCTAATGTTTATTCAGTGGTTCCAACAGGCTATTTAACTCATCTGTGAGAAAATTATAATGACATAAAAATTGTCCTCGACTTTCTGAAGTATGAGGAGCATAACTGAATCATTTGTGTGGATCTTAAAATGGTCAATTTCCTACTTGGACAACAGAGAGGTTTCACAAAGTATCCTTGCTTTCTGTGTTTGTCGGACAGCTGAGCTCGGGAGAAACACTGGTACAGAAGGAGTGGCCGAAACGTAAAGCTCTGGATGTAGGGATGCAAAATATTTTGAATGAACCTGTAGTTAATTGAGACAGGATCATTTTTCCCCCACTTCACATAAAACATGGCTTAATGAAGCAGTTTGTTCAGGCTTTGAATAGAGAAAGTGAATGCTTTCAAAATATTATTTTGCTTTTCCTGCCTCGTCTTTCAAGAAGATAAAAGCAGGTGTATTCGATGGACCTCAAATTCAAACCCTCATACATGACAAAGAATTTGCCAGGAAGATGAATAAGGGAGGAGAAAACAGCATGGCAGTCTTTTGTGGCAGTTACAAAGAACTTCCTTGGCAACAAAAGAGCAAAAAACTATAAACTTCTGGTTCAAAGGATGCTGTTGGCTTTCTACGACATTGGATGTAATATGAGCATTAAAATTCACTTCCTGAATAGTCACCTTGATAACTTTTCCTAAAATCTTGGAGCTGTTAGTGATGAGCGGACTACTGATGGAGCATTGAATGAGATTGTTCTCAACAAGTACACAAACACTAGAGCTACAAATGCAATTTTTTACCTGAATATAATTTAAATAAGTTTTGAGCAAATTTTATGAATAAAATAAGTGTTTTAAATTGTTCTATTTTGAAATTGTATATAAATTCTGATGCAATCATATCTTTTAGTGTATTAGTGTATTTACTGTATTATATAAATTATTATATTTTCACAAAGATGATGCCAAGAAGACATTCTACTTCATTTTGTTAAACTAGATGTTGAAAATTTTAAACTAAGATGAAATCCTAAAATCTTGAATTACAAAACAACTGTAGCTTACAGAGAAAAACAAATGTCAGTTTTGAGATCAGCACACTCAAATTTTGTAAGAACAAGTGCTCTTTTGGATGCAACAAAAATTTTGTTCCCTGGTGTTATGGTTGAGTCTACATCATTTTTTCACCAAATGGTGAGATTTAGTGCAGATTGTGGTTAATGATAGAGGTGATTGAAAGTTTCAGACCCCCCAAAAATCAAAGAATAATACATAATTTTTATAAAACTTTTGTTAAAAATCAGCAAATTATTTTAGTGATTGTTAGACACATGGCTCTGAAAATATAATTGAAGGTTTTTTTCTTTAGATTTTTTTCTACATCTGTTTTTTGGTGTTTTTTTTTTTTTTTTGTGTGTGTGTGTGTGTGTGTGTGTGTGTGTTTTGGTCTCATACCTATCTACTGCAAAATAATTGGAATCATATCATGATAGAAATCTGCAGCATAGCACCTATCTAAATACAAAATTCCTTCTGATTTTTTACATTTAACCATTGTACTCAAGCATATTTCTTTGGTTTTGCAGATCAGCGGAAAGACATCAACATCATCCAAAACACATGCAATAGAGGAGATGAGGTTTGAAGAGAGTTTAACCATAAAATACAAATTTAATACAAATACATGTATAAAATATTGAGATGTCATATTTGTTTTACATGTTTATCATTGAGTTATTTCATAAAGTGAGAAGATAATGTCATGATTGCTTTCCTATTGGGAATGAGCAAATGAGATCTTCATTCCCAGTAGAGAAGCGATGCATGGCTCAAAAGCAGTCAACTTCTCTGCTCCTCACAGGTATTTTGTTATGATTCAAGGTAGAGAGTGTTAGAATCTTCAAGTTTCCATTAGAAACATAACTGGACTTGAAACATAAATAAGCCTTTTTTTATTATTATCACAGAGATTATTCACTAATGATTAAGGTTTACTTAATTATTTTTACTTGATATCCTTTTATAAAGGTAATGAGTTCTTATGTTTAAACAATAAGAGAAATCCCATTGTGCAGGAGGACTAGCTAATTTATCTTGAAACAGACTAATAGCTTATTTTACTAAAATTAAAATAATAATGACAGCAAATATTATTACTCAAATAAAAATAATAGAAATGCCATAGAATTTTCTAGTTTATATTCTCTAAAAGAATATGTTGAAGACAAAAACCTATCTGAAAGCCAGTATGTCGCCGATGTAATTTATTCACTAACTGATTTTAGAAAGGGGACTTATCTATTTTTCTGCTGGCATATTTTAAAAATATCTTGTCTTACTTTTCAATTTATTTCATCTTTTCAGTTTCTTGTGGTTGATTTCTGTTTCTCACTACTTACTAAAAGGATAGTAATCGTTAAAATGCCTTAAACATAATTGTAATTTTTCATTCAAACTGGAGCATTTCAAAGAATTAAAGAGAGATAATTTTAATTAAGTTACTTTTTTCCATTTATATTAGAATTTTGAGCCATAAATGGGTTCATATTAATGAAAGAAGTGTCTAGAGGTAAAATTATTTAAGCAATTGGTTTTAATTGAAATAATTTCATGGCAGACCAAGATGTCACATGATATGTTACAAAATCAATACTATGATTAGTAGCTTTTGTTAAGAAACTTGGCCTCACTCAGATTCTAAAAAAATGTAAAAGAAAAATATTTAATTATCATATATTATATTATTATATTTATTCTGTTGGCCTTGATTAATTGGACTAACAGGATTTTGCTTGTGGCAGAATTAAGTAAAAAGATAATGAGACGGAGAATATAAAGTTTGTGCTACACTCACAGGTGTTAAATAAAAATTATTTATTCAAAATATGGATTTGTGTTACTATTAACATTAGTGTTTATCAGGATTTTAAAAAAGAAAACAGCTCATTTCATTTGGTTTATCTGAAAACAACATGTATATTTCTTAGTATAGAACATGAACATGAGCAATTATTTCAATCATGATTTACAAATATGTTGTGTATAACTAAAGCTTATTACACACTGAGAAGAATTAAATAGAATGCAGCAAAAATGTTTTAAGAGTAAGTGATGCAAATTTAAAAATTATTTTTACATGTTTGGAGTATAAAAGAGACATCTGACACACTGACAGTATCATTTTAAAATAAAATTCAGCAAATAATTATTTTTAAACAATCACATAACTTTCTTCTTTAAAAGATGCTATAATGTTCCTTCTCAAGATGAGTAAACAATCTGAAATATTTGCTTCTATTTACTATGAAAACTTTCTCAAATGTAACTTCAAGTTGGTAGTTTTTAAAGAATTATTTTATTAATTAATGCTGTGAGAGAGCTTTTGGAGCTTTTTACCTCTTCTGAAAGTGAGAATATTTCCCAATGTATTGCAAACTTTCTCAAGCCAAATTGCATTTTATATATCAGACTTTGCAAACAAACTAAAATCAAGTATTTAGATGACAATTATATGTCTACAGTTATAAAACAGAACATACATCAAGACATGTTTGAATGATGTTAAGTGTCATCTTGACATTCACTAGCAGAAGAAAATTTAATTTTTTGAATCATGTTATGTTTATTTTAAAATATTATTTTATATACAGAATACTTCCATTGTGAGATCATTATGTTGAGCATAAGGTATAGTTTAGAAACAATTGATCTTGCTCACTCATTGCTTATAGATATAACTATGATTGATGGTTTTTTTGTGGTAAGTTCACATAATGGTTGAGAATAACATTAATTTAGGACACAAAAACAGTGACAAATCTTTTTTAACACTGGACTTTAAATTGAGCACCCTGGAAAAATTTTCTCTATGACTTCCATATATCGAGTGCTAAAGATCTGTGTATATCAAATGATTATGTATTTATCCATTTATTTATTTAAGTATTTGGAAAATAAGTGATATGTATCCACAAAATATTCAAAAGTTAGAAATAAGCATTTTCTAAACGATTATTTATTAAAAACATTTTAGCATTGAATTCCTGTACAGTCATCATCATTCTTCTCTGACTCATTGACTTTTATCTTTTATCTCTCTCAATATATCTATAAATGTTTACCATGTTGTGTTGCTTTCTTTTAGCATCACCTCAGATTTATCTCATGGAGTCATCAGAAATATTTCAGTATTGGAAAGAAGCTTCTGTTTCATGTGAACTTAAAAGTCTGAATAAAATGAATTATTATTTTATATTTTTGCTTCAAAATATGTGAAGTCCATCCTTACAAATGTTATCTAGCAGTACTTGCTTAAAATAAAGAGCTAAGAGGAATATGTATTATTTAAAGTTTTGCAGGAATTGGCTTTTTGAAAAAGAATGGAGGATCTGATCGGTTAGTTCATTTAGTTGGAGTCTTGTCTTAATATACCAAGGCTGTGGGTTTGATTTCTGGTCAGGGAACATATAAGAATCAACAAATGAATGCATAAATAAGTGAAACATCAGGTCGATATATATATATATATATATATATATATATATATATATATATATATATATATATATATATATATCGTCTATCTCTTTCTCTCTTCTTCCTCTCTCTTTAAATCTAATCAACCAATAATTCTTTTTAAGGAAGAATATAAATGGAAAAAGAAGGGAAAAAAGTACAAATAATATTTTGTGCAATACCAGTAATGTTTAGAAACTTCAAGATCTTCCTATGAGAAAGAAACAGAACAGCAACATAATAAAGAGCAAAATTTCTTAAAAGGGTGTTTATTGTGGCAGAGGAGAAAAATGTATCAAGGTTGATTAGTAGTAATAGAAAATATAAAGCCAGTAACTACAAGTAAATGTGTAGCAATCATTAAGATGCTGTAAAAAAAAAATAAAAAGCATGTGCAGAAGAGAAATGCAGTATGTCTATTTGTGTATGTATTTTAGTATGTTTGTGAAAATGTAAAGAAATGCATGCATTTATATACATAGATAATTTATATGGTTTTTCTATTATATGTATACATATCATAGCTTATTTGTGTGTGTGGAAGTATATGCATGTGTATAATGCATATTTTATTAGTGAGAGAATTTGAGTTATATAGAGTTGGAATAAAATTTCTCTGTACACCTGACAGTTTCTATAAAAGGCATATTGATATTTCCCCCATTTTTTGCTGTGATCCATATAGATAATACCTTAGTTGAATGATGATATTATCTATTTTTTCTAAGCATTGGTATTACTTTGTTAGAGCTGTTTTCACAAAGTATCACAGATTGGGGGCTTAAACAACAAAAATTTATTTTATTAGAGTTATGGAGATCAGAAGGCTAAATTCAGGTATCATCAGGGTTGGTTTTATCTAAATCCTTTCTTTTTTGTTTATCTTCTCCCTCTGTCTACATGACGTCTTCTTTTTGTGCATATCGGTGTCTTAATATCTTCTTTTAATAAGAATACCAACCATATTGCATTAAGACTCACCTTAATGACCACATTTCACCTAATTACCTCTGTTTAGAAATTTTAAAAACTTATTTGTTTAAAGAGAAATAAAAAGAGAGAGAGAGAAACATCAATTTATCATTGCATATACTTATGAATTCATTGGTTGATTCTTGCATGTAAGCTGGGGACTGGTATGTTGGGCCAATTCTCTGACCAACTGAGCAACCCAGCCAGGGCCCCTAATTACCTCTTAAAAGACCTTTTCTCCAAACCCAGTTAAACTTTGAGATACTGGGGTTTAGAACTTGAACATATGAATTAGGAGATGGACATAATAATTAGCATTACAGCTGTAAAGAATACTGTACTAGGAGTATCTAGAAATTGTTATCTTGGTGACCCATTTTAATTGTAAATTGTAGTAATTTGAAGTTTACTTCAACTGGACACTGATCCCTACATATCTCTCAGTGTCCATAGCCATGCTTGGGTTGGGCTCAAGAAGTGGTATCAGCAGTAAAACAATTAAATGACACAAGTTAAATAGATATTTATTTCTTATAAGATAAAATAATTTTCATTTCAGGATTTAAAAAAAAATAATATTTATTAATATGTGGTCCACATTTACAATTTCTACTTAAAGAATCTATTGTATGCCTTCACTTCAACTATCTTCTTTAGAAGAATTAGTTAAATTGAATAATACAATGTATTCAACAAACAATAATATTAAATTTATATTTATGAAATTACTTTAAAATATTTGTATTGAGATTTTTGTGACAGATACCAGGAAATTCCTCTTATTTTCAAACATAAGGAGAAAATAACACAAAGAGATTAAAATGGGATTTACAAATGCTACCTTATTTGAGTGTTTAAGAACTTATTTAAAATTAAAACAAATAATTTAGTTCTAAAACATTCATCTAACATTACTTTTATAATAAACATTATCATTTAAATGTTACTATAAACAGAATAATTATGTGTGTTGAATGTTATTCTTATTTAATTAAATTTAAATTACTTATAAATAGCATCTTAATATTTACCATTTAATGTTTGACATTTTGAATCATTGTAATGCAATAAATTAAGGAACCACAGTGTAATTTCTCCCCTGATAATGTACTCAAGATTATAATTTAAAATCTGGTTTATGTCTGAGATGCTCTGGGGTCACTAAACTTTTTGTAATCATCTTCTTTAAATGTGTTTTTGTTTTTACTTAGTAATTACATCTTTAAAATGTTCCACGTAAGATAAACACATAACCATAGTGTGTGTGTATTGCTTACAAAGAAAATAAGAAATTCTAATAAAAATAAACTAAATATGTTTTCTAGAAAAATTAAAGAAAAGGACATTTTTATTACTAATAAGAAAGAAATTATACTGTAGCAAAGTGACTGTATATAAATCTTGATTGTAAAAATTATCCTTAACTTTTAATATCTCAATCCAACTTTTTAGTTTGAATTGCAATAATTCCTCAGGAAACAAAGAAATACTCTACAGGAGTAGATTCAGTGTTTTAATTTTACTTTTAATTATTGCATTTATTTTTTTTTTCTGAAGTTAAAGTTGGGATGCAGTCAGACAGACTCCTGCATGAGCCCAACTGGGATCCACCCAGCATGCCAGGCAGGGGGTGATACTCTGCCCATTTGAAGCATTGCTCTGTTGTGGGCGGAGCCATTCTAGCACCTGAGGTGGAGGCCATGGAGCCTCCTCAGCAACTGAGCCAACATTGCTCCAATGGAACCTTGGCTGTGGGAGGAGAAGAGCAAGATAGAGAGTAAGGAGAGGGAGAAGCAGATGGGTGCTTCTTCTGTGTGTCCTGATTGGGATTGAACCCGGGACTTCCACACGCTGGGCAAACGCTCTACTGCTGAGCCAACCGGTCAGGGCCTAAATATTGCATTTTTGTAATTTTCCCTAAATTAAACACATTTTAAGGGATCTAACTCATTACAAAATACTAAATATGATTAATCAGATTAAAAAAAAATGTAAATATATCTAATATCTTCATTTATTTCTTTTAAGATTTAAGTGACTTATGAATATTACTACACCACCAAAGTTAAGGTTATTAGAGGATTTATTTATAACAGATATCTTCTCTGCAGCACAATCGTTCATTCATGGGATAAACTTCCTACTTGCTACATAAGTAAGTGTGAACTGTGAAGAACAGATTGAAGCTTAAACTCCAAATAGTTAATTAGCATTAGATTTTAGAGACCTTAGTCCTTATACTTAAAATAAGTTGACAAATAAAATAATAAAAACAGATGAGAAACATCACACCCAGTTTGTGGTTTGGAAGAAAGATAAAAAAAAAATTGTAAAGGTTTTGGCTTATAGTACTTTAGTCCAGAAGAAATATCTAGTAGATCATAAGGTAAGCTGGGAACCAAGTACTTTGAGCCCTTTCCACCACAGCATATTTGCAATGGCCATGAGGGGATAATCAGAACAAACAGTCAGTCATTGGTATTTGCTCCTCTTATCAAAATAATTTATTTTTCTTTCTTCCTTTATCCTCCCATCTATATATATTTTTAAAAAATTACTCGTCTTTCCTGGCTGGTTGGCTCAGTTGTGGAGCATTGACCTGTTGTGTGGATGTCCTGGATTCGATTTCTGGTCAGGACACACAGCAGAAGCAACCATGTGCTTCTCCACCCCTCCGCTTCCCCCTCTTTCTCTCTCTCTCTCTCTCTCTCTCTCTCTCTCTCTCTCTCTCTCTCTCTCATCTCTTCCTCTCCTGTAGCCATGGCTCTATTGGTTTGAGCACATCATTGCTTGTCACCGAGGATGACAGTAAAAATAGCTGGGTTGCAACATGGCCCTAGATGGTAATTCCAGTTAATGATGAGATACCAAAAGATCAATGATTGTTTTGAAACTAAATAACTGAACTGAGGAATATCCATAAAGTAGTAGCTTTGCTAGTGATCAGGAGATGTCAGCCTCATTTGCATTTTTCTCTACTCCTTACTCTCTAATATAAGTTCATATATACATATATTAAAAATGGTAAGAAGGAATTCAGTTAGGGTTTTGTTGAAATAAATTAAATCCATATGCATAAAATATAAGAAACTAATTAATCTAATTAATCTGTTTTTAATGTTTTTTAATTATAGTGGGCATACAATATCATATTAGGCTTAAACATAGTGAATCAACATTTATGAACCCTATGATATGATCAAATAAGGTTGGTAACCATCTGTCCTTGTACATAGTTATTACAATATTATTGACTATATTCCCTAAGCTATACATTACTTTCCCATGACTTATTTTATACCTGAAAGTTTGTACTTCTTAATCGCCTCTTTTCCAGACAGAAATGTATTCTCATATGTGCTTGCAAAGATGGGGTATTTCCAATTGCTTATACTATGAGAATCTCAGTTATAATTTAAACTTGAACTAGAGTACTACTGAGTAAAAACAGAACTACATCCACAACATCCTGAGATGGCATCAAATGCAGATGGCATCAAATGCAGCAGGAAACCAGAAGTAAACCAGTGAGAAGCCACCCTTCACTGAACACAGCAGCATATACCATGCAAGTGGGGAAAAGAGAGATGAAGTACAATCGTGAGGGTAGCAGCTTCCGTTTTGTTAACTAGGCTACATCCATACTTCAGTGATGTTTCAATTTACCACTCCTTCCTCCTAGAGAGCATTGTGTAAGTGCTCCCCTGCCTCTGGTAGCCATAAACTCTGCATAATATGTGCCTTCTACTGAGATGTCATTAAATTAAGATAATGTTCATTTAACAGTATGTCTTTTTATTTTTTTTATCTTTTTAATTGAATTATTAGGGTGACACTAGTTAACTTAATTATAAAGGTTTCAGATGCCCAATTTTGCAACAAATCTTTGTACTCTGTATTATGTGTTTTTAAAAATTTATAATTATTTTTACAGGAAGATATTATAAATCAATTACTGCTTTGTGAAAATTAAAAGCATTTTTTATATAATTTCTAACACTTGCCACTAAGACTCAGATTACTTATTCATCTACTTACATAATTTATCAATATTAATTAATTATTTTTAAAATACATTTTCAACAAACAGCATATTTTTATTAAATTAAAATGCTATAGGCTATCTCTATATTGAAATATGGACATTTACTTTAAAAAATGATATTTTAAGTATTTAAAAACATACTTAAGAATATAATCTATGACTAAGAATTGATTATTATGCCCTTTAGAATATAGTATATGCAAGTCATAAAGAGAATGATAACATATGATCTCACTGGTGGAATCTACAAAAGTCAAGTCCCAAAAAACAGAACAAATCGGGGTTGCCAGAGGTAAAGAGGGTGGAAATGAGAGAAGGTTGTCAAAAGGTATAAACATTTATCTCTAAAATATGTGTGCTAGGAATGTGATGTACAGGGTCAGGACTACAATTAAAAAATGCTACATTGTATATTTGAAAGTTGCTAAGAATATATATCTTAAAAGTTCTTATCATAAAAAAATTATAACTATGTAAAGGGAAGAATGTTACCTTACTGTGATAATGATTTTGTTACCAGAAAAAGACAGGGCTGAGGTGGGTCTGCCCTAGCATGGTCTGGAATGGTGGGTTCTTGACTTCATGTATGAAAGATTACATGACACAAGTTCAGGTGATTTTGAGAGTATGTTTATTAATATTGGTCACAGTAAAGCAAAGCAAAGAAAAAGCCTAAGATAGAAGAGGCAAGATCATAGTAACAGGGGTGAACTGTGCTGGGCGGCACTGACCCAGGAAAGGAAGTTACAGGGACAAAAGAAGGGCCCTTAGTGACAGGCTTAAGAAGTGAGACCAGGACAAGCTGCTGCTCACTGAATTTCCCCTAATTTCAAGTATCCTGAGGGACTTTTCAAGTTTCCTGGGAAAATAAGCAGTGAGATATCCCTGAGGAAACAAGAGTGTGGAAGGTGGTGCTCAGAAATGTTCAAGAGAGAGCATGGACTGGGTTTCTTGTCTTAAGTGTTTTTCATCTGTTTTCTAGTGGAGGGAGTTTTAGGGGTGGTCTCATGGGAGGGTCTCAACAGAATATTCATCAGCTTTCCAGGTGTGTCCTTTAATATACTGATGCATCAAAGTGAGCATATAGGAAAGTTTGAGATCAATCTCTGGTCAACTTCATTGCTTTACTTTTATTTTGGATTTCTCTGGCACTAATTGGGTTTCTTGCTATTTATTCTCCTGAGTTTATCTGTTTTGTGGTTTGGCTGGCTCAAATGACACCAGCTGGGTCTCTGTTATCTTCCTGACTAGAGTAATTTAAGCCACTCACTCTCTGGTTGGGGAGAAGAGGTATAAACTATTGGCTCCTATGTTTCTTTGGTTGGGAAATATAAGATCTTGGGATTTATTAGCAGACTGTTAATGCTCTGCCTTGTTTATCTATCTGTCTCAGTTTCCCTTATTTTAATTGCTAGGATTTTCCTAGCTTCTTACTTATCCTTGCCTCAATTTCACATTATATGCATATATCAAATTATTGTGTTGTACACCTAAAACTAACACAATACTATATTTTAACTGTATCCCAATAAAACTAGATAAAATAAAAATTTTTTACTTTTTATCTTTAAACCTCTGTAACAGTTTAATTGAAAAGCATTGTGAGACTAAAAAATAGTGTTTTAAAACATATTGCTATTATAGGCCTGTGTATTTCAGAATTTTGTATTGTACAAAACACAGATTTAAATTGTGTACAGAAGTTTAAGTGAACCTGTTAACAATAATCCTTTCAATTTATATCTTTGAAATTGAATAGTAGATGTCTGTTTATTCTGATTCTACACATTCTAAATTTGAAGTATCAAATGCATGTAAAGCAATAGAAGTATTTAAAAATTTTAAGTATACATATGCACATTTTACAATTATATGCCAATCACATCACAACATATTTTCTTAATATTTTAAAGCATTCTTATTGCTATTGAGATATTCCCATATGATTCTAACTAAAAACAGAATTAGAATCAAGGTTTTTTAAGTTTAGTATAAGTAATTGTTTTGTTTTTGACCATTTTTAAAATCTAAAACAATAGAGACAAGAGATCAAAATAGTAAATGCTAAATAGCCTGACCTATGACACCTCTGCAAACTGGCTACTTTCTCATTCTTACGGCATTTTCCCAAATAGCCAAGACCTATTTCTTTCCCCCTGCCCTCTAGAACGCTTGCCATCTTCTCAAATATAAATGCCTGTCATTTGACCAAAGCAACAGTGTCTAACGGCATAGCATTGATGTGTTCTGCTGTTATTTAGGATTACACATGATTTAAAATTAAGCATTAAAACAGGCTTAATGTTTCCTCTTTTTGTAAATCTTCTGCTTTGAATAAACAGTGTAGTAACAGACTTACTTAACAACCATGAAATGAATAAGTAAAATATTCTTTACTTTATAAAAAGAAAGCTGTTCTTTCTTTTAAAGAGCTTTCAAAAACTCTCCTAGACTGAATAAGCAATGAAAATATCACTTTCATATTTTAGCAAATGTATTAATTAAACACAATAGACAAATCTTTAAACACCTACTTTTTCTACTTTTCTGTCATGACTCAAGATAGACAGAATATGATTATGTGAATAAAAATGTGCCCCTGAAAAATATTTTTACATTATGTTTTGATTAATGGTATCTCAATGGTCCTGATTATTTTGAGTAAAAGTACTTTAGCTGTTTAGTTTAAAAAGTGTATTTGTAAAATGGAAAAGTCAAACATTTGAGCAGCCAAAACAAGGTGAGCAGGAAATAGTTGATAGTCTCTCTGTTCTGATCCAAACCTTCCAGATTTGTTGTGAAAGAGCAGTAATTAAACAGAAACTCTTTAGCCAAATGACTAACATTTTATGTATGAGATTAAAATAAAAATTATGACCAAGAGGGTGCCTTTGAATTTTCTATGTATTACGTGCATTCCAATGAGAAGGTCATCTCAACGAGACTGACAATTTATATCAATGGGAAGAGGAAAGGTTCTTTGTGTGAATGCATTACCATTAAGGAGTATTATTTTCCAAAAGGGCAGTTTGAGTGATGAACTCCACAGACACAAATGAATTGTAAAAAAGGCAAATAGACTCACTGCAGTAATACTAAAGGAGAAACCACTTCCCCATTTTTCTTTCTGCCAACACTACCCTCGCTATCCTTTTCTTTTTTTTCTGGTTCCAGATTTACAAACAGCGCCTGCTCCAGACTTTTTCCTGTGGGTTAAAGGAACAACCATAAAAAACTTCTTAGGCCACATCTCACTAAGGACCAAAAACTGCTGTATCATCTAAGAATATCACAATTGTTTAGAACAAGTCAACTTATCATTATTTCTCATGGTGAACAATGAAAAGATTTTTTTTATTATTAGTATAAAAAATAAATCACATGTAGGTAAAGTTTAATTGTGTTTTCAGTTGATACTTCTCCTAGAATTCACAGTAAAATAGAATGTTTTTATTTAGTACTGTTGCATATAGATTATTTAGGATTATAAAAGTTGTAAAAAAATAAAGTAGAAATTAAATTGATGTGCTATGAGTCATAACATATTATTTAGAATGTAACAGCATAGAGCCCTAGCCTAGTAGCTCAGTTGGTTAGAGCATTGTGTCCTTATTCACCAAGGATGTGGGTTTGATCCTGCATCAGGGCACATACAAGAATAAGAATCAACCAATGAATGCATAAATTAAAAAATTTAAAAATAAAATTAAAAAATTTACGTTTCTTACTTTCTCTCTCTTTTCCTTCCTCCTTCCCTCTAAAATCAATTAAAATTTTTAAAAGAATGTAACAGCTTAAAAATGATCCAAAGGTATGTTTTAGCTAAAGAGAAATAGTTAAGTTTTTGTAGAGTTTTACTGAAAGTTTTAGCTAGTTTTAGGAAATAGTGTTCACATATGAGTCTCTGAAGAGGGAGGGATTGTTTGGGATTTAACAGCTATTTTTGGAGGTGGGGTGGGGGAAATATTATCTTACTTAGAGGGCTGAAGAGGAACTGTTTATTGGTTAAGGTCATGCATATATTGAGATGGGAAAGAAAAATTTTAGGAGAAAAAGTTAGGATGAAGATATGGGTGTCTTAAAGACATTTTCAGTCCTTCACACTCATACAATTTCTCCTTTTAATTAAAGAAAATAGTAAGTCTTGTCATTTGACAAAATTTTGTTAATTCCCCAAATCAGTATGCTGGCATCAACTGCTCCCAGACTGATTGGTGGTGGCTGCCATAAGAGGTAGTTATCACTATTACCCTTTGTTGTTGAATTTCAATCATTTATCAAATGAACTGGTATTTGGAATATTTTAAGACTCTGAAGAAAGCACAAGAAAAAAAAGCTTTTGAATAAAAAGATAAAAACTGAAATTTTTAGAAAGTCTTGAACAATGCTTTTTTTCTAAGACGCTTCCCAGTCTAGGACCACTGAAGAGAACAAATCCTATCCTAATCCCAAGTCTGTAAGACAACAGTCTTGATCTTAGTAGGCTTGTATATAATGCAATTTTTTCTTCTGATACATAAAGTAACAAAGTTAAAAAGAAAACTTTTAACAGAAGTTTAATGATCAAAAACATGAAACCAACAGAAAGATAAAAAAGCATGAAAAGAAGATCAGAAACAGACAGAAGGAGAGTATGGCAGTCAGTAAAGTTCTGGGCAGAAAATATCCACGTCTAACAGTCTTTTAATATTAAAGGTTCTTGGGAAAACTTTTTTCTCCCTGATAACTTCTGCTTGTGGAACATCTTTAATAAATCTATTTTATATCTACCAACAGGATGAAAACGTGAGAGGCAAGTTTATGAAGTCTTTTTACCTGGGAGAACTTTTATGGGAGATATAAATGCAATGGCATCTTACTGAAGTTTTTTGGTTAGCAATAATATCCTTCCAATGAGGCTCAACAGCAGACTTACATTGCTGTTCTTTCCAGTAAACTGGATATCTGGGTGGAAGGTCATGCAGGGGTTTTAAATTTTATCTTCGGGAAGACTACAGAACTTGTTGATGATAAGCTAGGGTGTGCGACGTTAAACTTCTGTTTTATTCCATCCCAACCAATATAAAAACAGAATCCAGGCTAGGAGCTGAGATCACCAGAGAGACAGTGCATCCAGTGCTAAGCTAATATGAGGATGTATGAGTTACTGTTGGAGAGGACATATTATGGAGCTAATGATACTAACAATGTTCTCCTAGGAATGTAAGCTAAAAATTAAACAGTATATTTAAAAAATATTTTTAAAACGATTTATAACTTAATGATGCTAAACCTCCTGTAGAGATGATGATGAGAGTGTAAATTACATATAAACAGGGTCATAGAAACTTAAATATTTATGTAACTTATTTATACTTGTTTTCAAAGATTCAAATTTAAAGACTAAAACACATATTGCATGTAAGGAATGACTGTTAAATGAATAATTGTATTGAAAGTTATTAAATAAAATATCTCTTAGCAGACACAATTTGAACTTTGCCCCAAGTTTAGTCCTCACATTAAGAACTGAAGCTTGCTGAAAAGGTTCCATTTTCTCCAGGGTTAGTTGCTCCTCAAATAACAACAGCAGAAGTAAGATGTTATAATTAACAATCTTTTACTACCATTTTTATTTTTAGCAGTTAAAAATAACACCAGGGACTTAAGCATGTTAGCATTGTTGATCAGTCATTTTTCTTTTCCCACATTAACTCCATACTCTAATAATCTATTGTACAATAGGACCTTAACATTTCTTGGCTTTCATTATCTCTTAATATAAGATAATCACTAGCATACTTTCAGATAATTTCTGTATATTATTGTTTATGATTATAAAAAGACTGATTTAGAAAACAGTAAGGCAGAAGCTAACAGCAAGTTATCATTTATTTGAGTACTCATTTCCAAAATCAAAATATTCATAAAGAAAAGACCACTACGCTATAACTGTGACCTTGGCTGACAACAGCATCAGTGAGAGAGGATGAATTTTATTATCTATGGAACTCTAAAAATGGTTGGTCCTATGCATTTGAGGGGTGTTGCTAATGGCTTTAGGACTCATTTATTCTTTTTGTAACCAATATAAAAGACTGACTTTTCATCTTTGAAAGACTTTCATGAGCCTGACCAGGCAGTGGCACAGTGGATACAGCATCAAACCGGGATGCAGAGGACCCAAAATTAAACCCCAATATCGCTGGCAGGCTCATCTGGTTTGAGAAAGGCTCAACAGCTTGAACCCAAGGTCACTAGTTTGAGCAAGGGGTCACTTGGTCTGCTGTTGCCCCCATCCCCGTCAGGGCACATATGAGAAAGCAGTCAATAAACAACTAAGGTGTCGCAATGAAGAACTGATGCTTTTTATCTCCCTTCCTGTCTGTCTGTCCCTACCTGTCCCTCTTTCTGTCACCAAAAAATAAAGACTTTTTTTGATGTCAGATTAACCTATAAGTTTTGAGATCCCAGGGACTTTAATCAGTCCCTTATAATCTCATTAAATTAAATACAGTATGAAAATTGATTGTTTAATTAGATTTTGAAACACTTTTCACATGACAATGGTGTGTTTAATCATTTTTCCAGAATTCTTAAGTTCTTTCATGAATTATCTTTATATTTTTTGACAAGGTTTTGTAATATTGATAAAAGAACTGTTATCTTTTTTCCAAATATATCATTTGTCAAGTTTTCGGAAATCTCAGATAATATATTTGATAATTTTTCTAAAACTCATTCTTAGCTAAAACAAATTAAAAAGAATATTACATTTAAACATGGCATTTCTAAATTGCATATATCATTTTATTTGGCTTTCAGTTTCAATGATCACTAATTTTAATAATTTTTTTTACACATCTTTCTCTACTAAAAGTTAATCTTCTTAATTTAATGCCTATAAGAGTGGATGAATGATAAAATCTTAATAAATATTTATTTTATCAGTGAATGAATAAATAAAGGTTATCTGAGTTTCTGGAGCTCATGTATAGGAATGTGGTCATCATTTTTTTTTTTCTGAAAGGTTTGCTGTAGATTACTCACAACAACAAAATGATTTTATAGCAGATAGATCTCAGATTTATTCTTCACTTTGATGGCACTACATACACTGTGTTTGTCTTTTATGTATCACTCAGGTGATTAGTGTAGTATATTTGTACCAGTTATACTTTAATAGTATAAGCATTTCCTTCTCAACAGAAGATGCCATTTATTTTTGTTTGTTTGTAACATTTTAAAATGTGTTAAATCATTTTGGATTTCTTAACGTGTTTTTATAATATCTTTCTTCTTTTTACTGTTCAGATTTTTGCCTTTTTGATGAATCATGATTTTGAAGCATTTGTAACAATTGGTATGTACAAAGCAAAGTGAAGTTCTTACAAAATATGAAAAGTCAGTATACAAGAATTTTTCTTTCATCTCATCTTTCTGTTTTCATAATGTATCATGCATAATAAAATTATCTTCTGTATGAAATAATAGTACAACAATATTGCAAAATATATTACACATGAACACTCCTTTATTCTTTAATTAGACTGCCTCTTACATCTTTTCTGTAACTTGTTAACTCAAAATAAATCTGTTCTAAAATGTATTTTTAAAATGTTATTACATTCATCTTTAAGAGTTGGGAAACTAATGCTGAATATATATATATATATATATATATATATATATATATATATATATATTCCAAAACTTAGAAGCTTTTACTCAAAAGATATTTCAACATGCTTTTAAAGAAATGTTTAATTATCAAATATTTCAAATTGCAATTTACAGACTCTAACTGGGCTCAAAAACTCTACTTTTTCATAAGTTATGACAGTTTACAAACTATTATCTTTATGTTTTGATAGATAGATCAAAGTATAAATAAATACATAGATACAATGGAGAGGTAGAAATAGATACATAGGTAGTGAATTTTATATCAATAATTTCTTTCATTAGATATGTATTATATAACTGTTTCTTTAAAATATTTATTACATTTAATTTTATTCTCCATGTTAGGCTTTTAATTAAGTTTAAATTTGTGATAATGTATATTATGTATTTGTCAGTAAAAAATTAGATGTATGGTTGCATAAAATAGAGAAGTCATAAAAATTCGCTCTGGCTTCTTGCTACCATTATGATTGTGTATGAAACCAACTCCCATGCAGAAAAATATCTCTGCGACTGTCCTATTGCTAGTAATGTAAGAAGCTGGTTTTCAACAAACTGACACAAAAGTAAAACAACTTATGCCTTTGTCACCACTTCTCTAAGAATGCAAGGGATAAAATGTTGAATACAGTTTAGTTAATATAAATCGATTCAATTTCAAAATATAAAATTTTATAAGTGTTGCATTTAAATGCATCTGCACAGGAATAGAAAATTTGATATACATTTTGATCATAAGATATACATAACAGTACCCTTAACAAAAAATATTTAAGTCTACCCATTTGAAAAGAGTCCAGTATAAAGCAAGTTTTTTAAAAAGAACTTCTGGGAGCAAAAGGGCAAAATAAAATTTTGTGTAAGTTTGTATTGGCACAAGTTTTGTAACATGTGCTTTCTTGGCATCTTTCTAGAATAAGAGAAAAAATATATTTTCAAAAAGAAGTTAAAAATTGTGGGTTATGCATGCTGAAGATGGTTCACTCCCTGATTTTTACAAATGTTATAATAAAATCAGGACTAAACCAATTTCTAACACTGAGTCCAATGATTAAAGCAGGGACTGTTTCTTGTTTTAGGAATATTATTGACCACGTTACGTGGGCAAATTACACTAATGCCAGACCAAGTCTATATAGTAGAGATTATTTTGTTCTTCATCCCATATTGAACTCAGTGTGAGAATTGGTTCTGGTTTGGAAACTATGTGAGGGATTAAGTCTTTTCAGTGGAGTGGCTGACAGCCCTCTGTTCATCCACTCCGGATATAGTTTGAGTATACGTGTATACACAGAAATTCTTGTTGGCACCCTTTTTACCTTTTCTTGGGAACCATGACCTTCTCTTAGCCATTGTCATAGATTATTGCACAGGAGTGTCCCATAGTTGTTATGTTGATGTTGCTGACAGCTATGAGAATTACACTCTTCCTTGTCTCTGGGTAGTGGTTAAAGTGCTGCTACCTTGCCTTTGCTGTTCTGAAGTTCTGTACTGCCATTGAAACTAGTTCAAAAACATTAACTTCTGCACATCATCCTGGGGCCACAGACAAGGATCACTGTTAAACCTACAACACTTTCCTTATAACCTAGTAAAGTTAGTTTCCTTTGGGCCATTCTGAAGTACACAGTCATCCTAGTAGGAACGGTTTGTCAGTCTTTTTATTGGCTCCACACACTCTATTATGACATGGCTCCACACACTCTATTATGACATATGTGAAAACTTCACTCCATGTAACGTGGCCAATGATATTTCTAAAAGCAATCCCTAGGGTACACTTGGTATAACCCCAGATGCTCATTAAATCCATTGTACTCTGTATTTCCTCCATACCATAAAACTCCATATTACCAAACTTTCTCTCATCCAGCCTTTTATTCTGGTTTAGTACCTGCAAGCTGTATCAAAGTATGGCCTTTCTGTTTCCTCTTGGTGCATATTAAGCAGGTCCAAGTACTTCCACCACGAATAATATCTCTCTTCACTTACAGGGTCCAGCTTTTCAAAGGCTCTAACGAGATTTAATTGTAACTTTTGGTTAAATACCCAGTAGAGAATATGGAAAATCTTGTGAAGGGCTCTTTGGCTTTGTAAGCTTTCTGCCTCTACAAATCCACTTCAGAGTTTCCAGGGATCTGCTGTAGTCTAATCAAGGAAAACCACTTTTCCAAGTGTTGAGGGTTCCTGAAGATCTTGCCATTTAGCACTCTAAACCCCTTTACCCAAGTCTCCTAAGTTCAAGTCTCAGGATTTGAACTTGTATTTCTGACTGTGACCTTGACTTACTGAGAAAAATTACTTAATTAGAAATTCTGCAACTCTTATAGTCAGATTTTGGGCCAAATCATCAGCATTAATTTTCCTCCATTGCAGGAAATTATTGTCTCTTAAGTGATTCCATGGCACTTTCTAACTTTTCTACAATGCACACATTATTAATTGGCATATTTGAGCTTATCATTTTTCTATTTAAAGCAGTGGTGACGTACAAGAAATAATTGGTTCCACTGTTTTCACAATTATTGTTACCTGTGTCTTTCTGATGCTGTATATATAACAGGATACAGTGGCTTTTACACTTGTATTCTATCCCAGATGATCACATGTAAAATAGGTATCAATTTTAATGCTACAGTATAAATATGCCAGAAAGTAGTAATACTACATTGGCCAATTTGTTGCTATCTAATAAATGAGAGATCAAATTTCAGAATCATATAAATGTATTCTGCTTCTTGGAACCACCTCTGTTACACACTGTGTCAGTTAGGCTCCCCAGAAGCAGACCTGAAACAAGGAGTTGCACTGTAGGCTCAGGTGGCAATAGAGAGTTTTCTTAAAAAAAAAAAGCCAAAGATGCTGTTTTTTAGAAACAAAAGTATACAATTCTGATAATAAATAGTGACAAGTTGTAAGGAGGATAACTGTCAGTGAATCTATTTCATGAAGGGCTTTGCTAATGAATAATGTGATATCATCAACAGAAAAAAGCACATTATATGTAAAAAATCAGTAAGAATAGAGCTAATAACCCTTAAATTTTATTTAGCTGTTATATATATGTTTTAGGTTTAATTATTTGGTTATACCCTTTGAGTTTCCTTCACTATGCAATCACAGCCTAAAAATAGTTATGCTAGAAAAAACCTGATTAATCATTATTAATACTAGCAATATAAGGTCATTTTCAAAATGATTTAATTGAAATAGCTTATGTGCTAAAACTTAGCAGCTTAGGTTAACATGTGTGAAAAGTTTACTTATGTATGTCTAAGCATATAATCAGTTGTTCTGACAAATTACCTAAGCACAAAAATTCTCAGACATCACTCTTATTTTCCAAAGAGACATCTTTTTGATGCTCCATATTGAACTTTTTTTTTGTCCAAAATGACATTCTATATGATGCGCTTAAATTACATTTGCATAAAATTATATACATCTTACATCAAAATTATCTCTCAAATTTATTCCTTTCAAAAGAGTAATGTATCCACAAACTGTGATTTTGCTTCATCATTCAAACATAATGGGAGCACTAGAATGTGTTAAATACATAGAGTTGAAGCATGATTTATAAATTTGTATGAAAATCTGCTGATGATACCATCTAATGCTTTCTCATCCTCTTGTTTTAAACTTGTTTCATATTTTGAAAAAAAACAGCATTTCTAACTCAAGTTCTGGAATAATAATCTTATGTTGCTATATGAAATATAGTTTCAACCAATATCATCTACAAAAGGTTCACATATTAATTGATCTTTTCTTCAGCAGTGGTCTTCTTATATAAAGTTAAATATTTAAGTTTATGACTAATATAAGGAGAAAGTAAAAATGTAAAATTAAAAACTGTCATTAAGTATCCCCTTTTTATACCTAATAAACAGAGACAAAATCATAGTGATTTGAAAATATTAATAAAATGTATTCTTTGCAATGATCCTGGGGTATTTATATATTTGGAAGTATGCCAGAATTGGCAAATTTGTGGGAGATTCGTATGTCTTCTCTGTCGTGTCTGGTTCAATAGGGTCTCAGTGCATCCTTTACCAGTCCACTTTTGCCCATCCCATTTTCTCCATGACACCCAACTAAAACAAGAACATCTAACTAAATTTTAAATAAGTTGTTCCAAAATGATAGTTAAACTAGATATAATTAATATAAAAAGAAAAGATGGTAAAATAGATGTCAATTATTTTAGCATTTTAATGGAACTTATAGGTAAGAGTAGGTCTTGAGGCCCCCCATGTGGGGCTTAGAAAGGTGAGAGATGAAAGATAATAAGGCTACTTACATGATAATTTTTTAAAAGAGAAATACCATTAAAAAAAATTAACACATGCAGTGTGCAAAAACAGTAGTTGGCACCTAGGAAATATCAATAATGATAACTAAAACTGTTATTACTTTGTCTTTAGAGATGTGGTATATATTTATCTGTCCTAGAGAATTATGTTATTATTTTTGCAGTTTTTTTTATAATGCTTACTATTGTCTATCATACAGAAGAATGTGTGCTCTGTTAAAGTTTAAACTGAGTTATTGCTGGCTTGTAAAAATTATGGAGAGACATTGGCAGGGTATGTGGTGAAGAGTCAAGTCATACAACTCATGAATATAACTGTTCTAGGGTAATAGGAGAAAAATATAAAGAAGGATAATTCAGTACTAAAAATTATTATTAATTATGGTTATTAGAAATACAAGTGTTAAAATATTTTTATGCTTTAAATTGGTTAAAACAAAAGAAATTGAGCCATTTGTCATCTTTCTACACAATTATTTTCACTTATATATAATATATTTTATTTTTTAACTTATTACAGGAAGTTGAACAAGATTAGGAAGTTAAAATAAGTTTATTACCTAACTGGTTCAAAAATATCTGATTACTAATTTATCATAATGTATTCTTATATTTATTTGCTTTTGATTTTTTAACATTAATTTTAAGTTATAGATATGCATAAGAAGTTAAAATATGATTAAGCAAAATTATGCATTATTTAAGATATGCAACAAAGGCACTTTTTTGCAATTTACCTACATCTTTTCTGTAGCATTTTTTCTTTTACAGAGTACTTAATAATTTTCTATGAGGTTTCTTGAGTCTATATCTTGCTAAAATAATTTTTCTCACTAAAATATTCTTTCCGGTTATATTTTTAATTGCAATTTGAACTTCAAATATATTATTTATTTGAACTCATATTTGATATCAAAATAAATACAAACAACCAATACATTTTTAAGGCAGTAGAGTGAACAATCATCTTCTACTATCTGCTACATCTTTGCCATATATATATATATATATATATATATATATATATATATATATATATAGTGTATATGATGATTATTTTAGTCTGAGGCTGGTAGAGCAGGTTAAGAGGTAGAAAAGATTTAATCAGAGTACCTTATATATTTCTTTTATCGCCCATTTTGAAGGAACACATTTATATGTTCACTTTGAGTAGTGAAATAGATACTTCTTTGATAATATACAGGAATTTGAATCAGGCTGATGCTAGTGTTCATGCAAGCTTCAGGAAAGAAAGGTCTAGATAATATAAATTTATCTTAAAAATATTGTGAATCATATAAGATTATGAAGGTTGTTCATCCTGCTTACATAGATACTCATTCATTCACTTCATGTGGTTTCTTCCTAGATGCTCACATGTGATAGAAAACTCTGAAGTGTCTAACACTGCATGCTGTCAACGATGCATTTAAATTCTGATACTTTTGCCTCCTATTGAATTGATCTCATCTCTCTGCATATGCAGTGGAGTAAGCTTCTTCAATGCATATTTTATCTTGAGAAAGGTATCACAGAGAAAAATATTATGAGTTCTGATTTTTGAGATCCACGATATGAAAAACATTGTTCATATGCTATATTTGCTTGCATTGTTTTAAAATATTTTCACACTAGACATTATTTTATACACACACACACACATAAAATTTCTTTTATAAACTTAGAGTGGAATTATATACATAAGTGTAAATATTCAGGATAAAATTATTACCACCCTATTAGTCATAATGTATTAAAATCTTTACTATAGAAAATTATACCTGATAGTTATTATCTTACTAAGTGGTTCCATGGACACTTTCTAACTTTCCTACATTGCATATCAAAACTTCAGAACTATAATTCTGAATATCAGTTGATATATACTGGGTTAAATTTATTTTTCATGATAATTGAGGAATCCTGAGGTAAACCTACACTTCTTGATCATAAAAATGCATATTCTTTGGTGGACTACAAAAGTAAATGACTTATTTCATTTACTTTGTTTCTTAATTCTTGATTAATACAGTAAAGAAAAATGGTGAAATTTGATTGTAGAGTCAATGGGAGTACAGAGAGTTGAAAAATTGATGTGATGAGAACATCACAAATATTTTTTGTCTGTTGAGCTTTCTGCTAGCAATATACTCATGTGAATACTTTGGGTTAAGTGTAAATAAATTTATTTTGCTTGATTTAATCTTATAGCTCCAAGAGACAAAGTTTTGCAGGAGATTGTTTTTTGTTATTTTGAAAGACATATCCTCAGTAGAAGAGTTTTAGATATTAAAGCAAGTACACTGTTTATTGCTAAAGTTCTGAATCAACTGTAGATAAAACGGGATTTGGGAAATTATTTCTTTTGTTAGGGATGAAGCTGTTTGAACATATGACTTAAAGCCACAATCAAATGGCTGTGCACTTCTGTATGTTTCTCTGCTTATACCCTATTTACAGAGCTCTTAGTGGAGGCTGTGTAAAGAAAAATATGGCTAAATTATCTTTGTTACTAATTTGTAAAATAGTAATTCCACCTAAATAAGAAAAGTTCAACTAATAAAGGTTGTTCAATATTTGTCACTAGTAATCAGTTCTTGCACTTCCCCTGGATAAGCAAAAGTTGTTGAAGAGTAAAAATACTAACTTGGAAAGTTATTCTACTACAGATCGCACTGTTCCAATAATTTAAGTTGTTCTATATTCAAGTTTGCCAAGTCTTGAACTCTCTTCATTTTTCATTGTTTTCTTTTTCTTTTTCCTTTTGATTAGTGAAGGTTATGGCAATATATTTGTCTAGTGTCTTTTCCGAGTATTTTTTCCAGAGTCTATATTTATTGTTGTGTTTGGTCACTGAAGCTTCTGTTCTTAACATGTGTTCAACTAGTGTTTGACAGAGACTTCCTTAAAAAATAGAAACTAAAAATCATAGAAAAAAACAAAATCCCTCTCCCCCTATTCTTGGCAGAATGGCTCTGTGTTGCAGCCCTCCTTCAACACTTAGCCAGACTTGCACTGAGACTTGCAACTCATGCATGTTAAACATTTAAAATTTTACCACATTTTTCTGGTAACACACCTTGCCCTGGACATGTGTTTGATTTTCTGAGTTTCCCAACATACACCAAAACTTTTGAGTGTGCCAAATAAATGTTTTCCTGGCTTTTTCTCCCAGGTTTTGAGAGTACTATCACATGTATATCTCAGCCACCATTTTCTTTCTCAGGCATCTACTGTTTGTTGTCAGTGGCACAATATTTTCAAGCAATAGTCAACATTTGTTTTCTAGACTGGATGAATTTAACAAAACGTTCATGACTATCTTGTATCAGTCTGTCAGGTAGTCAACATAAAGGTAAGAACATATTTACACAATAGTTGTGAAAAAGGTCTGCTCTTCTCCTTCTAACACTAATGACCACACACTTTGAATACAAGCTGTTATCATCAAGATTATTAACAATTTGAGGAAGGCAAGAAAAAAAAAAAAACACCAGAAAATGTTACTACTATTTTTAAGTCGCTTTATTTCTTGTTAATATTTACTTGTTAACCTGTGACAGTTTTTCAGAATTCTGTCAAAGTTGACTCTGACAGTTGCTACTTTTATTTCTGTTGTGGGGACAGCAGCTCAAAGCAGCTTACTACAAAATTTTGCTGAAGTCACGCCTGTATCCATCATATTTATTCTTAATTAAAAATATTTTGAAATGCTACACAGGACAAACAAAAGCAATCATTATTGATGTTCAACAACTATTTTTCACCCCAGGGACAGAGAAAGAGAGTCAGAGAGAGCGATAGATAGGGACAGACAGAATCGGAAAGAGGTGAGAAGCATCAACCATTAGTTTTTCATTGACATTGCGACACCTTAGTTGTTCATTGATTGCTTTCTCACATGTGCCTTGACCACGGGCCTTCAGCAGACTGAGTAATCCCTTGCTGGAGCCAGCGACCTTGGGTCCAAGCTGATGAGCTTTTGCTCAAGCCAAATGGGCACGCGCTCAAGCTGGCGACCTCAGGGTTTCGAACCTAGGTCTTCCACATCCCAGTTCGACACTCTGTCCACTGTGCCACCACCTGGCCAGGCAAGACGTTCAACAACTTTGAGAATATAGTTTACCTTCACTGTGGTGGGGATAAGTTCATCTTTTTTAGAAGGTCATCGAGTGTTCTTCCATTTTTATATTACCAGATATTTATCAGAAATGAAATAGAGATAGGATCCATAGAAATAAGTTATTTGCAAATTGTCACAAACATCATGCTGTATAGTAATTTTGAAATTGGTAAAGCATCTTAGTTTTACACATTTTGAATCTATTACTTTAAATATTACACATCTTCCAAGGAAAAAACACAGAAACATTTTTATTTGTAAGTTTATTGATTATTATAAATTTTTTTAAAGTTCTTATGATGGTCTGGTTAATACCTTTGCTTTAAAACTTGTATTTTACAGCAGAAAAAAATCTGTTTATAATGAAAAATAATCATATTTTAGCTCTTGTCTTTTAGACTCTAATAGATTTTATTTTAAGTGATAAAAAATTAGTTATACTATTTTAATCATCTTAATAAATGATGTTTCTGACTATCTTTAATTTAGAGGAGGAAATAAGATAAGCAGAAAATTGGATGATAGCTTTCTTATTTTTCAGTATAAATACTGTCCTTATTTCTGTTTTTAATTAACCACTAGTAATAAAAAAATACAAAACTGGTCTTTTGATAAAAAAAAATATTTTTTTATGTCTGATTACATAAATAATTAACAAGAAAGATTGAAATGAATCTTTAAATAAAAATTCTATTAATTAATTGCATTCTGGGTTTATGTATTTAGTCTAATGACAATATATGAATACTCTAATGTGTCAAGCTCTTTAACCACTGAAATCTAGTTTGTAATTTTAAATCTAAGAGACTAGTTAGTGCAGTGAGTCATGAATTAGTTAAATGATATCTAAAGGGCCTGAAATATTTTTAAAATACCTTGCAACTTCCCTTGATATCAAATATATCTTTATAGAGAATCTTAAATACAAAGATCTACTACATGGTAAATTAAAGTTCTGTTTTTTGTGGTTGTTGTTTGTTTTTTTACAGGGACAGAGAGAGAGAGAGTCAGTGTGAGGGATAGATAGGGACAGACAAACAGAAACGGAGAGAGGTGAGAAGCATCAATCATTAGTTTTTCGTTGCCAATGTGACTCCTTAGTTTTTCATTGATTGCTTTCTCACATGTGCCTTGACCACGGGCCTTCAGCAGACTGAGTAATCCCTTGCTGGAACCACTGACCTTGGGTCCAAGCTGATAAGCTTTTGCTCAAGCCAGATGGGCCCACTCTTAAGCTGGCGACCTCGGGGTCTCAAACCTGGGTTTTCCGCATCCCAGTCCAATGCTCTATCCATTGTGCCACCGCCTGGTCAGGCAAAGTTGTGTTTTTTCGTTATATGCCCATCAAAGTTACATTTTCTTTGGGAAGGAAATAAACTGGTAACTATTTTGAATATTGAAATTTATATTTAAATCAAAGTTCAACATTTGTTTTTTTAAAGTACATAATTCAATCCTCTTAATATCCATACTCATATTATTTTTCTCATTACTTTAATAATCTTGAGGATATACTGGACCTCTCTACAAAACATCTTTATTTTAATTTTTTTTTTTGGAATATAGAAAGTTTTCAGTTACTCATCATGATTAGCTTTATGACACCCATGAAATTGCACATAACAATCAATAACCATTTGTTTGCAATATATCATTAAAAAGAGGAATGTAGATCAGTGGTTAGTGCAGAGTCAGATAGTGGAATCATGAATGTGCCAGTCACAAGCAAGGTGGCTTGCTATTTTACCTATTTATATTTCAGTTTATTTATTTAATAATATGGTTATACCAATTGAAAATGCCTTATTCAGCTCTTTGTGAATATATATATATATATATATATATATATATTCATCTCTTTGTGAATATATATATATATATATATATATATATATATATATATATATATATTCTTTACTTAGAAGTGGTTGGTCCTGGTCCATAATAATCACTATGAAAGCATTTGCTGTTATCGTATTAGGTATTATTTTTCAGAGAAATCTCCATTATAACAAATAAGAAAAAACAGCTTTAACACACTGTCGGCATTAGAATTGCTAGAGGAAAAATAATTTGTTTGTTCTCATAGTGTAAATACTACAACCATGAATGGTTTTAAGTTATAAAAATAATCTTACTAATCATAGAGTAGAGATCATAGGATTCTGCATATTGCCTTTACTTGAATGTATTTTAGTATTTCATTTTAACTTGATAGAACTCACTTTTTAATGATGGGTATATTTAAAAACTAACTTCTAAAATTTCTTAAAATTTGCATATGTGAGCCAATATCTACCTGTTTGGCTCAGCCATGTAGGCTCTTATTCTGGTCCAGTCACCTCTCCAGCTATTAGAGAGTGGACTTTGATCCATGCTTTACATAAAATGCCAAATTCACTTTTTGTTGTTTGCCTTTCCCTTTTTTTCCATATTATAATCTCCTTTAAGACAATAGGGTTTAGAAATCAAAAGTCAAGAAAATAAATGTCTGCTGACAACTCCAACATTAAATCTGCAATACCAGTTATCTTGACACAATAACACACAGAAGTGCCCAACAGCCATCAGTGAGTCTCCTGCCAAACTCTGTTCATAGTGAATCTTGAGAAAGTTAACATGGCCTATGCTTAGAGACAAGGTTTCTACTTTGGAAAATGCTATTTAAAATGACTCTGTTAATCTAGCAGATGCTTACTTATGACAAAATGAGAGTTATCTGGAGATGAAAGCCCTTTTCATACTGAGCAGCACATATTGAAGTCTGTGTTTTCAGTATATGTACACCATTATCCCATTTACTAAAAATAAATGGCTAGTTTCTGGCATCAGTGTCAAATACTAAAGCACAATCAGATGATGAATAAATACAGCATTTGAAAGCAAAAAAAAGATATACCATAGACATGTCAATTATACATATTTTGTTTAATAAAATTATAGGTTCCTGTGCAGATTATATTGTGCAACTGACAGGCACAAACCTTACTGATCTAAGATAGAACTGCCAACTAGCATGAAGAAAAATAAAGGGTTTTCTAATGTGGAAATGATTAAGGCATCTTTCTAACTCTATTTCAACGGTGATAAAAAGAGAAGGGGCTACATTGTATGCTGAATTATAAGGAATAAGGTAATAATCATACATTGCATATCTGTATATAATTTATTCAAACTTCTTTCCCCCTCATCCCTAAATGTAAGTCTTCCTTAGTGTCAGATAACCACTCAGAGAAATTTCTGTTTCTTTTTCCACTGATCCATTAGCTAAGGGAAATTACATTTGGATAATATAGCTTCCATTTATTTTCAAAATTGTATTTTAAACAAAAACTAAGAATTTTACCTGAGTGTAGTATTATATTTTAAATAGATAATGAAATACACAAATACAAAATGCTGTTTCCAGGCCTGACCTGTGGTGGCGCAGTGGATAAAGCGTCGACCTGGGAACACTGAGGTCGCCAGTTCAAAACCCTGCACTGGTCTGGTCAAGGCACATATGAGAGTTGATGCTTCTAGCTCCTCCCCGCTTTCTCTCTCTCTCTCTCTCTCTCACTCACTCACTCTGTGTCTCCTCTCTAAAAAAAAAAATAAATAAATAAAAAAGAAATTTTAAAAAATCTTATTAAAAAATGCTGTTTCCAATAATGCTTAGTATCAAAGAATTTTATGAACAGAAAATAAGACTCAAATCGGCATATACCTATATACCTTTTAGTTAATTAATTTTTCAGGTAAATTATTTTACATAAATTATCTTATTTTACATTCAAAATAATTCAATATGGTAATTAATATTATTAACCATTTCATTGATGAATTTTAAGTATACAAAACTTTATATTCATACATGTAATTTCAAATATATTAAATATCAAATATTCTTTATGTCCATATGTATTTTTAATATGATACTATAGTATATATAGATGACAAAGTTTTGTTATGTTATAATTATTGATTAAAATAATATGTAATATTGAATAATTTTAACAAATATTTTGTATTTTCATGCTGAGCACTAACTACAGCTCCCTTTGAAATAACAAAGTGACTAATATCACTTTAAATTTCTATCATGATATAAAATTATGGTAAAAAATAGCCCATCAGAACTGAATGAATGAATTGACAACATGATGATATGTTGATAACTTAATAATCTCAGGAGGAAAAGTCTGGGAAGTTATGGGAAAAGTTGATTGATTGCAATTGATCTGAAAGTATCTATTAATTAACATATCATATCCTTGACAGCTTAACAAGTTAACCTTTGTAATGATAATGAAGCAGATAACACCACACTGTACATGAAGATGTGGTTTTATAAAATTCAACATGTTTACTAATAAGATTCTAAAGCTTGATCATACTTCTGTTTATAGTTTGAAATCTTATATCAACTATGTTTAATTATTATTATTAGTTAGTTATTAGAGCTGATAGTTTCCTTTTCTAACTCATAATTGTGATCTTTCTCTAAGAGTACATACATTTATGATTTTACAATATTTTGAATATACATACATTTTGAATATGTAAGCAAATATTTAAATTCAAGCTAATAATATTGCATACTGGCTAAAGTGAGCTACTAAGACAATTTTTCAGATTTATAGAAAATTCTCTGAACTGTAACACTTGATTAGTGACTAAATACAAAAACACCTCAAAGTTAACTGTTATTAATAATTTCTTAGGGTTTAAAGCAACTTTTCTAGGTATTTATAAGAATTCAAGGCATTTCTTGCCTCCAGAAAACCAGGTTGGTTAAACTTTCAGGTCAAATTTGCTTTCAGATTTTGAGTATAGTTTTATTCCCTAGAAACTTAAAGGTTTCTGAAGAAGCTGTGTGAAACCTATCGCAAGTAACAATCATTTAATTTAATGAGGACTTCCGTAAGCTTTGCTGGAAGCTATATGTCTCAGAGAAACGCCATGGAACACTTGTCTCAATTCATCACTGCACATTGCTGTTAAATTTTAAATGTCCTGGTCAGGGATGCATTAGAATGTGAAACAACATGAGTGAACAATCTTAAACATTTTTCACTGTACTTTCAGTGAGACAATAGATTTTCCTGCATACTAAACTTATCTTAGAGGTCATTTGATCTCTGTGTGGCTATTGCAAAAGTTAACTATTATTTTAACATCTGAATAAAATATATTTTCAAGAAGCCCTGGGATATGTAATGTCTTTGTGGAAGCATGCAAGTTCAAAGAACTGGCAGTGCCTGTAAAAAGATGAATGTAAGAAAACAATGGGTAAGAAACTGCATTGAATTTATAAAGGTTCTAATACAAAAATATTTCATGAAATATGTCATTTGATTTTAATAGATTGAAAGCCGGTACATGAAAAAAACTTGGAGAAATTTCAAGTGAATTATCTCCAGGTGCATACTGAAATTGCCCAATTAAAACATTAACATAAATACAAAAAATATAAATTGCAAACATAATTTACTAAATCCAAACTTTAAGTATTCTATATTTGTACAAATAAAGGATGTCTCTAAAAAAATTGAATGGCAGTGCTTAATTTCCTGAGTGTTAATAGGTTAAATTATTTCAATCATCTAAACATGATAATAATAAATTAATTTTTCCCCACAATGCTATGTATGAAGCTGTGCTTCAACAAATTCTCACAACTAGTTGCTTTATTTAAACTATTAATAAAACTGGCACTAAAATTACTGAACACTAAGTTTTTTTTAATGGTCCATTAAAATACAGAATACAAAACAATTATAGAAAGTTTCTCTATTCCTAAATCTAATCTAAGTTTTAAATAAGAAGTGACCAGGATTTTTCAGCATAATATGAAATAAACAAGAGAAGTTAATTATAAGGGGTCTTTAAGAGCACTGGAGGGAAATTTGTCTTACAGTATACTCCTCACCTGTATTTACCTCTTTAACTCAAAACATTACCCTGTGAAGCGCTGTTATGAGAGCACCTGCTCCCAACTTACTATAATGAGGAAGCATATAGCCCAGGTGCTTTCTAGCCTCAATCTTGTAATGCCAAAGATGAGAGCCTGAGATTATTATTGAGCCTATGAATCAGTCATCCTACAGATACTTCCAAAAACCAATGCATATTCACTATTATTTTCACTATCTGAAATGTAAACTGTAATAACTGATTTAAAACAGACTTGTTCTTTGAAAAAAATCTATGTTCCTTACATTGATTAAAAGTACTGGAAAAGATTTGATTTATTTATTATTTATTATGAGTCATCCTCTAGATTTAAAGAAAGAATAGGTAATGAACAAATGTTCTAGAAAACTTCACTTTTTGAAATTAATTCTTAAGCAGTATTAACAATTCTGTATGCTGTGTGAGGCCACTATCATGACTAACCCAATCACATAGTGAGAGTGTAAACTTTTCCCATAACCCTGTCCAGGTAGCTCAGTTGGTTAGAACATTGTCTTAATATTCCAAGATTATTGGTACAATCCCTGGTCAGGGCACATACAAGAATCAACCAATCAATAAATAAGTGGAACAACAAATCAATAAATTTTAAAAATTAATTAATTGATTGATTAATTAGTAAAGTTCCCTATAAAATTAGTAACAAACAAATAAAATAGTTGAATAACAACCCATATAAATATAGAAGCCATTTATTTACCTGAAGGATTTTGAGAGCATGTAAAATTTGTATCAACTCTGTGCCATTGATGCAAAACTCTCATATCAATTTTCCCCATTTATTATTCTAAATAAAGCATATTTGTACAACCTCTTCTGCTTGGAACCTTTCACTTATTTTCTTTTCATGACATTAAGACAACCTATTGTTGGACACTACTTATCTTTTCTGACTCATTTTCCAGAACATTCTACCAGACAGTATATGGTTTACTACAGAATTTTACGAACACTTGATCACGTAACACATTTTTTTTTTACTTTTTAAGTATTTTAATGACAAAACAAAAGTGAAGGCACAAAATAAAAGGCTTTCCTGAATTGAAAATAGTAGAGTAAGTGACTTAGTTATTGAAATTTAATGTTATTTTATATGAAAAGTACAACAAAATATAACTACAAATTTATTACATTAAAATGAGAATAAGAATAGTGGTTATATTCTGTCATATTGTGATACTTTATGATTAAGACAAAATTTGAAGAACTCAAGACTCTGCTTTTTGTTTTAACACACAGTCTGCCTTCATCCATGGCATGCAGAAAAATTTTTATCTTATATTATTTACCTAAAATTGGGAAATAGCAATGACATAAGCTATTGATCATCAAATATATATATATTAATATAAAATTTGGTAAGTAAATGGTTTCTATGAAATAAAATGCCTAGCCAAAATCTAGAGCTAAAATATATAAATGTTTCAAAGCATGTGATTTTAAATATTTATAGTAAAAATACCAATTTTGCTTCTAAAATATTTCCTTTTCTAGTACATATCAGCTCTGTGCAGAAATAAATTCCTAACCATTTCTTTATAGAGATTTTTTATTACTAATCCATGCATATGCATGTATAAACAAAATCACTTAGGGCATATCATTATTTTATGCAAAACAAGTTCAGCTTCACTTCTAAGCTACTATCTAAGAAACAAGAAAGAAAACAAGAAGAGTACATTAATGGCATGTCAAATGCATTGATAGTGCTACACCAAGATTTTACCATATTAAAGAACAGAGACTGTAAATGTTTATTTATAGCAAGATGTTTGACAGATTTTTTTCCCTTTTAACTTTACCATCTTTATCTTTCCAAGTAAATCTCAACAGTGGAAAGGGTGTACACTTTTCTAATCTAATTTTTTATTTCCAATTGCCTTTCTTGCTTGAGATCAGGGCATTGAGATTGAAGGTCCTATTTTCAGACTTGTATCATCTTCTTGCACATTTAATAGGACTGACCTGTGTAACTGACAGGATATTATTGTGTAAATTTGAGATTTAATTATAAATATTATTATGTCTTCTGACTTGCTCCTTGAGTTATTCCGAGAAGTGGCTGCCTTGTCATAAATACACTCAAGCTGTCTGTAGAAAAGTAATAATGGGCAGGAACTGAGGCTTCTTCCATCAACCAGGCATTGACTTGCAGACATTTGAGTGAGTTATCTTAGAAGTGGATCTTTCAGTGATCATTGTAGCCTCAAACAACCCTTAATAAATAGTGTGAGATAAATATATTTTTTAGAGACACTACTTTAAGAAAATTATTTCCATTGATAGAGAAGAAGAAGAAGAAGAAGAAGAAGAAGAAGAAGAAAAAGAAGAAGAAGAAGAAAGAGAGAGCGAGAAAGGGGAGAGAGAGAAAGAAAGGAGTATCAAATCATTGTTCCACTTAGGTCAGTGATGGGCAATCTTTTGAACATAGTGTGTCAAAAATTCGCCAAAAAACTGAGCATAACTCAGGTGGTGTGTCACTTCGAGAAAAATAGCCTAACCAGAAGTCCCATAACTAGATGCGCTGTGCCGGAGTTTTGTTGTTTTGGCCTACAGACCTCTGGCACAGAGTGTCTATACTACAGCAAATGTTTTATCCTTGGCTACTAAACCTGGCCATGCAAGAGTCGAGGATGAAATGTCCTTCTCAGCATGCGGCCCCATACTTCTCTGGTATGCGGCCGCATGTTGTTGAAAATGACTACGCGTGTCAGTGCTGACACACGTGTTATAGGTTTGCTATCACGGACTTAGGTGATCCATTTTGTTGTATACTTATTGGTTTCTTCTCCTATGTTCCCTGATCAAGAATGGAACCTACAATCTTCGTGTGTGAGAACAATGTTTTATCTACTAAGCACTTTGGCCAGGTACTTAATTTTTGAGTAATTTGTGACATGGTAACAGATACGTAATGTAAGTGTGTATTGTCCATCTCAAGAAGCTAACTTTCACCATTCCTAATTCTCAAGAAACACAATCAACCCTCAAGACAACCAATCTGTATTCTTCCACTTATTGAGTGGAATCACTAATGTTAAGGTTTATTAAATGTTTCTGAGATTTTCTATTTTTCTTCTTGTCATCAACTGATCTTTATTTCTCATATTTTTTAATCAACTACTTCTATATTTCTCCAACTTCATACAAAACACTTATATATGAAATCACCATGATAATTTCTCTAGATTACCTTTGTAGTTTATGAATTGTGTCTTGCTTGGCTTGCACTTCTGAGAACTTAAATCTATTCTTTATAAAGCAGCAAATAAGTATATAGGCATAACTTGAAAAATATTGCAAGTTTGGTTCCAGGGCACTTCAATAAAGAGAACACCACTAAAGCCTGACCACGTGGTGGCACAGTGGATGGAGCATCAGACTGGGATGTGGAGGACCCAGGTTCAAGACCCCGAAGTTGCCAGCTTTAGTGTGGGCTCATCTGGCTTGAGCAAAAGCTCATCAGCTTGGACCCAAGGTCTCTGGCTCGAGCAAGGGGTTACTCGGTCTGCTGAAGACCTGCAGTCAAGGAACATATGAAAAAGCAATCAGTGAACAACCAAAATGTCGCAACAAAAAACTGACGATTGATGCTTCTCATCTCTCTCTATTCCTATCTGTCTGTCCCGATCTATCCCTCTCTCTGAAAAAAAAAAAAAAAAAAAGGGAAAATCACAATAAAGTGAGTTGTAATCTTTTTGCTCATGGAGCATCTTGCTTTAAATTTATAAAAATTGCAATATCTGTGGAGTGCAATCAAGTAAAACACAGCAGAAAGTGTTTATGAATACAAAAATCTTCATTTAAATTCTTGTAATGTTTAACTCCTTAGGTTCTTGAAAATACATATTGTGTCACACTGTTGCAGGAAAATGACACCTAAACAGAGGATAATAGCCCCCTCAGACAACATAATAGAGAAAGAATAATTTATTAGTAGTCAGCAGAGCATGTTGAGCTAATAGCACCAATGCAGGAGCTCCCTAAAGTTAGATTTATTATATCTTATCTACCATTTACAATGTCCTTGCAAGGGATGCATGATTCCTTTGTTTAAGGTCCTATGTGCACCTCATGACTCAAGGTGGGGTTGGGGAGTTTTAGTGGTGCAGCAAGAGGGGAGGGGTTTCTAGGCTCCTCGTCCTATCTATTTACAGACCCTGTTTTTCTTTTGAGTAATGTAAAAGTCTCTAAGAGATAAGTTAGACATCTATAGGGTATGGATGATCTTTAACTGGCTTAGTCAGTCATTCCTGCAGGCTTCTTCTCCTGAATTTTTCTGGTATCTCCCCTCTCCACATAACATATAAAGCCCTGCATGTTGAGACTTTGCTTCCTGCTGCATTATTTTCTATAACTACTGTTTTTATAAACTTAGCCAGGTGGTGCTCCAGTTTGAGTATCTTTCTAGATTTCAATATCTAACTTGGAACAAACTAATCCAGTGCTATCTTTCTGTTTTTCAACTATGATGTGATTAATTCACTTTCTATATTTTGATAAACAAAAACCTCAGAAGATATTTGCTCTTCCATCACTAGGAAAACAGAATACTTTAGGACTATGTGACCAAATTGGATTAAAACTTCATTTAAGAACAATCTTCTTGAAAAGCCAACTTTGGACTAAAGAAACAGGACTTTATAACTAAGGATCAGAGAGGAAGCTACACCAAGACTGGTGGGAAAGGCAGAGATGCAGAAAGGGCTGCCTACTCTCGGGAGCAAGCAGTGGCTGAAGGTCTGGAGAGAATCTCATTGCAGGGAGGGTCACCCTGAGAAGTGTGGTGCTCAGCCCCAGACCTGGACCCCCAGCTTAGAGCCCAGAGGCTAGAAGATGTGTCCAGACAGCATTTGTCTGTGAAAAGAACTGGGTCTGTCTGTGAGAAAGTAACTGAGCTTTCTGAGATGCAGACTCTGTCTTAAAGGGCCTGTTCAGAAAATCTCATTTATAGCCACTTACCCCGGGCTCTGGTGGAGGGAGAGCTGAGAAGACTAGAGCTGCATAAGGATAGTGTAAAGTTGGAGGTCCAGGGAAAGTCATTGTGGGGGACCACCACCAGAACCCCTGTAATAAGTTATTCTCCAGAACTTCAGTTGCCATCTTTCTTGGGCAGAGCATCCCTTCTGAGTGGCATCAGCCTAGGGAAAAGCAACTGCTCCACCATTAAGAATCTTTCCTACACAAGTCATGGTGACAGATTATTCTGAGAGGACAGAATGCAAGGGGTAAGTCAGTTGTTCAAATTCTGGTGTTGAGACTAGAGTGATTTTCCACACGCTACCGACTTTAGGGCTGGTGCTTCCACCTCACAGGAGACTCAGTAGAAACTGTCAAGAGAGCAGGCAGGCCATATCTCTGGATCTTAGAGGCCACACCCCACTGAGGTCTGTGAAAAAAGTCTGAAGAAACTGACACCTGGGGTCTAGGGGCAGAGTCACACCGACCACCCTTTCTAATCCATGAATTGCTGCAGGTGCTAGACTCTAGCAGAGGTTTTTACAATGACTCAACCCAATAAGCAACCAGCCCATAGAGGCTGCAGAATGCTGGACTTAGGGAAACTTGGCCTTTTAAGCAGACTTTGATCCAGGCCCAGTGTGGGTAAAAGACAGCCTAGGTATGCAGCTTGGAATTTCTATGTGCATGTGGACATAACAGAGGCAGAAACAAACTCTCAATTGCTTTTTGCTCCAAGAAGGTTGCTGGGGGCCAGTCACAGGCAGTGTCTTCCACTGTTCTGTACTGTGTTCTTGCCAGGGAAGCCACGGGCTAGCACATCCAGGGGCCAACTGCGGAAAGTATCAGTTCAGGACCTAACAACCCTTGCTAGAGTGGTATCTAAAGGAAAGGCTTCTCACACCTGGCCCAACAGAGGCGAGTTGCACTCTCTGTGATCAGTACCAGCACAGTGACTCACATGCATTGGATAAGGTGGAGCTTCAGTCAACCATCCAGGGCACTGGATATCCTGCCCTGCAGGGCTAGATTCCACAGGGAGAAGGAAGAAAGGCTTAGAGTATGGACATTTAATATGTGAGTCCCTGTGAATCTGTTGTTGGATCTGGTCAAAGGGCTTAGCCACCTTTGCAAGGGCACAGTCAGCCCCAAGAAAGGACTCCCTCAGTCTTCCTCCCTGAGACCAGGGTCTCATCACCTGTAAGGACTTCTGCAGAGGGAATGTTGGCCACATTTAGACTGAATCAGCTGCCCACATTGTTAGGGAGAAATAATATTTGAGTATCCCCTAGTGAATGAGGGATTAAGCTCTGTAGTAGGGGCCACATTGCCAATACTAAGCCCCTGACCAATATACCCCTGATGTAGGGGTCCCGCTAACATTGTATTCACAACCTCAGCAGCCCTAACTCACCAAGCGTTCAACCTGTAAAGGGGTTGGCTGGGTAAGGTCAGCATAAGACCACACTACAGTCTGACTACAGAAGACTCTTGTGGAAAGACAAGGAGGCTGCAAGGGCAGAAGGAGCAGCTGAAAGTGGAGAGAGATCTTACAGAACTTGGAGTTTTACAGAGAAGCTGTCATCTCTAAGTAGGAGGAAGCTGATCTTTGTACAAAGTTTAGCTCTTCCCATTCTACCCAGGCACAGAAAATGCAAAAACAAAGAGCAAAAATGCAGTATCTGCAGAAAGATAGCCCAAGCAGTTTACAGACAACAGTTGAAACCAACCCAAGAAGATCTAGAACCAACACAACTGGTAGTGGTTGGCAGACAGCACTACCACTAGATTCGGCTACCTACATAAGCAGCACACCCAAAAGTAGAGTCTAGCAGAGGGTCTAGCAGGCACCAGACACAGTGGAGAATAAATACAAACAACAAGACAGATATTGCACCGTGTGAAATACACGTAATCAAGGTTGACCCCTAGAGTCAGCCAGCCTGAAGGAATAACTATAACCACGAAAGGACCGACTGCATTTAATACTCACATACAACAACAGGGAAAATATTACCCTCAGAGCAGTATTCCTAGAACAAGGAAAACAGGTGGCCTGAAGGTCAGTACCAATGAGCACATCTTTTTCATAAAGATACCACAAAAATTTCAAAGTCAAACAACACTACTGAATACAGAGAAAAAAATGGGCAGATAGAAAAACACAACCCAAATGAACCAACAAAAGAAATAACCAGGAAAAGAATTGAATGAGATGGAAGTAACCAAACTACCAGATTCAGTGTTTAAAATAATAATTTCTAGGATGCTCAAGGATTCTAGAAAAACAATGGATGGACATAATGAGCACCTAAATAAAGAGACTGAAAGAATAAAAAAAAAAGACATTAAAGTCAATAAAAAGCACCAGTCAGAAATGACATATACAATATCAGAAATGGACGCTTCACTAGAAGGGACCAACAGCAGAATGGATGAAGCAGAGGATTAAATCAGTGATTTAGAGGAAAAGATAAAGGAAAGCACAGAAGAAGAACAGCAAAATGAAGTAGCTCTAAAAGGACTGAGGAAACTCTAAGAGAGCTCTGTGACAAGAAGAGAAACAATATCCCCATAATAGGAGATCCTAAAGGAGAAAAGAACAAACATAGGATAGGAAATCTGTTTGAAAAAATTATAGCTGAAAACTTCTCAAAATTAATGAACGAAAAAATCAAACAAGTTCAAGAAGCACCGAGAGTACCATTAAAGAGGAAACCAAGGAGACCTACATTAACACATATCATAATTAAAGTGCCAAAATTAAGAGACAAAAAAAGAATACTGAAAACTGCAAGAAAAAAGCAATTAATTACCTAAAGAGGAGCCCCGTAACATGACATCTGACTTCTTAATAGAAACACTTGAGACCAGAATGAATTGGCAATATATATTCAAAGTGATGCAAAGAAAGAACCTACAACCAAGACTTCTTAATCCAGCAAGGCTATCATTTAAAATTGAAGAAGCTTCCTAAACAAAAAAATGGAATCAAGGAATTCATTACAACCAAACCAGTACCAAAACAAATGCTAAGGGCCTGCTGTAAAAAGAGGAAGGGAAACAAAAAGAAATTGAGAAAAAAAGGAAAAAGGAATGTAGAGTTAAAGAATAAAATGGCAATAGATAAGTTCATGTGATTAATAATTATAAATGTTAATGAATTAAAGGCGCCAATCAAAAGACATAGGGTAGCTGCATGGATAAGAAACATGACCCATATATATGATATCTACAAAAAGCACAACTAAAAAAATATATACACATAGACTGAAAGTAAAGGATGAACAAAAATATTTCATGCATATTAAAATGGAAAAAAGGTAGGGTAGCAATAATAATATCTGACAAAATAGACTTTAAAACAAAGGCTATAGTAAGAAATAAAGAAGGTCACAACATAATGATAAAGAGATAAATTCAATAAGAGGATATAATCATTTTAAAAATTTATGTGCTTAATATAAGAATACCTTAATATATAAAGTATATTTTGATGGGCATAAATGGCGAGATCAACAGCAATACTATAATAGCAGGGGATTTTAATACCCCACTAACATCAATGGATAGACCCTTCAGATAGAAAATAACAAAGAAACAGCAGCATTAAATGACACACTAGATCAAGAAAATTTAATTAATATTTCAGAACCTTTCACTCCAAAGCAGCAGAATATACATTCTTTTCAAGTGTAGATGGTACATTCACTAGGATAGACCATATGTTAGGACACAAAATGAGTTTCAATAAATTTAAGAAGATTAAAATTACATAAAGTATCTTTTCTGATCACAATGGCATGAAATTAGAAATCAACAGCAATAGAAAAACTGAAAAACATTCAAACACTTAAAGTCTAAATCACATGTTACTAAGTAAAAAATGGGTTAACAACAAGATCAAGGAAGAAATCAAAAATTTTCTTGAAACAAATGAAAAAGAACATACAACAATTTAAAATTCATGGGACACAGCTAAAACAATCTTGAGAAAAAAGTTCATAGCATTAAAGGCATACATATAAAAAGCAAATAAAGTTCAAGTAAACAATTTAATCCTGCATCTAAAAGAACTAGAAAAAGAACATTAAACAAAGCCGAGAGGAAGTGAAGGAAGGAAATAATAAATATCAGAGTGGAAATAAATGATATAGAGCCTAATAAACAATACAAAACAATACAAAAGACCAATGAAACCAACAGCTTGTTCTTTGAAAAGGTAAACAATACTGATAACTTTTAACTGGACTCACCAAGAAAAAAAGAGAGAGGACTCAAATAAATAAAATTGGAAATGAGAGTGGAGAAGTAACAACAGACACAACAAATACAAAGGATTGTAAGAAAATACTATGATGATCTATATGCCAAGAAATTGGACAACCTAGGCAAAATGGATAAATTGCTAGAAACATACTATCTTCCAGACTCAAGCTGTAAGAATCAGAAAACCTAAACAGACTGATTACAACAAATGAAATTGAAATAGTTATCAAAAAACTTCCAACAAACAGTCCTAGACCAGATGGCTTCACAGGAGAATTTTACCAAATATTCAAAGAAGAACTGACACCTTTCCTTTTCAAACTATTTCAAAAAATTCAAGAGAAGGGAAGATTTCCAACCTCCTTTTATGAGGTAAAAATGATCCTCATTCCAAAATCAGGTAAAAAAACTACAAAGAAAGAAAACTATAGACCAAAATCCCTGCTGAATATAGATGCTAAAATTTTTAACATAATATTAGCAAATCACATCCAGCAATACATTAAAAGGTCATAACTCATGATCAAGTGAGATTTAATCTGGGGAGGCAAGATTGGTATAATATTTGCAAGTCAATCTATGTGATTCGTCACATAAACAAAAGGAAGGATAAAAATCACATTATTACAGAAATAGATGCAGAAAAAGCATTTGATAAAATACAGCACACATTTATGATCAAAACTCTCAGCAAAATGGGAATACAGGGAACAAATCTCAACATAATAAAGACCATTTATGACAAACCCGCAGACAACATCATAATCAATGGGCAAAATTTAAAAGCAATTACCTTAAGATAAGGAACAAGACAGAGGTGCCTCCTTTTACCACTCTTATTTAACATAGTTCTGGAACTTCTAGCTACAGCAGTCAGACAAAAAGAAAAAAGAAAAGGCTTCCAATTTGGAAAAGAAGAAATAAAACTATTATTATTTACTAACCACATGATCCTGCACTTAGAAAACCCTAACGTCTCAGTCAAAAAAACACTATATGTGATAAATGATCAGCAAGGTGGCAGAATAGAAAAATTAATATTCAGAAATCAGTGGCATTTTTTTACACCAACAATAAACTGTCTAAAGAAGAAATTAAATAAACATCTTCACTATTGAAACAAAAAAATATAAAGGACCTAGGAGAATATTTAACCAAGAAGGTAAAAGACTTATACTCAGAAAATTATAAGACATTGAAAAAAGAAGATATAAAAAGGTGGTACCGTGTTGAGGGATACAAAGAATAAACATCATTTAAATGTCTATATTGTCCAAAGCAATATTAGATTCAATGCAATTCTTATTAAAATACCAATGGCATACTTCAAAGATATAGAACATATATTTCAAAAATTTATATGGAACCCAGAAAGAACACAAATAGACTAAGCAATCTTAAAAATGAATAAAGTGCAAGGTATCTCACTTACTGATACCAAGTTATAGTACAAGGTAAGTGAAATAAAAGGGCAAAATAATGAATGGGACTATATTAAACTAAAAAGCTTTTGCACAGCAAATGACGCCATGAACAAAATTAAAAAACAACCCACACAATGGGAGAACATATTTGCCAATATGTCTGATAAGGAGTTAATAACCAAAATTTATAAATATCGTTTAAAACTGCACACTGGAAAGGTAACCAATCCAATTAAAAAATGGGCTAAAGAACTGAATAGACACTTCTTCAAAGAGGACATACAGATGGCTAATAGGCATATAAAAATGTGCAGTACACTAATCATCAGAGAAATGCAAATTAAAACCACAATGCAATACCATCTCACACCTGTTCGAATGGCTCTCATTAACAAATCAACACAGAATAAGTGCTGGCAAGGATGTGGATAAAAGAAAACCCTCCTGCACTGCTGGTGGGAATGCAGACTTGCGCAGCCACTGTGGAAAACAGTATGAAGTCTCCTTAAAAAATTAAAAATGGAACTGCTTTTTGACCCAGCTATCTCACTTTTAGGAATATATCCTAAGAATACCAAATCACTATTTCAAAAGAAGATGTGCACCTGCATTTTTATGGCAACCTTGTTTAAAATAGCCAAGATTTGGCAACGGCCCAGCTGTTTGTCAGAGGTCAAGTGCATTAAAAAGCTGTGGTACATATAGACAATGGAATACTACATGGCAATGAAAAAGAAGGAAACCTTACCTTTTGTCATGACATGATGGACTTGGAGATTATTATGCTAAGTGAAATAAGCCCAGTAGAGAAAGATAAATATTATATGATCTCACTTATATGTGGAATCTAATGAAGGAAGTGAACTGAGGAACAAACCTGAGGCAGAGACAGATGAAGGGTCATTGGGAGCAGAGGGACAGCTGTCAGAGGGAAGAATGTTGAGGGAGTGGAATCAGAGAAGGTGAAGGGATAAGTGAAATTGTATATAGATAATACATAGATGCATATAACTGAACAGCAAATCTCAAAGGCTAGGTGGGGGGAAAATCGAGGACTAGGTGGTGAGGGTGAGGGAGTTATATTGTGTGGGACACTTGAATTCAGGTTAACACATTAAATAATTAAGAAAAAATAAGTAAATAAAAAGAAATATATGCTGAAGTATTAAGATTATAATGTCTACAACTTATTTCAAATAGTTCATAAAATAATTTTTTAATATATAGGGAGGGGATATTAAGGCAAAATATTTTTTAGTTAATAAATATAAATAAGACATATATGGTCATTGCTAATACACTTGAAAATTAACTATAATATAAAAATTATTTAAATGAAAATGTGAGAAAAAAGTAAACGTATAGTCTTTTTATGGAATAATAAGGAATAAACTTTTTTATCTAAAACAACTAGAAGATATAAATATATAAAAAACATAATAAAAAAGTTTACAAAGCATTAGATAACGAATAAAAAAATCCAGTGATCTGTAAGAGTAGGGGAAAATAAATCATTTGAGTCCTAAAATTCTCCCACCTTAAAACTCAGAGAGTTTCCAGTTTAAAGCATCAGCAAGTGAAAACTAGAAAGTCTCTCTGAGTTGAGAGCATTGAGATAGCAATCCAGGGAAGCCTAGGTGGATCAAGTTTTCAGGGTAGAGAACCAGAGTGCCAAAGAAGAAAAGGCTGCCCAGAAAGAAGTTCTGAGCTCAGCAAATTCTTCAAAATATATTATCAATTTGAGTACTGATGAAAGCAAAAGTATAAGAAATCTGAGGCCATGGAAAAAATCCTACAAATATGCATATTATGCTCTTTGCTAAATTGAATGCATAACAAATGGGAAACTTTACAATTTGTGAGCATTGGATAGAGCACAAAGAAAGAGCTCAGTCATAAAAGCTCAGTCATAACATTGTTCTAAGAAAGCTTAAAACCAAGACCCAAAACTATTAAATTGATTTCAAGTAGCTGCATCTAAAAAACACCCTCAGAAGTAATTAAGAGGGAAAGTATTCAAGAAGGTAAATGTACATGATCTGACATGGAGTCAAATTACTAACATTTTGTGAAGCAGAGAAATGCAGTTTACAGATAGAAAAAAATATACACAAACAACCAAAATTGACCAAAAAGTGTTGTAAATAAAAATAAGAGGGAAGCCTGACCTGTGGTGGCGCAGTGGATAAAGCGTCGACCTGGGAACACTGAGGTCGCCAGTTCAAAACCCTGCACTGGTCTGGTCAAGGTACATATGGGAGTTGATGCTTCTAGCTCCTTCTCCCTTTCTCTCTCCCTCTCTCTCTCTCTCTCTCTCTCTCTCTCTCTCTCACTCTGTGTCTCCTCTCTAAAATGAATAAATAAAAATAAAAAATAAAAATAAAGCCAAAAAAAATAAGAGGGAAAAGTCTCAAAATGATTTAAAATAAGTATTTTAAAAGAACTAAACCTAAACACAAAAATTCTTTCATTCCAAATAGGTCAACATCATTGAAAACCAAACCAAAATAAGATAACAGAAAACTGTCAGTCTATATTTACCTATTCAACTTATATTTTTTAAAAAATGAAATAAAACATAATATATAAAACTTTAAAACTTTATAGTTAGCTGATATGCCTTACAAAAATATTATGCGAGTCTTTCAAGCAAAATAAAATGTCACCAGATAGAAATTTGGCTTTATATAAAGGATGAGTAATAATATAAATAGTAACTACACATATATAATTATAAATACTTTTATTTCTATGCTTAATTGAATGTTTAAAATAAAAAATAGATATTTTGTTGAGTTTATAAATGAGAACAGAACAAAGATGTTTTGGGAGAAAAAATAGAGGTATACTGTTGTAAAAGGCATATGATGACAACCTAAGGATGGATACTGTTGGACAAATAAGTTTGTAAAATATGATTTTTATGTTTGCTCACTTATAGTTTGCATGGGGGCTGGGCAGTGCCAGGTATACATGGTCTGTGAAATTGCAAATTACCTTCCTGCTTGGGAAGGGCCATATTTTTGCTAATGTTTGCAGAGTGAAAGAGGAGAGAATGTAGAGTGCTAAAGAAGAAGCCATATTTTGTGGAGAAAGGGAAGGTGTGCAGGATGGAAAACCAGAGGTGAGGGGCTTTGTGAGCTCTGCTAAGACTGAGGGGTCTTTGATTCTAGGAGAAACCGTAAAAGATTCTCCTGGTTGTGGAACCAGAGCATGTGTCAGGGCTTTGGGAGCTTTGAATGAAAAGGGAGGTATTTCCCCTATGTGTTTGCTCGTCGGCCAGTGCAAGACTTTAATAAAGGAATGACCCATCATTTTTGGCTCCACTGTTTCTTTATCCTCTGCCTGAATTCAATAAGAACCTGCATGAGCATTGCCATGAGGGCCATGGCCCCTGGCATACCAGATACTATAAATCTTAGAATAATCATGGAAATAATACAAAGATCTAAAATATACTACAAAAAGAAATGAAATGGACTCATGAATAAAGTAATATTCAAATATACAAAAGGCACTCAAAAAGGAGAAACTAAAGAAAGAGGAGCCAAATTGGAAAAACAAAAACCAAAGTGATAGATTTAAACCCAATCATATTATGGTAAACAGAATGATTACTCTTCAAAATTACCAGCAAATATATTTCATTACATGTCCAAATGAACACTGCAGACATGATTATATTAAGAATTTTAAAATGAGAAGCTTATTTTATATTATTCAGGTGGGCCCAATGTAATCACAATAGTGCCTATAATGGGAGATAGAAGTCTGAATGTCAGAGAAGACATAACAGAAGCAATATCAGAGAGAGGGGAAGCTAGACTATTATTTCTCCCCCAAGTCACATCTAAAAAAGTGTTTATCTCTCCCTTGCAAAAGTTCCTGAACTGTTAAATAGAATACAGTGTGTAGCTGTAAAGATCCCAACACATGCACAGTTTTGTTAATTACTACACACTTCATTCAAGAATAACAGATTAGCTTGGTACTTACTTGAAACAAATATGAAATATTTTCTCTTGAGCAACACACTTACCACTAGGTGGGAGTATATCCTTTGATCTTTATTCAAATGACATTTAACTTTTATAATTTTATTTAATTTATTTAAATTTTTTTTATTGAGGTGAGATTGGTTATGAAAATTATATAGGTTCCAGGTGCAAATAAACAACACATCATCTATATATTGCATGGTGTAGTCACTACCTTAAGTCGAGTCTCTCTTTATAACCATCTAGCTCCCTCTACCCTCCGCTACCTCCCATTACCCTGACACTGACAGAGGGAAGGGGTTTTATGGGGCTGGGTGAAAATGATGATAGGTTAAATAAAGAAAAAAGTATAGACACAAGAATTCAACATATTAAACCATAATTTCATTTTATTAATTTTACTTGTGTTGTATCAAAAAAAATCACAATGTTTTCAGTTATAGCTTTGTTTAATTTCTTGACCTTCGATATACTCTGACATAATTTTAAAATGTTTCCTGGAGACTATTAAAGATGCCTATTAAAGTTAAATACACTTAGAATGTTTATTATTATTTAAGTTGGCTATTATTAAGAGAATGTAGATGCCACTCTCTGAGTTTCTTAATTTCTTAAGAGGGGTTTAGATAAATTCTATTGCTACAGATTTAAAAATGCCACTATGTACCAGTGGATTATCTTGAGACTAAACTATACCAGTATCTCAAAGCCTTACTACTGCTCACAAAATGTGAAGGCAAGATCTTACCAATTCCAGCTTTCTTCAGAAACTGTATGACATTGCAGAGATGGAATCTTCCTTTGAGGAGATCATTCTATACACTCATTCATTCAGGACAAAGAAACCTGTCATGCTTCTGTCTTCCTGTAATATCACATAACACTTTCTAATCTAATAATCTTGCCTTTATATCCATCCTTTGCATCAAATACTTGAAGTAAGACCTTAAAAAACTGACATCACTCTACTATATATGTAGAATCCATAATGCTCAAAGACTTTTAAAAGGTAAAATAAATATAAAGCATAGCTAACTATATAATTCTTCAAGGAGTATCATGAAAAGAATTGTTTATATTGCTTAGGTGTACAGCTTTTGGTGCAATATGTAAATCAAACTCATATAATCTCTTTGCTGGAAAATGTGTGCCATTTTGTTATAATCAAACAATGATCAATATTTTCTTTATTCCTACTTTCTACCATATATTAAACTGTATCAAGCAAAAATAAAATATAAAAAACTTTATTACAGGGTATATAAGATAGTTATGGTTAAAGATTAAACAGTAAAATGGTTAGAGATTAAACCTTTAAAATATAAAATAGTATCAAATTATGAAGCAGTCTTGTTGCTCTCATTTTCAAGTTAAAATGTGTTCCATTGTAAACCTATTTTCTTTTTTGAGTAGTGCAGACTCTATAGGTCAGGTAGTCAAGCAAAATCTACTCAGCAGGATATACAAATCTGAAACCTTTCAAAAGGCAATGTTTTTATTCACTGTAATTAAGCAATTAATTCTACTGGCACTTATAGGCTGCATGTGGTGAGAGAATAAAAGAAATAAAGAAAAGCAGTAAAATAAAAAATTTCAATTTTGCTTTAAAGGTCACTAAATAATATGACTTACTTTAGAAGTATTTAACTTGAAATAAAGAAGTCAGGAAACAAATGAGTTGAGTAACTGAAAGAGTGAAGTTTGCTACTTTAATTAGAACACAAAAGATTTTAAATAAATGATCTCTTTGTAAGTGCTTTGAACTAAACCTTTTTTACATTTTATCATTTTATTTCATACATAAGAGTTTATATTCAATATTTAGTTTCTGCTGTATAATACAAATATTGAGTTAAAGAAATAAAATATGTTTCTCTTATACATTAATAAAATCTGTTACTAAAAAGTATGAATAGGCATTTACAGGCTGATAAAATGCTCTTGGAGCAGCATAAAATAATCTGCTAAAAATAATCAACAGTTTATAAAAGTTATTTATTAATTTTATGTACAATTTTAATTAATTTTTCTCTTCACTGATGATTACTATCATAATGGAAGAATTAATGCAATATTTTAAAAAACATTTTATACATAAAATTGCTCAAAAGAAAGTATATAGAGGTTTTGAATATAATAATACAGGGTGGGAGAAAAGTATGTTTGCAGTTGTATCTGAAACACAGAATTTACCTTGTATCATTATTTATTAATTGATATATTATTCTTGATAAGAACAACTATAAACCTACTTGTGCCATACCTTGTATAGTAGTCATATGTAAAAATTGCTATGTAGAAAGGAAAATATATTAGCTTTGAAAGACCAATAGAACACAAAGAACCTATACCTATTAAGCCAGATTGAAATTTTGAGTAACTTCTCAAAAATGAAAAAATATACAACATATAATAATACTAGGAAAGCAAGCAAAGGGTTAGAGAAAACCAAATCTCCCTTAAGTAATACTACTTAAAGTGATCATTACCAATTAGTATATTTTTAAAAATTTAGAATGTAGCAATGGTTACTATGGCATAGACCAGTGGTTCTCAAAGTGTGTGCCAGGGCACACTGGTGTGCCCTAGAAAATTTCCAGGTGTGCCCTAGGGTATTCCCAGAAGTATGTGCCTGTTGGGGACCAATAAACCAACAAGGTTTTTGGAGTTTAGATTTTTGGGGGACAGAGGTGTGGGGAATTGACTGTAAACTGACAGTCTGCCCAACCGCCCACCTCAATTTGCCTCATTAGGTTGCAAAAGGCTGTTAAACTGTGGTGCTGGATTGTTTACACTACCCCCCATGTTCCCTGGAAAAACTGGAGGCAAGTTTTTTCTATCTTTTGTTTGGTGTAAAGTTAAGATCATATGTATGGTAGGGGTTTTGGACTGATGATTAAACATAGGAAATTGTCTCTTGAAGCTTTTTGGATTTCTATAAAAGAGGAATATGTGGCAGTATCTAAAAAAGCTTTGAACATTTTACTACAATCTTCAACATCCTATTTATGTGAATTAGAATTTTCTACACTTAATACAATTAAGAGTTAAAAGAGAGGAATTCTTCAATGTATTGATGAGAAAATGAGAGTTTGCCTTTCAAATATATTCCCAAACATTGAAGAAATTGCTAGGACAGATTAGGCTTATGTTTCTCATAAACACAAGAATGAAAAAACTTAACACATTCATGCTGGGACCTGCCAAATTTACTACATCTTACTAAGAAAGTATCTATATATATAAAAATATAACCTTTTGGTCTTTTTTTATTTCTTAACCTCTTTTTTATGAATTCTAAAAAGCATAACCAAAATAATGTAACAAAAAATATTTTTTAATGTCAGAATAAATTTAATTTTGTCGTATTTATTTTGTTTAATTACTATAAAAGCACTTTTGGGCCCTATATATTTTTTTAATATTTGAATTAATTATTATAACATATTTCTCAGAAATTTGTATATAGTAAGCCTATAAATATTTGAAGGATTTTAAATGCACCCCAACTTCAAAAAGTTTGAGAACCATTGGCATGGACTACTGATATTGATCTCCTCATAAAGGTGCTAAAAGTATTTAGAATAAAAGTTTTGGATGGATATTTGACCATCAGCTGAAGACTTTATTTGTAATCATCTCTACCATCTAGAATCTGACCCACCATAAGGTAGAAGTGATGTGTGCAACTGCTGAGCTTTGTCATTCAAGGAATATGACATGTCCCCCACTGTTCTCATTCCCTTCCCAGCTGAATGAATTGTGAATATGATGGTGAGAATGTAAACAACTATCAGAACTCCCTGCCGAACATGGCAGAGCAACAAGAAAAATAGAGTTTAGATATGTGACTCTGCAAACTATATTTCTAACACTGGAGATATTTACTTTGATTCATATCAAAGAGAAAATAAAATTTCATAATATTTACTTTGTGATACTAAAACTCATAAGATACCTAAAAAACTGTATCATGGTGTTCCTTTTCTAAAGTTCCCTAACTCACATCCCAACTAGCAGGTCTTCAACTTCCTACAACTCCTGCGAGATATTTTTCTATTTGTAACACTAGCTCCTCACTGATAAGAGAGAAGAGATGGAATATAGTATAATATCAAATGAAGTTTATTTCTTGTTATATTATTACATAAGTTGAAAAAATAACAACCAAAATTCTAACTTTAAAAAAAATGGAATATATAACTAATTTTTAAAAAATTTTATTTAGAAAATTAACTTTAACAGAATGACATTGATCAATAAGAGTACATAGGTTTCAGGAGAACATTTCTATAGCATTTGAACTGTTTATTATGTTGTTGAATACCCATCACCCAAAGTCAAATCATTTTCTATCATCTTATATGTATTTGTCTCTCTTTACACTCTTCCCCCACCCGAACTTCTCCAAAACTTCTAATTTTTAAAACTTGTTTATTAGCTTGACCAGGCGGTGGCGCAGTGGATAGAGCATCGGACTGGGATGTGGAAGACCAAGGTTTGAGTTCCTGAGCTCACCAGCTTGAGCGCGGGCTCATCTGGCTTGAGCAAAACCTCATCAGCTTGGACCCAAGGTCGCCGGCTCCAGCAAGGGGTTGCTCGGTCTGCTGAAGGCCCGTGGTCAAGGCACATGTGAGAAAACAATCAATGAACAACTAAGGTGTCACAACAGCAACAAAAAACTAATGATTGATGCTTCTCACCTCTCTCCGCTCCTGTCTTACTGTCCCTATCTATCCCTCTCTCTGACTCTCTCTCTGTCCATGTAAAAAAAAATAAATAAATAAAGAATAGCGTGACAATCATAAGGCTCTTAGTCCTTGCGATCTAGGGTTATCACTTTTACCATTTTTAAGATAAAATATATTAGACATTTAAAAGAAAAAATAAACAACAGAATAACAGTGAACATGAGAAGCTGATAAAAAAAAGTATCTGATCTTTTTGCATAGAAGATAATATGAGGTACTAGAAATTAAAGACTGTAGGACCAGTAGTTGCGTCACTCATGGCCATGCACATGCACATTCTCAGTAAATTTGGGCAGATGGTAAAGAAACAATTGAGCCAAAAATGGTGGACCATTCCTTTATTAAAGTCTTATACTGGCTGATGAGCAAATGGGCAGGGAAAAGACTCCCTCTTTGTTCAGAGCTCAAAAAGCTCTGACACATTATCTGGTTCCACAACCAGGAGAATCTTCTCCACTTCCTCCTAGAACTAAAGGTCCCACCAGTTTCAGCAGAGCTCTCAAAGTTCCTCACCTCTGGTTTCCCATCTGCACACCTTCTCTCTCTCTCTGCACAAACTGGCTTCTTCCTCAGCACTCTGCATTCTCTGCTCTCTCACTCTGCAAATATAGCTTTTCTCTACCTCTTCTTCTTCTTCACTTTTTTTCAAAACTTGAAAATCTCTCCTCCAGCAAACATTAGCAAAACAATGGCCCTTCCTAAGCCGGAAGGTAATTTGCAATTTCACAGGCCACATATACTTGGTGCTGCCTAGCCCCCAATGCAAACTATAAGCAAGCAAACATAAAAATCACTTTTTACAAACTTATTTGACTAACAAAGACAAATGAAAAAGCAGAGAGAAATTGACTCAGCTTTCTGTTTTTAGATAAATTATGCACAGAAGTTATTAGTATTTTTAAATTCAAATATTTTTGTGGATCTAGGAGCATTTACATTTTGACTTTTATTCATTTTGGCCTACTAACCAGGTATTCAATAGGAAAAGATATATACTTGAGAAAAATTGTATATTCTCAATGATATACAATTGGTGATAGTTCTAATATTTATTAAATTAACTGTGATGAAGAAATAATATATTTCATCAGGACAAGTGAAATAGAGTTTGAGGCATGGAAGTTTAAAACTGGTCTTAATGTTATGCTAGAGGGAGAATGTACAGCTTGTAGAGCTCTTTTTTAGATCCAAAGAAGAGTAAATCAGAGAAGTGTTTCAATAACCTTTCTCAGGGTACACCACCCCCTAAAATTATCCTTTTCCTGTAAAAAAATCAAAGAGTTTTCTTCATCTCCTTCACTTTCAACTCTTCCTTGTACCCCCCTGGTGATGATACAGATCTCTAATAAGCAGAGCTACTACTATACTAAGTTTATAAATTAAATGGCTTTATTGATTTGTTTAAGAGGTCATTATGGTGACTTTAGAGAAAATGTTCAAGTGCCAATAATAAACCTTGAAAACAGAAATTATATATATAAATATAAGAAACTAATTCAAAGATGTTAAATTGTTATTTTTAATGCAACTTGTATCTGTATGTGAGATGACAAAATAGCATTTATATTTGTCTAAAAAATCAAGCTGAGTAATACTAATTTTTGTTTAAAAAAAAGAATCTAAGATAATGATAAGTGTTTCTGTGGACTTGGAGTTGTATTAGATACCAAGCTTACTCAATAAATTTATAATTAAATAATTCATCAAGATAGCTACTATAAACCTTTCTAATATTCTTTTATAGTCATATAAAATTCACCCACTCTTACCACTTGTAAACATGTTTATGCTTAAATAAAATTAGCATATAGCATGTTAACTACAAATTTACCAAATCACAGAAAATAATTTAATAGCTTAGCTCAAAATTTTGATGCTAAATAAATTGTAATTGGTAAATATCTTTGTGTTGACAAATTATTTTTTATTTAACATTTAACACAAAACACAAATGTCTGAGTTTCCTTTCTCTGCTGCTGTCACATTTTTGTGTTCATATTATGCTGGCCACAAAATATAAAATCAATAACACTCTTTTTATTATATACTTGAGCTATTTATTAATTGAACAAAGAAACTTTCCTATAAATCATTCTGTCCTATTTACCTTCTGAAAGTTTTCTAAATTTTTTCCTTCTGTTGGTAATTGGTATCTTATATATTTGCTATGCAGACAAGGAAGTTGAATAAGTTTGCAAGTTATGGTTAAAATTAGGAATGGGAAATATTAACTAAATAAATGAGGAAATAAGAAAGGCCACTGAGTTTAAATAAAAGGGTTTAGGAACTACATCTATTTACATAAAGTGCAGGTATAGTAATAAAATCATAATGGGAAAACCAAAAATGTATATTATAGACGATTAATAGGTTATCTCAATATAATATTACAAAAGCTGAACCTTTAAAATTTCTGACAAGTCCTTGTATGTGCACAGACTTCAAAGATTGAAAAAGTTTAAATTAAAGTTTGTAAAAAGGATGAAGGAAAGAACTAATCTAGAGCATTATTTCTTAAAGACCTTGAAAAAAGATAGAAAAGCTTTTTCATTAATTTCAAATTTGTTGCTGAAGAGAAATGTTTTCGCAGAAAAAGAAAAATAAGATAAATAATTATATGCATAGAAGACATTATAAGGTCTCTAATGTCTTACTTCCAAATTCTGAACTTATCTATCTCATTGTAGAGCAATTACAATTTCTTATTAGAAATCACACTATCTTTTCTTTAAGTAAATGAGGAACTATTTTGAATTTTGTAAAGAGTATTGACATGATCAGACTGCCACTTTAAAAGCATCTTTATGATTATAGTGCTGAGAGTAGCATACAGAGACCCAGTAAAGAGATAGAGGACTAAGATACTTTTTGCAGAAATAGCAGAGAAAGTGGACATGGCTCAGAGATAGTAACAATGTGTGTTGTCTGAAACAATGAATGCTGGAATTTACTTGGAAGAATACACAAACAGAATATCCCCTATCTCAGTCAGATTAATAAAAGCCTGAAGTTCCTCCTAATTTTAAAGTGATATCCATGCTTGATAAAGGTAATAATAACTGGGCTCCCGGGTAAAAAAAGTCCCTTTCATTCTGCATTCTTCCTATAGCTCATTAACCCTGCTTATTTCCTCCTTTGGAAACATTTTAAATTACTTAATTTATTCAATACTTCAATAAATTGACATTTTGATTAGCTTGACAGCAGTTTTGATTGGCATTTATCTTTTCTAATATTTAAAGTAAAGAATGACTCTATGTACAAATAATATAAACAATAGCTTTAAGAATGTGCATAATAGACCTAAGGGAACACATTTTATGAAATATTTAGGTTCTCACTTTATTATTTGTACTAGTGAATTATAGTTAGTTATGATAGTGGAAAGACTCTAACATGTTATGTTGTTTAACTTACATAAAATAATGAATAATAAAGTTGAATTTTGTATAAAAATTATAATAGAAACAATTGAGCATAAGACTTTTTTAATTATAAAACATCATGTTTTATTTTTCAAACACCAAATTTATAGCTTTGAAGAGATCCTTCAGCATATCTTGCTTTTAATTTCTCACCTTCATGAGACAAAATTAAGATCAAGTAGCCTTTTTCTACTTATTTATCAATCAAAAATTGTATAATTTTATAAAGAACTCTAAAACTTGCCTAATACATTATAAAAATTTAATTGTTTTCAGTTCAGTGGAAGAAATTTTGGACTTATTAAATGAAAATTTTGATTAGTGATTAATACTAGATATGTATTTTAGATATCTCCTATGTACTTTATATAAATTTTTGGTAGATTATAATTGACAAAATATTATGAATGACAAAGTATAAGGTAAAATAATTAGATCACTATCATTAGGAAGTAAAGCAGGGTATATTCAGAAAAATTAAAATAATTTATCAAATATTTCTTGGGCAACTATTCTAGTAGTGTTTTCTGTAACCAAACTTTTAACAATTCTTGATGTTGATGTAACAGCATCCAAAGCACATTTGCCAGGGACCATGGAGACCTATTAAGTTCTACTTATCTTGAAAAAAAATTTTGTCTTCTTGTGAATTCTGAATAAAAATACTATTGAGTACAAAAAGCAGTGAAACATTTTGAACTTTTAAAAATATTAAAAATCACTACATAATTTGCAGTAATAAAATGAAAGTCTTTCATTTATATTATGTAGTAAAAACCTATTTATATATCTTTAAAACAAAAAATTCTCAAGTTTTATAATCCACAGACATCTATAAGTAATTGATTTAAAATTTTATCTCACTAAGCCCATTTTCATTTAAAGGAGAATTGAACATTTTCACATTTGCAGAGAAGAGAGAGAATATCATTTTAATGTTTAGCAAGTTTTCTCTAGATTCCTGTGCTCTGGTAATAAACTAAAAGCTAAAATGATCATTGAACCTCAGTAATTTCTAATTTTTAATTAAATTATATGTATTATAGGTCTCTCCTTTTTTGTTTTAGTTTTGGAACCAGATGAATAGTAAATAATTATTAAAAAACTGGTGTACATAAATGACCATCATTTTCTCCATTTGAGGTCTAAAGCAGTTAAGAAATAAGATAAAATAATCTATAGATAAAGAATTAAAATAGCTCTTTAATAACTATGAAAACTAGGGTTAAGAATAGTGTGTTTAAGAACAAAATAAGATGAGATCGAAAAAAGATGGTGACGAATTAGGCAGAAGTTCCAACTGCCACATCCCAGACCCAAATTGGATTACAACTTAATTTAAGAACAATCATCTTGAAAAGCCAACTTTGGACTAAATGAAGAAGAATCTATAACCAAGGATCACAGAAGCCACAGAGACTGGTAGGCAAGACAGAGATGCAGAAAGGGCTGCCTCTCTTCTAGGAGAGAGTGGTGGCTGAGGGTCCAGAGAAACTCTAAATGTGAGGAGGCTCACTCTGAGAGGTGTGGATGCTCAGCCCCAGGCCTTTGCCCCAGCCTAGAGTCCCAAAGCCCAAGTGAGATGCCCAGACAGCATCTGCCAGTGAAAAGAGCCGGGTTTTAGTCTGCAAGTAAGAGACAGAGCTCTCGGAGATCCAGGTTCCATTTTAAAAGACCTGCACAGAACAGAGAACCCAGAAATAAACCCGCACCTTTATGAGCAATTGATATTTGACAAGAGTGGTGATAGGATACAATGGAGTAAAGATAGTCTCTTTAACAAATGGTGTTGGGAAAATTGGTCAGCTACCTGCAAAAAAGAAAAAAACTAGACCACCAACTCACACCATTCACAAAAATAAACTCAAAATGAATAAAAGACTTAAATGTAAGCCATGAAAACATAAGCATCCTAGAGAAAAACATAAGCAATAAGCTATCCGACATCACTTGCAGCAATATATTTGCTGATTTATCTCCATGCACAAGGAAAATAAAGGACAGGATAAACAAATGGGACTATATCAAACTAAAAAGGTTTTGCACAGCTAAAGACAATATGAACAAAATAAAAAGGCAAACCACAAAATGGGAGAACATATTCGACAATACGTCTGATAAGGGGTTAATAACCAAAATTTATAAAGAACTTGTAAAATTCAACACCAGGAAGATAAATAGTTCAATCAAAAAATGAGCAAAAGAGATGAATAGATACCTCTCCAAAGAGGACATACAGATGGCCAATATGCATATGAAAAAAATACTCAACATCACTAATCATTAGAGAAATGCAAATTAAAACTACAAGGAGATGTCACCTTACACCAATAAGAATGGCACTTATGAACAAAACAACACAGAATAAGTGCTGGAGAGGATGTGGAGAAAAGGGAACCCTTCTGCACTGCTGGTGGGAATGCAGACTGGTGCAGCCACTGTGGAAAACAGTTTGGAGATTTCTCAAAAAATTAAAAATCAAACTGCCTTTTTGCCCATCCATCCCACTTTTAGGAATATACCCCAAGAACACCATAGCACAGTTTGAAAAGGATAAATACACACCCATGTTTATGGCAGCATTGTTTACAATAGCCAAGATCTGGAATCAGCCCAAGTGTCTGTCAGTGGACGAGTGGATTAAAAAGCAGTAGTACATAACACAATGGAATAATATGGGGCCATGAAAAAGAAGGAAATATTATTTTTTACAACAACATGGATGGAACTGAAAACTATTATGTTAAGTGAAATAAGCCTGGCAGAGAAAGAAAAATATCATATGACCTCACGTATATGTGGAAGCTAATGAACAATGTGAATTGAGGAGCGGAATAGAGACAGAGGCAGGATCAAGGATCCAGAAGGAAAACGGACAGAGGAAAAGAGAATGTTAGAGTGATAGGATGGGAGAGAGCAGAAAAGTAAATCCTGGAGGAAAGTGGGGGAGGGTGTTACAGGGAAGGAGACAGGGGGGATGTACTGGGGAAAAAGGGTAACATTAGAATCTATGTAAACACAATAAATTAATAAAAGAAAATCTCATTCACAGCTACTGACCCAGGGCTCTGGTGGGGAAGAGCTAAGAGGACTGGAGTTACATGAGGAATATGTAAAGATGGAAGCCCAGGGAGAGAACCTGTGGGGAATAGCCAAAAAAATCCCTGTGCTGAGTCATTCTTCAGAACTGCAATCATCATCTTTCATGGGTGGAGCTGTCCATTCTGAGTGGCAAACCCTGGAAAAAGCAACTGCTCCACCCTCAGGAGTCTCTCCTGCTGCAGTCATGATGACTGGGTCATCTTGAGAAGCCAAGAGGCAGGGGCATGTCAGTGACTCAGTTTTCTGGTGTTGAAGCTGGAGATTCACCCCCTGACCCCATGATCTTGAATCTAAGACTGATAATTCCACCTCAGAGGAGACTCAGTGGAAACTGTCTAGACTGCTACAGATCACACCTCTGAGTTTCAGAGGCCACACCTACCAGACTCCTGGAGCCATATCTTACTGAGGGCTGTGAAAAAAAGTCTGGACAGACAGACACCTGGGGCCAGGAGCAGAGCCACACTCACAACCCTACCTAATCCCTTAATGGCTGCAGGCTCTAGACCAGGGGTGCTCAATACATCGATCGTAATCTACTGGTTCATCGTGAAGGAAGTGTGGGTAGATCGCATGATTAAAAAGACATTTGACTTTTGATTGGCATACAGGGTAGCCAATCTGACGTTTGAACTTTCGACACCGTACACATGTGCATTAAACTGCGCTAACTTGTTCAGTTACATTGTTGCGTAGTTAGCCTTCCATTTATTTAAACTAAATACAACAAGGGTATAAAAATGAGTACTGTAGCTGGTCCAAGTAAGAAGCCTAAAACCTACAAATTTCATACAGAATGGGAGGGGATATTTTTCACTATATCATATTCTAAGTGCATTTGCCTCATCTGTCTGTGTGCCATTGCTATTCCAAAGAAGGAAAATGTGGAGCGGCTTTTTCGGACTATTCATAAAAACTATGACATTGTTAGGGGAGGGGCACAAAGAAAACCAGATAGAAGGTAACAGAGGACAATTTAATTTTGGGTGATGGGTATGCAACATAATTGAATGATAAGATAACCTGGAGATGTTTTCTTTGAACATATGTACCATGATTTATTAATGTCACCCCATTAAAATTAATTAGAAAAAAATATATATACCCCCAAACAAGTAAAAGACTCATGGAAAATAAAAGACAGATAAAACACGTAAAAAAACCCCAAAAAACTATGACATTGACTTTCCTCCGAAAAGAGAGCTGAGAAGGAGAAAGGTGAAAGAAGAATACACAATATTAAATAGTAATAATAATAACTTAAATAATGATAATATAGAAGAAATAAATTTATGTTTTGCATTTTTATTGTAGGTAGATCATTTTGACTTGGTCATCTTATAAGTAGCTCGCAAGCTGAAAAAGTGTGGGCACCCCTGCTCTAGACTCTACCAGAGGATTTTTTCAGTGGTTGAGACCTAAAAGCCAGTCTAGAAGTGTAGTTCGGTATTTCCATATGCACCTAGGCCCAGTAGAGGCAGTCACAAACTCTACATAGCTTGTCCCTTCAAAAAGATTGCTGAGGGCCAGTCACGGGCAGCGTCTCCCACTAGTCTGCGCTGGGTTTCTGCCAGGAAGGCCCAGGGCTGGCACAAATCATGGCAAGCAGCCAAGAACATCATTTCAGAACCTAACAACCCCATGCTAGAGTGGGATCCAAAGGAAGGGTTCCTTACAACTCCCCCCGCTGAGACGAGTTCCACTCTCTGTGATCAGTACTGACACAGTGACTTCTGTGCATTGGATAGGGCAGTGGTCAGTAAACTCATTAGTCAACAGAGCCAAATACCAACAGTACAATGATTGAAATTTCTTCTGAGAGCAAAAGTTTTTAAACTAAAACTATATAGCTAGGTACATTCCTTATTGAGTCAGTGCCTGCATGTGGTATTTTGTGGAAGAGCCACCCTCAAGGGGCCAAAGAGCTGTATGTGGTTCACAAAATGCAATTTGCCGACCACTGGATAGGGTGAAGCTTCACAGTCAGCCGGCCTGGATGCTGCTTATACTGCCCTCCTGGGCTAGAATCTAATGGGAAAAAGGAGAAAGGCTCAGAGCACGGACAATAAAGGTGCAGACCCCAATGAGCCTACTGTTGGATCTGGTAAAGGAGCATAACTACTATTCTGTGGGGGGGACACAGTCAACCCAAGACACGACTCTTTCAGTCTTCCTAACTGAGACCAGGGCCTCACCACCTGCAATAACTTCTGCAGAGGGAACTTTCACCCACAATTTTAACTGACCCTGTGGCCCACCTTATTGGTGAGAAATAAAATTACTATCCAGCAGTGGCTGAGAGATTAGGCTCTGTAGTATGGGCCACATTCTTTGTACTGAGCTACTGACCAAGAGACCCCTGGAGTAGGGGACCAATTAACATTGTATTCCCAACCTCAGCTGCCCTAAACCAATAAGATTGCAACCTGCAGAGAGGTGGGTTTGGTGAGGACAGTGTGGGCCTACATTACAGTGTTTCTATAAAAGGCTCTGGGGGAAGACCTAGCAGCTACAAGAGGAGGTGTAGCAGCTGAAAAGTGGAGACAAATCTTACAGAGCTTGGGGCTTTTAAAGAGCTGCTATCATCACAAAGCAGGAAGAAGCTGATCCTTAGACACAAGTAGGCCTCTCCCACACTATCCAGGCACAGAAAACGCAGATACAAAAAACAAATAGAGCAGAAGCTTCAGACAGGTAGCCTACAGAGGGTTACAAACAACAGCTGATGCCAAACCAAGAAGATCTCGAACCAACAAAAAGGGTAGTGGGTGGCAATAAGCACGAACTCTAGACTCAGCTACTATACAAGCAGCACACATAAAGAAGAAGTCTAGCAGGCATCAGACACTGTGGAGAATAAATTTGCCAAACAAGTCAGACATTGCACAGTGTGTAATAAACATGTGGTTGATGTTTAGAGTCAGTCAGCCTAAAAGAATAACTGTTCCCATGAAATGACTAACTAACTGCCTTCAATAGTCACTGGCAATAGGAGGGGAAAAAATATGTTCAAGAAGCATTTCTAAAACAAGAAAAACAGGTGGCCTGGCAGTCAGTACCACAGAGCACATCTTTTACATAAAAACCACAAAAATTTCAAAGTCAGACAGCGCTATTGAATATATAGAAAAATGAGCAGTCAAAAAAATGCAAATTAAATAAATCAACAAGAGAAATCCCCAGGAAAAAAAAAAACTAAATGTAATGGAAGTAGCCAAACTACCAGATGAAGAGTTTAAAATAATGATTTTTAAGATGTCCAAGAATTTTAGAGCAACCATGGGCGGACATAATGAACACCTAAATAAAGAGACAGCAAGCATCAAAAAAGACATTGAAATAATAAAAAAGAATGAGTCATAAATGACATATACAATATCAGAAATGAAGGTGGCACTAGAAGAAATCAACAGGAGGCTGGATGATGTAGAGGATTGAATCAGCGATTTAAAAGACAATTTAAACTTAAGCACAAAAGTAGAGGAGCAAAATTAAAAGAGGGCAAAAGCTGAGAATACCTAAAGAGGACTCTGTGTCAACATGAACAGAAACAACATCTATATCATAGGGATTCCTTAAGAAGAAGAGGACAAACAAGGGCTAGAGAACCTGCTTAAAGAAAACCATAGCTAAAATTTTTCCTAAAATGTTGAAGGAAGAAGCAACACAAGTTTATAAAGCACAGAGAGTCCCAAAAAAGTAGAACCCAGGGAGGCCTACATGCAGACACATCATAATTAAAGTGTCAAAGTTAAGAAACAAAGAAAGAATACTAAAAGCTGCAAGAAAAAATCAGTTGGTTACCTACACAATAGTCCCCATAAAGATGACATCCAAACTCTCAACAAAAACAGGATTGGCAATAAATATTCAAAGTGATGCAAAACAAGACCTACAACCATGGCTTTTTTATCCAGCAAGGTGATCGTTTAAAATTGAAGAATTAAAAGCTTCCCAGATAAAAAAAAAAAAGACTCAAGGAATTCATTACAACCAAATCAGTACCACAAGAAATGTTAAGGGGACTAGTATAAAAAGAGAAAAGAAGAAAATAAATCAAGAAAAGAGGAATGTAGATTTTAAGAATACAAAGGCAATAAATAAGTACATGTCAATTATAACCTTAAATGTAAATGACTTCCATGTTCCAATGAAAAGACATAGGGTAGCTGCATGGATAAGAAAACAGGACCCATACACATGCTGTCTACAAGAGACCCACCTCAGAACAAAAAATACATATAGACTGAAAGTGAAAGGATGGAGATAATTATTTCATGCATATAGAAATGAAAAGAAAAAGCTGGGCTAGCAATACTTATATCTGACAAAAATAGACTTTAAAACAAAGGCTATAGTAAGAGATAAAGAAGGTCACTATATAATGATAAAGGGAGTAATCCAACAGAAGGATATAACCATTGTAAGTATTTATGTGCCCAATATAGGAGCACTTAAATATTTAAGCAGATTATAGTGGATATAAAGGACGAGATCAACAGCAATTCTATAATAGTAGGGGATTTTAATACCCCATTAACATCAATGAATAGATTCTCCAGACAGAAAATTAACAAATAAACAGCGGCCTTAGATGAAAAACAAGATCAACTGGATTTAAGTGACATCTTCAGAACCTTTCACCCCAAAGCAGCAGAATACACATTTTTTAAGGGCTCATGGTACATTCTCAAAGATAGACCACATGTTAATACACAAAACGAGTCTCAATAAACTTTAGAAGATTAAAATCATATCAAGCATCTTCTCTGATCACAATGGTATAAAACTAGAAATCATCTACAATAGGAAAACAGAAAAAACATTCAAACACTAGGATGCTAAATAGCATATTACTAAATAAAGAATGAATTAACAACAAGATCAAAGAAGAAATAAAATATTCCTTGAATCAAATGAAAATGAACATACAACAATTTAAAATTTATGGGACACAACAGAAGCAGTCCTGAGAAGGAAGTCCATAGCATTAAAACCATACCTTAAGAAGCAAGAAACAGCTCAAATGAACACTTAACCCCACATGTAAAAGAACTAGAAAAAGAACAAATAAAACACAGAGGAAGTAGAAAAAAGAAAATAATGAAGATCAGAGTGGAAATAAATGGCATAAAGACTAAAATAACAATACAAATGATCAAAGAAACTAACTACTGGTTCTTTAAAAAGGTAAACAAGATTGGCAAACCTTTAACCAGACTTATCAAGAAAGAAAAAGAGTCCTCAAATAATAAGGACTAATACCTATCCTTCTCAAGCTATTTCAAAAAATTCAAGAGGAGAAAAAACTTCCAAGCTCCTTTTATGAGGCAAACATAATCCTCATTCTAAAACCAGGTAAAAACACTACAAAGAAAGAAAACTATAATCCAATATTCCTGATGAACACAGATGCTAAAATATTTTAAAAAATAGTAGCAAACTGAATTCAGCAATACATGAAAAAAAGCATATATCAAGATAAAGTAGGATTTATTCTTAGGAGGCAAGGCTGGTATAATATTTGCAAATCAATCAATGTGATTCATCACATAAACAAAAGGAAGGATAAAAATCACATAATTATATCAATAGATGCAGAAAAGCATTTGATAAAATCCAGCACCTATTTATCATCAAAATCTCTCAGCAAAGTGTGAATACATGGAATATACCTCAACATAATAAAGGCCATCTATGACGAACCGACAGCCAACATCATAATCAATGGGCAAAATTTAAAAGCAATCATTTTAATATTAGAAATTAGACTGGGGTGCCCCTTTTCACCACTTTTATTCAACATAGTTCTGGAAACCCTAGCCACAGCAATCAGACAAGAAGAAGAAATAAAAGGCATCCAAATTGGGAAAGAAGAAATAAAACTATCATTATTTACTGAGGATATAATACCACACTTAGAATACCCTAACATCTCATTCAGAAAAATACTAGACCTGAGAAATGAATTCAGCAAGGTGGTAGAATATAAAATTAATATTCAGAAATCAGTGGCATTTTTATATACCAATAATAAACTGTCCAAAAGAGAAATTAAGAAAACAATTCCCTTCACTATTGAAACAAAAAAAAAGAAAATAAAGTACCTAAGAGTAAATTTACTCAAGAAGGTAAAAGACTTCTACTCAGAAAATTATAAAACATTGATAAAAGATATGAAGGAAGATACAAACAAGTGGAAGTTTATTCCTACCATGTTCATGGATATGAAGAATAAACTTTATTAAAATGTATAGGAAGAGTAGACTTTATTAAAATATCTATATTACCCAAGCAATTTATAAATTTAATGCAATTTCTATTAAAATACCAATGTCATATTTCAAAGATATAGAACAAATATTCCAAAAATTTATATGGAACCAAAAGCCTCAGCCATCTTGAAAATGAAGAATGAAGTGGGAGGTATAACACATCCTCATAATAAGTTATACTACAAGGCTGTTGTACTCAAAACAGGCATAAGAATAGGCATACAGATCAATGGAACAGAACAGAGAACCCAGAAATAAACCCATGCCTTTGTGGTCTATTGATGTTTGACTGAGGAGGTAAAAGAATACAATGATTCAAAACAGTCTCTTTAATAAATGATGTTGGGAAAATTGGACAGGTACATGAAGAAAATGAAACTAGACCACCAATTTACACCATTCACAAAAATATACTCAAAGTGGATAAAAAACTTAAATGTAAGTCGTGAAACCATAAACATCTTGGTAGAAAACATAGGCAGTAAACTCTCTGATTTCTCTCATAGCAGTATTTTTGCTCATTTATCTCCACGGGCAAGTGAAATAAAGGACAAAATAAACAAATGGGACTATATCAAACTAAAATGTGTTTGCATAGCAAAAGACACCATGAACAAAATAAAAAGACAAACAACACAATGGGAGAACATATTTGCCAATATGTCTGAGAAGGTTTTAATAATAAAAATTTATAAAGAACTTCTAAAAGTTCAATACCAGAAAGGTAAACAATTCAATGAAAAAGTGAGCAAAAAAACTAAATAGACACTTTTCCAAAGAAGACATACAGATGGCCAATAGTCATACAAAAGATGTGCAAAATCACTAACCATCAGAGAAATGCAAATTAAAACTACAATGAGATATCAACTCACACTTGTCTCAATGGTGCTTATTAACAAAACAATACACAATGATACCTAGCTGGCGAGGATGTGGAGAAAAGGCAACCCTCCCGCACTGCTGGTGGGGATGCAGACTTGTACAGCACTCTGGAGAACAGTATGGAGTTTCCTCAAAAATTCAAAATGGAACTGCCTTTTGACCCAGCTATTCCACTTTTAGGAATATATCCTAAAAATACCATATCACTGATTCAAAAAAAGATATGCACCCCCATGTTTATTGCAGCATTGTTTACAATAGCCAAGATTTGGTAAAAGCCAAGTGTTTGTCAGTTGACAAGTGGATTAAAAAGCAGTGGTACCCAATGGAATACTCTGTAGCCATGAAAAAGAAAGAAATCTTACCTTTTGCAATGGCATGGATGGACCTGGAGACTAAGTGAAATAAGCCAGTAAAGAAAGACAAATATCATATGATCTCACTTATATGTGGAATCTAGTGAACAAAGTGAACTGAGGAAAGAAATAGTCAGAGATGGGGTCACAGGTACCAGAGAAACAGCTGTCAGAGAGAAGAATGAGAGGATGGGATCAGAGAAGGTGAAGGGATTAGTGAAATTATATATACATAACACAGAGATACAGATAACAGGACAGCAAATCCCAGAGAGAAGGGGAGAGGAAGATAGAGGGTGGGGGGCAAAGGGGGTATAAATTGGGACACTGGGTTGGCAGTGAGAGTGTTATATTTAGTGGGACACTTGAGTCCATGTAAACACAATAAATTAAAATGAATAAAAAAAGGAAAAACAAACAAACAAGATCGCCACACTTCTTATGCGGGCTAATCTTAAAACATTGTACCTGAGGGCAATTCTGTCTCTGAATAAAAAAATACTAATTCGGGCAACTGCTTCCCAGTGTCCTGAGTAGAGAAGACAAGAGCAAGACAAAGTATTTTGTAGTGAATCTGTGAAAGAGTAATTCCAGCAGAAGGACCAATAGATATGACTTAACAAAGATTTAGGTTTCTCCCCTTCCATGGGAAAGTTTATGAAATGTTGAAAGAAAAATGTGTTACTGATGAAATGTTTCTTATGATGGAAAACAGGAATGCAAAAGAGATATTTCCATCTAAAAGTAGTTATGAATGAACTATTCACCATTATATTGGCAAAATTATTTCTACATAATTTGTATTTCTGTAAACTTATCTCTTATATTTTTCCCATATCTTAACTATATAGATCATTCCAAAATGTTAGTTTATATATTACTCTAAGATAATTTTAGTTGAATGTTTATTCTTGTTTAGTTCTCTGAATAGTCAAGCCATTTATTTATAATAGGGATCAATAAGATTGATTTATTTTCCTCCTTGTCTTCAATCTTATCTGCGTATGATAGGGAACCATCTTTTCATCCTTTGGTGAAAGTAAATTTGAAAATGTTTTATTTAATAAAATAACTTGAACATAATGGAATATTAACTAGCTCAGTAAAAGTATGACTCTAATTAAGACGTTGCCCACCATAATGGCAGGATTGAAACTGGGGGTGGAAATTCCAATTGCTAATAAGATAATGTCAGAGTAAGAATACGATAGTTCAATTATTGGATACATATTAAATAAATTGCCATAAAAATGTTTATTACATCTGAAATAGTTACAATCTGATTATAAGGCTGAATTATGTCTCCTTGAAGTTTATATGTTGAAACTCTAACCCTAGTACCTCAGAATGTAATTGTATTTGGAAAAAAACTTCTTAATGAGCTAAATATCATTAAATGAGGTCATATACGTTAAGTAGGCCCTAATTTAATCAAGCTGCTATTTGTATAAGAAAAGAAGAATAAAACACAAACGCTGACGGAGAAACCAGATGCAGGCACAGAGAGAACACCACCATCTACAACCCAAGAAGAGTGACCTCACAAGGAGTCAAATCTGCTGATATCTTTGATCTTTGATACCTAGCTTCCAGACTGTGAAAAGAATTAGTTCTCCTGTGGCACTCAATGTGTAATATTTTGTTAGGGTAGCCCTAGCAAACTAATACATATGTCTTCACTTTTATTTTTCATCCTTTATTTTCTCTTCTTTCTTCTTCCTCTGGAGGTATAAAATGAAACCACAGTTTTACTCAGCTGACAAGTATGTTTTCCAGTTGCCCGTCAGTTTCTACTGATAAAGGACTATGATTGCTGAATGGTATCAGTCCAGTATCAGTTATCCATTTATTGCCTCTCAGCTCTGAGCCAGTTTTGTTATAAACAAATGATCCTTTAAGTATTGATCCTTTAATGCAAGCAGTATGTTAAGCATTCTCAGGAGAAAGCTCCAGAGGGACATGGTAAGAAAAAGATGACCTGTCATATCAAGGGTTAGAGGCTCTTGTTTTGTGGGTGTGAGGACATCTGGTAAAGTCTGTTCAGATGAATATGATAATCTGGTACCTCTGATTTTACAGCTTCAGCCTGGCTATATAACCTTTTTCTAGAGCTCGTCATTCAGACACTAGAACCGCTGAGCAGCCGGAGGGTTCTATAGACCTCAGTAGAGCCCATAAGCAGCTGCTGTTGACCTGGAGGGTCACATAAGGAGGTGCCACTCTTTCTGCACCCTTGTACAACCTTGTCTTCTGAAGGCTTCTTGCCTTCACCTGGACTTCCACTACAAGCCCACACTACACTACAGGTGGCATATTGCATTCTCTACCACCTACACTGCACAGGTGGCAAATTGCTGCACAGAACTTTGGACCATTTTTGATCTGACCAAACAAGTGAGGATCCCTAGTATAGGATAAGGTGAACCACAGCTTCCCTGACAGGTCTGTACCACTTCCAAGTTTTCCTTGTTTGGATATCTTTCTCAGCTTTAGGGTATCATATACATTTTCCATACTCTTTAACTCCATACTTACTCATACTTTACTTACAGTTAAATAAAGTGGCACCCAGAACAATAAGATTTGTCAAGAGTATAGTGTGTATGTTTGTGTGTATGTGATAAATTCACTGTATTGATTGTCGTCAAAATATTTATTTCTACTTTCAGGTAAACAAATACAAATTAAAGAGTAAAACATATGGTCATCTTTAGTTTTATTCTAAATCAGATGTCTATAGGTCGATGAGGGCAACAGTTAGGTAACATAGGATTATCAAGAGTAATGTCATTAAAGTGGTGAGAAAATATTGTACTTGAAGAGACTCCCACCAAATAAATAGTCATGAAAACAAAAAAGTATAACCATAGCTTTCTAAATGAAAGTTGAACTTCTTCAATATCATCCTTGTCTTGACACTTTCTAATACAAATAATAAACCAAAATATTTTTCACAAAAAATATGTTTTATTATATTTTACAATGTTATTTCTTTCATATTTTCTCACAAAATCATTTTCAAAAAAATATTTCACTTTTGTTTAAATTTATTATTCCAGTTGGCCAAATTGCTTAATTCTCCATGGATGTATAATATCACAGTCCAGAAAAGATGGGATAAATCAAATGGGTTACTTGAACATAGTTTAATAAATAAAGGGTAAGATTTATTAAACCAAAAACATTGTGGCATTTCATTAGTACTAATAACTTCAAAATTCCATTACTTCCATAAAATTTAGAGAACAAAAACAAGAAGTTATTCTTGAATTTAGAAGGTGAGAGCGCAGTCAAGAGGGGCCTGATTGACAGGGGCAGTGACATAGAGAACAAACAGAGGCAGAAAACAACAGATAATATGGAGCTAAGGGCAGGTAACTGAATATTTGTCATTCTTTCAACTCAATTACATTTTAGCTTTATCTAAATCCTAATCCATCTAATCCTATTGTAGGAATCTGTATTTGCTCTCAATCATTAAAGTTACCACTGATAAAAATTATTATGGAATGTATTACTTTCTCTTCTCACAGTCACTTTGTCATCTTATTCCCAGCACCCTGCCAAGGTCAAGTCAATGTTCTGCTTCCAGAACAATGTGGATACATGTATCTACACATAACCACACATATACAGATTTTTTTATTATTTTTTCAGATTTTATATTTGATTAACTACACACTACAACTTCCTATTTGATTCTTTGTAACATTACAAGTGATAGTGTCTGTTGAATTATGGCTAATAAATTACAACTTTGGAATTTTGAGTAAATTGTATTTGTTTCAGTATGCCTCATTGAAAACTCTCTGCTCTTCAAAATATCTACAATATTATGCTTGTTAAGCTTTTTTATTGTTAGAAATGTAAAACAAATTCTCAATTTTACTCAGTAATTTAAACAACTCATAGAGCCCAACAAAAAGTCCATAAAGCATTAGGAAAGCGCTGCATCCTCATATTATATGGAATGTCATTATACAGAAACAAATTAGCCTTCAGGATCTAACGCACACTTTGACTTTGCATCGGTAGTTGCTTTCTTCACAAAAGAGAACAATTCGATTGACTCCCTTGGAATGTTACTCTTTATACTTTTATTTCTTAGACCCCAACAAACTAAAGCAATTATCTCTTCCTCTAGATCACATTTCATAGAACTTTGCATTTCTATGGAATTCTATTTTATTTACTATTTTCTTTTAGTTAATCTCAACAAAGAGTGAGATTGTCTCAACAGAGAGCACTGGAATCGTACCTTCTCTTTGGAGTTTACTAGCCACCTGTTATGCCTTAGAATCAGATATTTATCTCCATTAGTTTATTGAGAGTGACACACTCTTACAATGATAAGAAATCAAAGTAGATATTTACCACAGAATAAAAAAGAGTTTGATGGAGCCTCTAATTTAATTAAGTATGAGGACACCTTGGGGATACTGGTATTCAGCCATCATTGAATACGTGAAGAGTAGATAGAAAGTATGTCAAGGGACATACTGTGTCAAATCTACAGGTCTGAGTCTTGGCAAGAGTTTTTCAGTTGTCCATTTTCATTTCCATCAAAGTGCTCTAAGTAACCCCCTTTCTGCTTTAGGACAAAAAACATACCAACATATTAACTCCAGCCTTTCCACAGTTGAATCACCTAGGTGACATTATGAACACTTAAACTCTCCTAGTAGAAATTGATGAAATAATAACTGTTCATTTTTTAAATTTTGTTAAAGAATTTGTGTGTGTGGGGGGGTATATGTTGGGGAAAAGAGGTTGGTTTGTTCTACTCAAACATTAAAACTTGCAAATTCTAAAACATTTTTAAAAAGACACCTTTATAAACCAAAACAGATATTTATATTTTTAAAATGCCCCTGGAGCCTAACTGGGCAGTGGCGCAGTGGATAGAGCATTGAACTGGGATGCTGAGGACCCGGGTTTGAGACCCCGGGGTCACCAGCTTGAGCACAGGCTCATCTGGTTTAAGCAAAGCTCACCAGCTTGGACCGAAGATCTCTGGCTCGAACAAGGGATTGCTCGGTCTGCTGAAGACCCGCGGTCAAGGCACATATGAGAAAGCAATCAATGAACAACTAAGGTGTTGCAACGAAAAACTGATGATTGATGCTTCTCATCTCTTTCCATTCCTCTCTGTCTGTCCCTATATATCCCTCTTTCTGACTCTTTCTCTGTCCCTGGAAAAAAATAAAAAATAAAATAATATATAAAATTAAAATGCTTCTGGATTGAATATATAAGTGACCCATAGTCAGAGGTTTACCATTCTTTATTCCATGTTAATTTAGCCATAAACATGTATTTTAGGATAACAGATTCAATGCAAATCTTTATTTTCCTTTTAAATTTAAGACTTGCTTATTTTCGTAAATTTTCATTATATTTTTATCATCTTATGTGATAGAAAAATGGTCTTTAATTTAAAGATCCTAAACAAGTATAATTTTAAATATCTAAAAGTTTTGCAATAGAAAATTACTTAAGTCCACACGTCTTTATAAAAAATATAGTTACTGAATAAATGAAATATCAATGTGAAAAAATACTAATCTTAAAATTTAACAATGTACGTAAAAATATAAACCATGTTGTACTTTCACGTCTTTAAAGCAAAACAAAATAAAAAACAATAATGACAAATAGTACACATGATAAAAAATACAATTAGCACTATGATAACTGGGTTGCTAAATTCAACAATTGCTTGGTAATATTTTAAGTATATCAGAAAGCTGATAATGTATTGGACTTTATACCTATAATCTAATTTTCTATACTTTTTGGATCACAGACTGTACAAATATTTGCTATTTTTTTCACAAAACAGAAAAATATTTTCATTAAATTTTATTTTAACATGTGAAATTTAACCTAATAAGTATAGTGTATAGGAGAATATATCATGTGTGAGTACAATGGCCAAGAAAAGATATACATTTTAATCAGCATATTCATTAATAAATTTATTAACTAGATATAAATTGAAATATGGGGATACAATTTCTAAAATGTAAAAAGCTTAAGAAATTTTAAAAAAAGTTTGAACAATGGCAAAATTAATTTAATTACATTATTTGTTTAGAATTCTCTAAGTGGTCATCTAGATATTTTTGTGTTAGCTGCGCTTCCATTAAAAATTTTGATCACCTTTCTGCCTGAATTTCTTTTAGCTCTAAATTTAACTTTAGTCTATAATTCTTTTCTGATAAAGCTAAAAATGTAAATGACTAAAAAATTAAAACAATACAAAATATTCCTACTTAAAGCAATTTGAGGATTTTCTCAAAGAAGTAAACATCTGCTTCTCCACCCTTCCCCCTCTTCTTTCTCTCTATCTCTCTCTTCCCCTCCTGCAGCCAAGGCTTCACTGGAACAAAGTTGGTCTGGGCACTGAGGACAGTTCCATGGCCTCCACCTCAGGCATTAGAATGGCTTCCGTTGCAATGGAGCAACACCACAGATAGTCAGAGTATCGCCCCCTAGTGGACATGCCCGGTGAATCCCAGTCGGATGTATGTGAGAGTCTGCCTCTCTGCCTTCTTGCTTCTAATTTCAGAAAAATACACACACACACACACACACACACACACATACACACACACACACACACACAGTAAACATCTGTATGGAGTATTCTCATAACTCACAATATTATTTGCTTTAAGTCTGTATTATTATATCAGTGTCTATCTCCCCATATTAGAAGGTAAGCTCAGTGATATCAAGATGTCACTGCAAAGGGTCCAATAATTTACTTTATTTGGGGGCTGGTAAGTGTGTGGGCCCCAGGATTATAGATGTTGGCAGAAGACACAGACCTCTATGTCAGAGACAGTAGCATTTCTACTCATAGCACAGGAGGCAGCTTAAATTTCATGTTAAAGAATATATTCACAGACACGGTGTTCAAGTTTTCAAATCTTCCAGGCTTTCAATTTTCAACAGGTTCTGGGTTTTTCCATCCCAAAATGTGTGGAAAATTTATTATCTTAGCCCCTTTAAAGATCTCTCAATTAAAAAATTTCCCAGTTAAAGTCCCTTTAGCAAAAATCCCCAAAATTGTCATTCTTACCTCCTGAAGTTACTATTTTTTATGAATCACTTTCAAGTTGTTGATTGTCTTTCATTAGGAGTTTTCAAATATGTTAATATTGCCATTTTTAAAAATTATTTTATTTGTATATATATTTTTATACTTCATAAGGATGTCTCTGAAGGGAAATTAACATTCTGCAAGCTGTAATTAGAGAAAGTAATCTTAAATTTGTTTATGTAAGCAATCCTTGTTTTAACAATACTGTGTCCAAAATCATATCCATTACTTTTTGCTTCCTGGAATTATGTCTTAGAGCTTGGTAATAATTATACGTCACAAGATTGCAAATATACTTAACATATTTAGCCAGAAATATTTTGGAAAGCTTTTATATTCATATTGTGGGAGTAACATGACAGATGTGGTCATATTAAGCAATATTTAGCAACATTAGCCTTAGAAGCTCTTCACTTAATGTACATTTTGTTTTTTATAAAATTAATAGGCAATGCTTTCTGTAACTTTTTGTTGTTGTTGTTGATTAAATTATTTAGTTTATTTTAGATAACATGCCATCTGCATGATTCTGATTAAAAGACCTAGCGGGAAAATTTCACTAAAATACCAAATAAAAATGATTGTTTTCAATGACATCCACAGTTTTAAACCTTATAAAATCATATAATTTCTTTTTATATCTTTCAGAATTATTATCTTACTAGAACATAAAAGGCTAACTGCCATTTGTACTGTCAACTAATAATCTTATTTAATTTTTCAGTAAAAAGGATGTGTTCTATTTTATCACTCATAGATCTTTTCTTTCTAAGGATGATTAATGGCCTATTGTGATGCTAGTACAAAAGCCAGGATAAAATTTACTAAAAGAGATAAAGGATTTTCATGACAAAGACAGCTATTTGCAGTCACTTTTTCTGAAACCTGAAATTAATTTTTATAGCATTTCAATACCTCAAAAGCTGACCAAGTTTTCTCAAGTCATTAGCTGCATCTTAATTCAAAATTTGAATTATTGTTGAAAACAAATGTAATAAATGGTATTAAATATATTTATATATATATATATATAATTTGAAAAACAAATTAAATTTGAGTAAAATAATTTTTAACGAAGCAAATATTATGACACATTTGAACAAAAGTAATATATTCTACAGATGTTTAATTGTTTTGTCTATTTTAGCTAACATATACCATCCACCTTTCAAGAAAATAATTATAAGGTATACCAAAAGGCTAAAACACAGTTTGAAGAGACTGAAAAAGTATCAGAACCCAAATTCTAATTTAAAAAAATAAAATGTTAGAATTATCAGACCAGGAATTTGAAAAAATATGATTAATATGCTAAGTGATTCAGTGTAAAAGTAAATAGCATGGATAAACAGATGAATAGTTTAAACAGCAATATGGCGATTTAAGAGAGTCAAATATAAATACAGCTGATTCAAAACTGGCAGTGAAACTGTAACTGTTTCTACAGACAGAATTAGACATAGGTCAAGGAAGATGGGCCTGGATCTTAGAAGTATAATAAATAAATTTATAGGATAACTTTGGTCCTGTCAATCTATGGGAATTTAAACATAGAAAATGTAATTTGCATATGAGCTCTCTGACAGTGCTCAAAACACAATTAAAAATCCAGCTGTGCAAGGTTTTCTAAAGATATCCACCTCTTAATCTCTGGAACCATCAACTATATTATCTTACAATTTTATATGGGACTTTGCAAATGTGATTCAATTAAGGATCTTTAGATGGAAAGATTGTCTTATATTATCTGGATGGGCTAATGTAATTACAAGGATCTCTATAAAATGGAGGTAGGATGCTTAGCGTCAGAGAACAAACAACATGGTTGGAGTGGAGGTTGAAGAAATGTGGGAACACAAGTGAAGGTATGCAGGTAGCATCTAGAAGCTTGAAAAGTCAAGGCAACAGTTCTCCCCTACATCGTTTAGAAGGAATATAACCCTACCAGACCATTTTGAATGGGAAGTATCCAGTATGATGGTTTGCATTTGTTTTTTGTTTTGGTCTCTGATTTATGCGATGAATATGGTCATGGTTTATAAAAGACACCTTGAGTGAGACCTGGGTCTTCCCTGAGATTGAGCTATCACACATGGATGTTGGTGGTTGTAGATCTACAGACTAATGATATCCTGTGTGATAGAATGCAAACCTTGGAAGCTGTGATTGAATGTCTCAAACATTTTAGATGTTTGCCTATGTTTTCTTTCCCTTGCTTTGTTTTATTTTTTTAACTATCAAAAAAGCCTTACATAAATTTGCCATTATAACATCTTGAGAAGTCGCTGTTACATAAGAACTTCTGGTGCAAAGTTTCCTGATGGGCCCTGAATCTTGAGAGGGGTTTGCTTATTAATAAGACTGAGGTTTAATTCTCAATGTGCTCTACATTTTGGTCATCGGTAGGCTGCTGTTGTTTCAATAAACTGCAATAAACTTGATTTTCACAGATCCCTGAGGAATGCAGCATTGCTAAAATCTATGTTTTCAAATTACTTGTTTAAATCTGTTAAAGTGGTTCTCATTTTTATAAGCTTTGTGTATTACTTTAAAATTACACATTATGCTTACAAACTTCTATCACCCACATGGAACATGAAAATGAGAAGAATGTATTGTTAAAAATATAAGCAATGTTTAAAATTTTTTGCATTTTTAACATGTTGACTTTTAAATATATCATTATGTCATTAAGTAAATGGAATTAAGACTAAATATTCTAGAAAACTCTTAGTGGTCAACAACCATATTCTGGAAAACAATGATATGCAACTGAGCTACCAAGAATAAACATTAACCAGAAGGGTCTGAGACTGCCCACCACAGAGCAAGGAGAATAAAAAGTCGATATGACCATTTTAAAGAAAGGGCACATTTTCTGTTGCTAAATAATGCACTGCCATTTGGGGTACTGCAGTATTAGAAATGACCCCTGACCACACCTCACAGGTGAGCAGGAAGATGAGTTATGGACTCTGCATTATTGGAGGGAGGCCTATGAGGTTAAAAAAAATGTAATGACCTTTATTTTTGTGAAGCCCCTGAATAAAAAAGTCATTCAAGGTAAGTACTTTCTGTGTTTTGTGAATACATGTGGACCATATTCACAGACACAGAAAGTACTTACCTTGAGTGGTGGCATAATTTCATTTCAGCTCTCACATTTGTCTTTCCAGTCTTAATCTCTTGTAATTGCAATCTTCTGACTGTATCCCAGCTAGCTCTTTAACATTAGGTGGTACTTAAAACTAAGTGAACAAGCTACTTTAGCTTACATTTTCTTGAAGAAATCATTTAAAAAAAAAGAAAACAAAACATAAAACTCTGTAAGACATATAATATATGTTCTGCCTGATGTTTCCTCTCTGACTATGGGTCAAATGGCTAGTGTAAATAATTATGAATATGGCCCCGGCTGGTTTGCTCAGTGGTAGAGCATCCGCCTGACATGTGATTATCCTGGGTTCAATTTCCAGCCAGGGCACACAGGAGAAGCATCCATCTGCTTCTCCACTCCTCCCCCTTTCCCATCTCTTTCTCTCTATCTCTCTCTTCCACTCCCACAGCCATGGCTCTATTGGTTCAATTTAATTGCATCGCCCTGGGTGCTGAGGATGGCTCCTGAAATTCCTGCTTCAGGTGCTAACAAGAGGCCCCAGATGGGGATTGGACGGATGGATCCCAGTGGGAGAACATGTGGGAGTCTGTCTCTCTACCTCCCCTCCTCTGACATGGAAAAGAAGAAAAAATTAATTACAAGTATGAACATGAGTTGCTAAAGATTGAAACCAATGCTGAAATATTTTTATGACCTTTTCAGATGAAATTCATGTATACTGTAATGGAGAAAATAAAAATACACATTGAGTCACTTTGGCATTTAGGGTGTTTCCTGTAAGATTTCAGATTATGGCAAAACGATTACTGGTTCTTCAAAAATAAAATAAGTGCTTTATATCCAGAATTGGATAGAAAGAATATTAAAAACAAAACTTGTGAGTTGTATACTGCGTTTGTAAAATCCCATTAGTTTACTGACTTCTGCGATTTAATCCTAGAAGATAGTCAAATAATGTTCTTTTCCTATTGTGATAATTATTATTGAATTAATTATTTTGGTGCTTTCATCTCCTGGTTTCAAGAGTAATAAGAATTGTTTTAATTACTTGGCATTGCACATAGAGGTGTTTTGAATGTTTTCAGAAAGCAAATTCTAACAGAAAAAAAATTTTAAACCTTGAGATTAATTTGACTTTAAGATTTTGAGTCATCAACAGAATAGTGTTCAATATTTAAAAAACAGAAAAGAAAAACAAATACAAAACTCAAGTCTTTGTATTATCTTTTTTAGTACATAGAGGTTTCAATGTAACTTTTGCATTTATTATGTAGATTAAATGAAGATAATAAAATATAAAATTTAGAATTCCTTACAACAAATACAAATTTAATGAATATTTTATATGAAGCCTAGTTAATAAAGAGAGCAAATGTTTACAGCCTTAAATTAGTTGAATTTTTTTCTCCAAATTTATACTAACTATATTGAATGTTTGCATGTTGATCAGTGTGCATCTAATCAGGACTCTACATGATTGTTCTGATTTAGTTATAAATATGAATAAATAATAAGATCACAAATAGTTGACATTTTTAATCCAAAGTGTTAATGCCAGTTTAATGATATAGGCCATTTTAGAGAACAGCAGCATAAAAAATTAAGTGTACCTTGTGGTCTTTCATCTTCATTTTTGTTTATCTATAAAAGTGTTAATCATATCCTCCTCTTTATAGAATTGCTTTAGATATTAAATTCTTGATGAATAAAGTTTCTGTAAATAATCCTAACATGTAGCAATAATTCTTGCTATTAGCATTATTGGTTACACAAACGTGAGCATAACTCTGCTTCTCTGACCACAGAATTTTAATCTAAAAAATGAAAAAAAAGAATAAAAACAACTGTTGTGATATGATTTATAATAAGATCTGAAATACAGGTAACAACCCAGACTTGAGATGGGCATCTGCAGTCCAGTGATGGTGTTGTTGGAATCTTTGATCTGTAGACAGTGAGTCAGAACATCTAAAGTTGGGGTGTAGGGTAGTCTTTGAGCACTCTTAACCTGTGGAATATGACACTGTAGATAGTGTCCCAACTGAACTGAATTGTAGGACACCCAGCTGGTGTCCAGAAAATTGCTTCATGTGGTGTGGGAAACCTCCTCTTTCCACATTCATACTTTGGAAATTGGGTCCAGAAAGACAAAAGAATGACTAAATTTTAATTAATTAATTAATTAATTAATTTTTATTGATTTTAATTTATTGTGTTTACATAGATTCAAGTGTCCTACCAAATACATCCCCCCCACTTCCATGTTCTCTTCAAAATTTCCCTTTCCCCTTTCCCCCAATGCTTCCTCTCCTTCCCTCCAGGACTTGTTTTCCTGCTCTCTATAATGCTGTTATGTATATACAATTTTACCAATCACTTTCCCTTTTCTGATCCAGTTCTCTCATCCCCTTTCCCCCTGTCCACTTTCCCTCTGGTCCCTTTGATCCTGCCTCTAACTCTATTCTGTTCCTCAGTTCCCAATGTTCATTGGATTCCTCAAATGAGTGAGGTCATATGATGTTTTTGTTTTTTTTTTCTCTGCCTGGCTTATTTCACTTAGCAGAATAGTTTCATTAACAAAACAACACATAATAAGTGCTGACGAAGATGTGGAGAAAAGGGAACCCTACTGCCCTGCTGGTAGGAATGCAAACTGGTGCAGCCACTGTGGAAAACAGTATGGAGATTCCTGAAAAACTTAAAAATGGAACTGTCTTTTGACCCAGCCATCCCACTTTTAGGAATATATTCTAAGAGTACCAAATCACTGATTCAAAAGAAGAAATGCACTCCCATGTTTATTGCAGAATTGTTTACAATAGACAAGATCTGGAAACAGTTCAAGTGTCCATCAGTAGACAAGTGGATTAAAAAGCAGTGGTACATATACACAATGGAATACTATGTGGCTGTAAAAAAGAACGACTAAATTTTATTTACAATCTCTAGTTTCTTTATTACAATATTAAAATTGTACAGCATTTGCCTTCTACATTACCTGTCTTTTCTTATACAGGGTTCCGCAGCTTATGAAAGTCTCAACATATGTTCTTGTGAGTTTATGACACTTATTCCCATAAAAACTTAAACAAATTGAGACATGAGTGTTTTGGCTTACTTATTTTTTGTCATTTATTTCTATTACTACAGTATAGGGTATAGTACAGTATGTCCTTTTTCTTTTTCCGTGGCTTAGTTTTGTTTTATGTTCTAAATTATGATTTTACAACTGTGTTAGGATAAGTAAATGACTTAAGATAACGTGTGTTTAGACTTACACCAAAATTCCAGTTACATCACTGTCATAGGAACAAAACTGTGTCGTAACCAGAGAACCCCCAATATTAGCTCTTTTTAACAATATTGTACTTAATAGCTTTGTTCAATGTGTAGTATCTACTATGTTGGTTCCTCTTTCTCACTACCAATTACCCTCACTTTTTACCTTACTCAGCTTAGATTCCCAAACTTATCTGTTTAATCATAAACTTATCTTTATTCATAAATTTTGTGAACATTCTCATTTTATCAAAGTAGTAAAAATGTGGATTAAAACCCCTTCTCCGCTTGTTTGTGTCTTTTCATCTTGCAGACATGAGACACTAAGGAATGGCAACAAATAATAATCATTTTGGATAGCCTCATTTTAATTTCATGACCACGCTATTTTTTTTAAGATAGAGAGTCAGAGAAAGGGACAGATAGGGACAGGCAGACAGAAAGGGAGAGAGATGAGAAGCATCAATTCTTTGATGTGGCTCTTTGCTGCAGCTCCTTAGTTATTCACTGACTGCGTTCTCATATGTGCCTTGACCCAGGGGCTACAGCAGAGCAAGTGACCCCTTGCTCAAGCCAGTGACCTTTGGCATCACCAGTGACATTTGGGCTCAAGTTAGTGACCATAGAATCATGTCTTTGATCCCACACGCAAACCAGGGACCACATGTTCAAAGTGGTGAGCCTGTAGTCAAGCCAGATGAGCCCGCACTCAAGCCAGTGACCTCAGGGTTTTAAATCTGAGTCCTCTACATCCCAGTCCGACACTTTATTCACTGTGCAACCACCTGGTCAGATCACACTAACTTTTAATAGGCTCTTATTACTGCAAGGAATTTTGTATTTCCCTAGACTAGTCAATCTTTCATTATCTTGAAAGAATATTTAATGTTTTCCTCTTTCTTTAAATTTCCAACATGTGATAGTCTTTAGATATATTAAGAAGTTTAAAAGATTGAGTGATTTCAAAATCTTTGAGAGGAAAAAAGGAGCATATTCTTGGCTGGGTCCCTTAAAATAGCTTTCAGAACAATATACAATAGACACATTGGTAGAAACTCAAAGTTCGATTCCACTGCTGGAACTGTGATGCATTCGGAGGTCTCTTCCGCCTCTGTTTGGACCAATAATATTATTTTTATCTGAAACCAAAGAACTTGAGTGATATCTGTTAATCACCAAAAATCGGAAGTTTTCATGACAGCAGAAGCAGTCATTATGCATTAAGGTTACTTCTTCTTTACTTCACCTTTCCATATTTATTTCAAATTTAACTAATGAATAGAACCATGTTTGGATTCACAAAAGTATTCCAGTTCTAATATTCCAGCTGAGCTGTTAAGCTATTTAATATTCTCATTGCCTAACAGCATGTTCTTGACATGAATGTTGCAGTGAACACCCAAAAGTATAATCCTTGGAAGGTTTCTCTTAAGGAGAGACCTAAGCTGCATGCCTACATAGCTTTCACAGCAAAGTTTTACACCTTTGATACAACAGTTATTAAAATGTCACTTCTGTTCCAATAGTACTTTTTATAAAGCATACCGGGCCACATTTTTGTGTTTCCTGAGAATAAGCATTGTTTTATTTATCTCTGTGCCCTTTCTGCTGCACATGCAAACACCTATCATGACAAACCTTATATAATTAAAATAGTTGCCTATTTGTGGAAAGATGGAAGGAAGGCAGAAGAACAACAGTAGGGGGGAAAGAGGAAAGCAAAAAAGGCAAAAATGTAGGCTAGAGTGTTTTAAATTTATAATTTACTTTGGGTAAACAAAGCCTCCTTATTGTATTTGTTATTCAATAATGCACGTCAAATGATAAATACAATCACATAGGGCAGTATCTCCAGGAATGGCTGGATATTAGGATGAATGACACTTTGGCACCAGAGGAAGCACAGTGAAGTTTATGGAACCCAGAGGAAGCATCAGAGGATCCTTCAAGCAGAAGGCTTCAGGCTCAGACAAGAAGGAAACAAGGGAGCCTGAGAGACATGGGCAACTTTTGTGTGTATATATTTAGGATTAGAATGCAGGAATGAACTGAGTTTTGAGAAACCTAGAGTTTATGTAGCCCAGAAAGAGTTAGACTTTCTCATTGGCCACACCACCTATGGGGACAAAAAGCAGAGGGGGCAGAGGTAGGCATGAGCAGCGCTCTCAGCAATTGAACATCAAAAAATGGAGTCAGAACCTGTATTACAACCATTATACCATAATCTGAAATGTAAATCTGTCTTTAAAGAGCATTTCAATATACATACTTTTCAAATATCTCTTTGGCATTCCGAATAGGATGATGCATACATTATAAAAAAATATTTACAACAAGCATTAATTACACTGGGGAACAAAATTTTTTTGTTGCATCTAGAAAAATAGTTGTGCTTACCTAAATCGAGTGTGCTGATCACAAATCTGACATTAGTTTTTCTCCGTAAGCTACAGATTTTTTGCAATTCAAGATTTATGTTTTTATTTTATTGTAAAATTTTCAACATTTATTTTAACATAAGTAGAATGCCTTCTTGGGCAATATCATTGTGAAAACATAATAACTTATATAATGCAGTAAATACACTAAAATATATGATTACATCAGAATTTTCTACAATTTCAAAACAGAACATATTAAAACACTTATTTTCATCATAAAATTTGCACAAAACTTATTTAAATACTATTTAGGCAAAAATTTGCGTTTGTAGCTGTAGCATATTTGTACTTGTTGAGGACAGTCTCGTTTGATGCTCCAGCAGTAGTCTGCTCATCACTAACAGCTCTGAGATTTTCGAGAAACTTATCAAGGTGACTGTCCAGGAAATGAATCTTAATGTTCATGTTACATCCAATGTTGCGAAAAGCCAACAGCATCCTTTGAACCAGAAGTTTATAGTTTTCTGCTTTTTTGTTGACAAAGAAGTTATTTGTAACTGCCACAAAAGACTGCCATGCTGCTTTCTCCTCCTTATTCATCTTCTTGGCAAATTCTTCATAAGGTATGAGTTTTCGAATTTGAGGTCCATCAAATACACCTGCTTTTATTTTCTCGAAAGACAAGGCAGGAAAAGCAGAAATAATACGTTGAAAGCATTCACTTTCTCTATTCAAAGCCTGAACAAACTTCTTTGTTAAGCCAAGTTTGAAGTGAAGTGGGGGAAAAATGATCCTGTCTTGATTAACTACAGGTTCATTCACAATATTTTGCATCGCTACTTCTAGAGATTTACGTTTCAACAACTCCTTTTGTGTCCACTGTTTCTCCCAAGCTCAGCTGTCTCAGACACAGAAAGCAAGGATACTTCGTGAAAGCTCACTGTTGTCCTAGAAGAAAATTTACCATTTTAAGACCCACACAAATGACCCAGTTATGCTCCTCATACTTCAGAGAGTCGAGGACAATTTTTATGTCATTATAATCTTCTCGCAGATGAGTTGAATAACCAATTGGAACTGCTGCATAAACATCACCGTTGTGTAGAAGAACCCATTTCAGACTCCGTTTAGAGCTGTCAAGAATTAGCCGCCATTCTATTGGACTGTAAGTGGTAACACCTAACTGGCTAAGAAGACTACTGATATCATGGCAGTAAACAAAGTGTTTGTCTTTGGAAAAGAAGTCCACAAAAATTTGTTCACGCTTCCTGTAATGGGATACTTTAGCAGACCTGTGAAATACATTCTTTTCTTGAAGCCTGGAGGCTAATAACTCAGCTGTTTTCTTTGATAGGCCCAAATCTCTTACTAAGTCATTCAATTTGGGTGGCTAAACTACTGAGGTGTTAATTACTGCTTGGCATCAGAAGAAGACCCTTCAGATTCTATAACCATTTCCTCATGCATCTTATCAAAATACACTTGATCACCATGTTCACTTTGTCCTTAGAGAAAATAAAACCATTGAAAACTGCAACCAAGAGTGTCACAGAGTGTGGGACAGGTCGTATTGCTGAAGGAATATTAGGATATGTGACCATATGCCATTTTTTTCTTGCCAGTGCACTTTGTATGGATCAGACAGAAATAACAGTCACTGCTGTGGTCCTTAGGTTCACGCCAAACCATGGGAACACCAAAAGGCAATCCTTTACATTTTCCTTTTTTCCAGTCACCAAGCATTTCTTCACAATTATGACACACAATAAGAGGAGCCCAATTCTTGTCTTGATAGCCAAGGGGAACTTGAAAATAGGCAATGTGTCACAAATGATGAAATATTGCGCCTTTGACATTGAAGTGTGTAACAGCCACATATATAACAGAAGGTGTCAGGACTATGCTTAAATTTACGCCTACTCGAAGAAGCCATGATTCAATCTTAAAACAAAATAAGAGGGTGTTTTTATCAAATATTAAATTTTCACATTTAAAAACAACTACAATAATGTAAAAGTGATGTTTGTAAAACATAAATTGTCTTGTGGTTTTGTTCAATCCAAAAGTCATTGCCCTTTAACTCCAATTTTAAAAACCAATGCATGCCATTAACTGCAACAAAAAGAAATTAAAATTGCAAAAAAACTAGAGCATGCACCAAAAAGTGTATTTCATATTTGGAATCAGCAATGTAGAGATATATAGAAAAAGTTCTGAAACCTCATGCAACAGAAAATGAAAAAGAAATTGTTTCCCAATGTTATATAAATACAAGGAATCATTGCATTAAGCTCAAAAGGCCAGCAGGCAGGGACTTCCAGAGAGGGTTGGAATGGGTGGGCTGGAGTTGCCTTTTCCTCCCCACTTGGAAGGCTAAGGATGACTGAAGTTAGTCATTTCCCTTCCCTCAGATCAAGCAGGGTCTGCTGAAGCCCACAGGGCAGGTTCTGTTAACTAGTATACCTGAAGTACAGGCCTTGTTAACAAAAACAGAAGGCTCTGGGATATTTCAAAATAACTCATTTTTTTCTTCCCCATAAGAAACAGGATTTTTCTTAGCTATTTTACTGTGAGAACCTGGTCAAGTTCCTGAAGCTAAATCTCACAATATTGCCAAGGTCTCTTATGACAGGGTCTTCCTATTGTTTTTAACTGGGAGAACAGTCTGCATTGAGCCTCCAGCATTCAATTCCAGTTCAGACTTCCTCCTCCTGGTTCCCCTGTGGGATCTGCTTGTGCGTGTTTCAGATAAGCCACATCTCTTCCATCTTGAGAGCACAGGTTCACCTGCGTCTTCCTCTCTGATGGATACCAGAAAAGGGTTGACTTTATACTCCCTTCAGCTTTCTTTTTGTTCACAATGAAGATTTTCAAGCTCCTTGCAGTGAAAGCAAAAACTGGAAGTCACTAATATTCTCCTGGTGGCATTTCTTTCTTAAGTTTAAATTATATTTGATGTATCAGAAAAAAATGCATTACTTGAAAATATTGCTGGTCTTGGTGTGGATTGTGCAATAGTTGCTGTGTAAATATAAAAAACAACTAATCACAAGTTATGCTCCAGAGAATTCAAATATAAGCTTTTGGCTGCAAGTATTAATCTCATATTTTCAAAAAGTAGACTCTGGCCTGACCTGTGGTGGCACAGTGGATAAAGCGTCGACCTGGGAACACTGAGGTCGCCAGTTCAAAACCCTGCACTGGTCTGGTCAAGGCACATATGGGAGTTGATGCTTCCAGCTCCTATCCCCCTTTCTCTCTCTCTTTCTCTCTCTCTCTCTCTCTCTCTCTCTCTCTCTCTCTCTCTCACTCTGTGTCTCCTCTCTAAAATGAATAAAATAAAAATTAAAAAAAAAGTAGACTCTGAGTTGAGCTAAATATTAAAAGAATGCTTTAAACTGGACTCACTGCTTTTTTGCTAAATATGGCTTTTGAAGTAATGTCTCAGAATAGTTTTTTGTTTTAATGAATGAATATATTCACTGATAAAATAATCTATAGACATTGACATAGGTTTTTTTGGGTTTTTTTGTTTCTTGTTTTTTTTTTGAGGGATAGATAGGGACAGACAGACAGGAACGGAGAGAGGTGAGAAGCATCAATCATTAGTTTTTCATTGCTATTGCGACACCATAGTTGTTCATTGATTGCTTTCTCACATGTGCCTTGAGGCGGGCCTTCAGCGGACCGAGCCACCCCTTGCTGGAGGCAGCGACCTTGGGTCCAAGCTGGCGAGCTTTTGCTCAAGCCAGATGAGGCCCGCGCACAAGCTGGAGACTGCAGGGTCTCGAACCCTGGTCTTCCGCATCCCAGTCCGACATTCTATCCACTGCGCCACCGCCTGGTCATGCGACATAGGTATTTTTGAGTGACTGATTTAACTCTTGTATCTGTTTAAAATGTTATTTGTTGTTGCCCTGACTGGGTAGCTCAGTTGGTTAGGACATGGTCCCATTATGCCAAGGTGGCAGGTCTGACCCCCAGTCAGAGCACATACGAGAATCAATCAATGAATGTGTAAATAAGTAGATCAACAAATTAATGTGTCTTTCTTTCTCTTTTTTTCCCCTTTCTCTGTCTCTTTAAAATCAATAAATTAAAATAAATTTACCAAAATATTTATTTGTTCAGTTATTTTAAGTTGCATGTATGTGTACCCTAAAAATACTCCAAACTTTCAAAATAAAACTTAAAAATTCTTTAAAATATATAGTGAGAAATACATATTAAACCAGGAAGGTTGCTTGAAAATGTTCTCATTCAGTTTTCTCCTGCTATTTTAAAATGTACTAGATACAGAGTTGAACAATTATTTCTTCACAAATAGGCACAAAAATTATTAGAAAAAATGATTTTCTTTTTTCAGCAGCCCTTTACTAGCACTACTATAGCTATCTGTGGTAACTAGACAAACAGCATAACAGAACCTCATTCTTCTTTTGTAAAGTCAAGGCACTCTGACAGTTCCTTACACATCAAAACACTTTTAATATAAGAAAATACATCTATATTCAATAATATCATTTTGCCTCTTGTATTTAAAAATATCCTATGGAAAAAAATATCATTTTTAGTTAAGACAAATAAAAATGTCTTGTTGCCTATAATCAAATTATATAACACATTAACATGATTAATTATAGTATGATTTTACATTGAACTTTATTTAGCATATATAAAAATATCATGTGCATATTTTTAAATATAAAAATCCAATTGTTTTAGTGTCTAGGATGACATTTAAAAAACCTTCTATCAAAAAGAACTTGAATTGAAATAAAATCAGCAAATATGCCGATATAGATTTAGAATTTCTTTTTTTTTTCATTAATCTAATTCAGTTTTATTGGGTAAAGTTCTGTTATAAATTCATCTACGCACTGTGGAAATGTCAATGAATGTGATAAAGGAACTTCTTTGGAGATTTATCATAAGATAAGATTCCAATATTTTACATTTTGTTACACTGTGCAGTGTCACAGATAAAAATGCTTTTGAAATTTCTGCCTCTTCAGTGATCTTGAAATACTTGAAATATCATAAATTTCTGTGACTGGTAACAAACATGGTAGCACTTTCAAAGAATAATTAAACTAAGTCATAAGAGTATTTCTAATGTTAATGCAAATTTGTTTTTTATTTTTCTCCCAAGATGTTTAAAAGCATATGGTTAATTTGGCAAAAATGTTTCTTTAAAAACATATTCTATAGGATAAAAGAGGTGTGTATAAGTCAATATGTTTAATCTAAAATAACAAGCTTTTGGTAAAAAATATGAGCTGCCTAAGTTGACCTTTCTAGAGCAACAAAAGAAGAACCAGTTTTCTGCTTTCAAATACTTTGCTATTTAATTAAGGACAGTAAATAAATTTATATAAAACTTATGGAAGATATACAGGTTATCAAAAATAACTATTTGTATCTAGTTACTATTAAATATAATTGAATGGTCAGACCCTGGACCTACACATCTTAATGAAAAGAACTAACTCATTCTCTTTTAGTTTTTGTTCATGTTTTTCCTGGCCTAATTTTTTACTGCTAAAATTAACAATACTGACAATATTTAACTCCAGGTTTAAATAAATTTTGTTTCAAGATATGTAAAATAGATAACAGAGTCTTTCAAGTACAAACTGCCATATCCATAAACTGAGTAAATGGTGGAGCTTCAAAAAAAATTAGCTTACATTGTTGCCATATGAATGTCAACGAAAAAAAGAGTAACACTACCAAATGGTTTTCCCAGAAGAAAAATTTTCTCTTAAAGATGGCAGAAGAGCTGAGAATCAAGTATTATAAGAGTTTGGTGAAATTCTGCATATATATATATATATATATATATATATATATATATATATATATAATCATATAATTTTTTAGCAAGAGAGATAGAGACAGAGAAGGGCAAATAGGGATAGGCAGGTATGAAGGGAGTGAGATGAAAAGTACCAATTCTTTGTTGCAGCACCTTAGCTGTTCATTGATTGCTTTCTCACATGTCCCCTGACTGGGAGGTTCCAGCAGAGTGAGTAACCCCTTGCTCAAGTCAGTGACCTTTGTCTCAAGCCAGTGAGCGCTGGGCTTGAGCTAACAACCATGAGGTCATGTCTATGATACCATGCTCAACCAGTTACCCCATGCTCAAGCTGGTGAGCCCGTGCTCAAGCCAGATGAGTCTGCACTCAAGCCGGTGTGTTTGGGGCTCAAATCTGGGTACTCTGTATCTCAGTCTTACGCTCCATTCACTATGCCACTGCCTGATCAGCTTGCAAAGCTTTTATAAATCAGTTTTTATTGTATTTATAAACGTTGTTATTTTTACTTCAAATTTAGTTACAGTACTTAACTCACTTTTGAAATTAGAGATGCATTATTAATTTCACAAATTTGGGGAAGAGGTAAAAGACAGAGACAGGGTAGCAGAGACGGAACACATGCCATGGGAAACAAAGTTTGGTGCTCTATGGTTGCATGCCCTTTTTCCTGCCCAGCTATGATGGTACTGCTTATTATCTCCTTAGATTTTAGAATCTCTTGGCTGTCAAATATCAGGGAATGACAGTAAACAAACAAAATAGAGTGTCCAATGTCAAAAGATAAAATAAAATGCACTATTATTTAAAGTCGTTTTATGGACACAGGACAAAAGTATAATTTTGCTAATTAGTCTATACAATTTTAGAGGGTCTGGTATTTTATCTCACTTGCAAGTGAACAACTTAGTTGGCCATAGTTTCATGGATACTGGCAGAAAAGATGAGACTGATGGGCCAGAGGAAAAAATAAAGACTTATTACTCATAGTAGTAGCTATAGCAAGAATATGAGCATTTTCTTGGGTCATGTCTCTGAGCCCTTATCGACACAAGTTGACTAGAGGGGGGCCAGGTGACACCTGGACACACTATGGGTTGCAACACAGGAAAAGAATCTAGAGTTTAGAGACTACTAATCTTTTAAAATGTACTGCAAACAACCTGCCTGATCTTTGGAGCTGAGGGCAGCAATACTATACTGGACAATTTTAAAATGGTATGTTCTTTTTTTCTAGAAGGAGGTGCTATGTCTACTAGGGCTGCTCACTATGAAAACATCCCTGAAAAATACAATTTGGAATTAAGAGCAGTACTTTTTCTTTGAACATGTGCCACAATGTAATAAATCCTTAGAAAATTCCTGCAAAATCTAAACCTTGTTTTTACACTGCCATGTCTTCTGGTCATGAATATGCCACTTTTGTTGCCAGTTGATTTAACCTGACCAAAAGAGACTATAACTAAATTCATTTTTATATACATCATTATATAAATCTAACTATCAAGGTACACCTTAGAAATCTCAGTAGCTTTCTCTTTAAGATTCTGTATTGACCTTTTCATATCTCCTCTGGCATTAATCCAACAATTGCATAGAATCTGCCTTGGCTCACAGAAATCATATCTAGGATAATTCTATCATCCATAACAACTCTGGGTCATCAGTTGACATTGAACTGAATAAAGGGGTATCATTGATCACTTCAGCTAGTGTCAGAAACAATTGCATTCCCACCTTCTAAATGAATAACTTCCATAGCTGTGATAACCATTCACAGTTCATGGATAAATTAAGATTTATTTATCCCTTGGGAAACTCCATATAATATAGGGTAGCCTAACCCGAAAAAACCTTCACATTTGTCTGAAGGGTGGACTTTCCTCAAGAGCTTTCCGATATATTAAGACTGTTCTTTATATTACAGGGCAACTCATAGTATTTTTGGAAAAGAAGTAAGTCGATCTCTGGCACCCATCAAAACAGTGTCCATGGGAAAATAAATGTTTAGAATTGCTAAAATCTCTCTCAAGTAAGACCTATACTGAATAAGGGACAAAAATGTTTGCCTCCAAAGTGGTACTCTGACCACTTTTGTTTTTGAAGAAATTACTAAGAAAAGCAACTTTAATCTGTTCTTTGTATCACAGCACTGATTGGGTGGCATTTTACCTCAAGCAATGATGAGTGACAATTTTCAGAGTGGGAATATGGTGGATAAACTACAAATACTGGTGTTCTGCATAAATGATGAAGTCTCTTGTACCATCTAATTCCAATAGATTCATGTGGATAGACTTCACAGAAAAATGAAGCAGGACATGATCAATCACATTGCATTCAGAACTCCTTGTTGGAGAATGGAATATCCAGTAATGAGTTAAAAATTACTGCACTTTCAGTAATCTTGAAGAAGCATAACAAATATTTCTTTGGAGAGGAAAATTATTAATGTTTGTCCCTCAATTTTTCCATACCTCCTGGAATCAAAGATGCTCTCTCCTCAGGTGATCACTCAATTATTCTCCAGAAATGTCCTATTTTATATGAAAAGCAATAGAAATAATTATTCTCTCTCCTTTCAGTTTCAAGGATTTAGAGTTTCTACTTTGACCTTGGAATTCCCATGCTACATTCTGTGCTCCATTTATAATCTCATTTTTCTAAATTTACTACCTCTCCATTCCCTTTGTTAGCTTATGACTTATACTACTAAGATCAAAAACTTGGAGAGAATTCAAATACTAGCATTATATTCTAGTTTGCTGACAGTAGGATGAGCAGCAGACCTGAGTAATGGTTGCTAAAGATAAGTCACAGCAAATAGAAAAAAGTGTATAGTGGTAAATATAGCAGAGATATCTTCTGTGTGGCTAGAAATTATATGTTTCGCAATAAAACATTGAGTTAAACAACAATACTCACAACACATTTCTACTATACTGTGTATAACAAAGCAAGTCTTTCTTTTATTGTTCTGAAGATTGCTAGCAAAATATAATGTCATAATTTAAAGACTCAGAATTTGGAATATTGTGACTTTTAGGATATCATTCAAGGCCATGTTTCACATGAAGAAATTGAAGCTGAAGAACATTATATAATTTTTCTGAGGTTGTACAATTAGTGGTAGGGCTATCCCTTTCCCCTTTACAAAGTCCATGCCTATATGTTTAAATAATAAAATTGCATCATATATTAGCAGCAGAATTCTAAATATTTTACAGGAATTCACAGTTTTTATCTTGTAACAGGATTATAAAATAATTATGTATTATGTCCTCATCTATCCAATGAGAAAACTGAAGGACATAAATGATTTATTTCCCCAGGGTAGCCCTCAAAGTGGTACTCTGAATCCAGAAAGCTGGTACTTCAACTATGCATTTATGTTGCCTCATATATACTGGTAATGATTAACTGAAAGCTGGAGTTTTATCTAGACAATGAGAAGACTTTATTTACTGACAAAATATCTGGTCCTGTATACTTCTTTTTCTTCTTCAGAATCAGGAGAGCATAAGTCACCTTTGATGATGTTTTTAGCCTATACCAGTGTTTCTCAACTGGGAGTTGTTTTGTTATGTCTCTCCTCAGTACATATTTGGAAATGTGTGCAGATATCTGTGATGTGACAACTGGGTGTGTAGTAGGAAAAGATTCTATTAGTTCTGTTTTGTTAGAGTCTAGGGTTATGCTTATCATTATACCATGCATATGACAGTCCCTACAACAAAGAATTATATGGCCAAAAATATCAATAGTGCCAAAGTTGAGAATTTCTGTCATGGACCTGATTTGGCAGTGCTGGTTTTGGTCACACTAAAGAGTCATTCACACTCTAGGGTGAGTGTGCTAGTCACAAGCATCTTTGCTAAGATCGGCTCTACGTATTTTGCAGGATTGGAACAAAGAGGGACAGAGGGAATGAAACCATACACACAAAATCAAAGTAGAATCTCATGACTAATTTTCTTAATTTCCCCCCATTTTAAATTCAACCCTAATGTTTATTTTTATGTTTAATGTCCCATAATCAATACAAGTTTCTGAATTCACAATTTTTTTTTGTGAAAAATTGTAAATACACTTCCTATATCATAAGACTCAATTATAAGAAAGGCTGTTCTTCCATTCATGTCCAAATTAGGAAAATTGTTTTCCTTACCTGTATGGAAGTAAACTATTGAGAGGCACAGTCTTATTATTGTGCATGTATTTTTGCATCACATTCACAACCCTCCCAGTGCAAGCATATCTCCCGAAGACACTCCAAAATCAGAGAAGACAAGCTGCTTTAAGCCAATGGCTTTACATATATATATTACAAGAACAGAGAGAGAGTCAGACAGAGGGATAGATAGAGACAGACAGACAGGAATGGAGAGAGGTGAGAAGCACCGATCTTTAGTTTTTCGTTGCCATTACGACACCTTAGTTGTTCATTGATTGCTTTCTCACATGTGCCTTGACCGCGGGCCTTGAGCAAACCAAGCAACCCCTTGCTGGAGCCAGCAACCTTGGGTCCAAGCTGGCGAACTCTTGCTCAAGTCAAATGGGCCCGCACTCAAGCTGGTGAGCTTGGGGTCTCGAACCTGGGTCTTCCGCATCCCAAGTCTGACATTCTATCCACTATGCCACCGCCTGGTCAAGCTACACATATATATTTTTTGAGTTAAGTTACTTGAAAATTGTTTTATTAGTGTTCCAGGGCGGTGAAAATGACACAAGAAAGTACTTTAAAAAAAAATCTTAGTAAAAGTAAAGATTCTTCTAGCCTGAAGGCAGATAGAAGTCTTCCCAGCTGTGTGCTTGGGAAGTCAGGACACTGCAGACAACTATTAGTTCATTTTAACAATTTGAAAAATATTGACTATGGAGGTTTTTGTAAGAATTTGTATGTATTTACACACACAGACAACACCTAAGCTCAGAATTGTGTTTTTCATAGGATTTCAATTTAATTATATATATAGTTTCTCAACTTGGAACAGATGTGAGAGCACCTATGGACAGCAGAAAGGGGATGGGAGTCAAAAAGTTAATTATTTGGAAATCCAAATAAAATGACAGGTTGAGGAGAGGAATTTACAAACATGTTAGAATCTGACCGGTACTTAAAAATAGTGAAGCTTATAAATATTATAGTCAGAATATTTAAATAACCCTCCTTAAAAATGACCATATATTCTGATCAGATCTTAGTTTTGAAAATGCTGAGGTTTTTATCCTGTCATATATTTTATTATGATGTGATGTTAAAATAAAGCAACATTTATAATTTAACAATGAAAGTTGTACTACAGAATGGAAAAGGTATCCTATTCCCTTATAGGAGGATAAAAAATTAATTTTTATTTTTATTGCACTTTGTGCATGGGATTGGCATTAATTTATAATTTTGTGGTTCTGTAATGAAAGAAAATTTTTCATCAGGTCATTTCCTATTTTCTATATACAGAAACATTGTTTTGGATAAAATCATATCTCACACAGAGATGTGGCCTTGCACAGGTTAGAGAGTAAACTGTACTCCTTTCAGGAAGAACAAGAATAATCTTGTTTTCATAAGTGATTCCCCTCTAAGAAATAATGAGATATTAAAACTTTATAGTTATTAATGAAATAGAAAAAATAATGTCACCCTATGGGCATTTCTTTTGTATTACTAATATTTCCCTTTTATTTTCTCTTCTGAATAAAAAATAACTGGGTTCTTTTAGGGAGACAGGAGAGAGACCAAAGCAACAGAATACTCAGTCTCTAATTTCTCATGTCCTGGCAGAAATAAAGCTGTGGTCTCAATTAGGTAATTTGAGGAGTGTTTAATAAAGGGATTCTTTTCAAAGATGTCAAAAGAATATAAGAACATTTGAGGAACTGGCAACTGTGTGTATAGATAGGATGTGGGGTGATGGTTGGTGGGTTACTTGATGAAACTAAAAGATAAACAGCTGTCTATCAAAACCTGGAGAAAGTAGGCCTGTATGGAGACACTGACATTTTAGTAAACAGTGTGTTAATCAGTTCAGGCTGCTGTAATGAAGATACCATAGACTGGGTGACTTCAACTGGATTTAATAGAGATCTTCAGAACCTTTCATTCCAAAGCAACAGAATATACATTCTTTTCAAGTGCTCATGGTATATTCTCTAGGATAGACCACATGTTAGGACACAAAATGAGGCTCAATAAACTTAAGAAGTCTAAATTATATCAAAAATCTTCTTTGATCACAATGGAATGAAACTAGAAATCAACTGCAATAGAAAAAATGAAAATCATTCAAACACTTAAAGGCTAAATAGCATGTTATTAAATAACAAATGGATTAACAACAAGATCATGGAAGAAATAAAAAAAATTCTCTTAAAACGAATAAAAATGAACATACAACAACTCAAAATTTATAAGACACAGCAAAAGCAGTCCTGAGAAGAAAGTTTATAGCATTACAGGTATACCTTAAGAAACAGAAAAAAGCTCAAATAAACAACTTAACCATGCATCTAAAAGAACAAGAAAAAGAACAACAAATAAAGCCTTGAGTAAGTAGAAGGAAGGAAATAATAAAGATTAGAGTGGAAATAAATGACATAGATTCAAAAATATAATGCAAAAGATTAGTGATACTAAGAGCTCGTTCTTTGAAAAGGTAAACAAGATTGACAAACCTTTAACCAGACTCATCAAAAAAAAGAAGAAAGAAGAGTCAAATAAATAAGATTAGAAATGAAAGTGGAGAAATAACAACAGACATTGCAGAAATACAAAGGATTGTAAGAAAATACTATGAAGATCTGTATGTCAAAAACTTGGACAACCTAGGCAAAATAGATAAATTCCTAAAAACATATAATCTTCCAAAACTCAATCTGGAAGAATTAGAAAACCAAAACCTACCAATTATAACAAATGTAATTGAAACAGTTATCAAAAAACTCCCAGCAAACAGAAGTCATGAAACCAGATGGCTTCACAGGCAAATTTTACCAAATATTCAAAGAAGAACCTACTCTTTATCCTTTTCAAGCTATTTCAAAAAATTAAAGAGGAGAGAAGACTTCCAAGCTTCTTTATGAGGCAAGCATAATCCGCATTTCAAAACCCGGTAAAGACACTACAAAGAAAGAATAGTATAGGCCAATATCCCTGATGAATTTAGATGCTAAACTTCTCAGCAAAATATTAGTAAACCGGATCCAGCAATATATAAAAAAAAAAAACCATACATCATGATTAATGTGGGATTTATTCTGGAGAGACAAGGATGGTACAATATTTAAAAATCAATAAATGTGATACATCACATAAACAAAAGGATGGATAAAAATCACATGACAATATCAACAGATGCAGAAAAACATTTGATAAAATCCAGTACCCATTTATAATCAAAACTCTTAGCAAAGTGGGAATACAGGGAACATACCTCAATAAGATAAAAGCCATCTATGACAAACCCACAGCCAACATCATACTCAATGGGTAAAAGTTAAAAGCCATGCCCCTAAGATCAGGAAGAAGGCAAGGGTGCCCCCTTTTGCCACTATAATTCAACATAAGACACCATGAACAAAATAAAAAGACAACCTACACAATGTGAGAACCTATTCACCAATACATCTGATAAGGAGTTAATAATCAAAATTTATAAGAAACTTCTAAAACTCAACATCAGTAAACAATCCAATTAAAAAATGGGCAAAAGAACATTTCTTCAAGAGCATACAGATGATACAAATGGCCAATAGGCATATGAAAAAATGTTCAAAGTCACTAATCATTAGAAAAATGCAAATTAAAACCACAATGAGATACCACCTCACACTTGTCAGAATGGTGCTAATTAACAAAACAACACACAAATAAGTGCTGGCGAGGGTGTGCAGAAAAGGAAACCTTATTGCTCTGCTGGTGGGAATGCAGACTGGTGCAGTCACTGTGGAGAACTGTATGGAGTTTCCTCAAAAGATAAAAAATGGAACTGCCTTTTGACCCAGCTATTCCACTGCTAGGAATATACCTTAAGAACACCAAATCACTGATTCAAAAGAAGATATGCACCCCCGTGTTTGTTGCACCATTGTTTAAAATAGCCCAGATACGGAAATAGCTCAAGTGTCCATCAGTGGACGAGTGGATTAAAAAGCTGTGGTACATATACACCATGGAATACTTTGCAGTTGTGAAAGAAGGGAAATTTTCACTTTTGTGACTGCATGGATGGACCTGGAAATTATGCTAAGTGAAATAAGCCAGGTAGAGAAAGACAAATATCACATGATCTCATTTATATGTGGAATCTAATGAACAAAGTAAACTGAGGAAAGGATTAGAGGCAGAGGCAGGGTCACAGGGAGCAGAGGGACAGCTGTCAGAGAAAAGGGGGATGAGGGAATGGGATCAGAGAAAGTGAAGGAATTAGTGAAATTATATATACATTACACAGATATAAATAACAGGACAGCAAATCTTAGAGGAAAGGGGGGAGGGAGTTATATGGAGAGGGGATAAAGGTGTACAAAGGGACAGAGGGGTGGGATGAGGGTGTTATATTCAATGGGACACTTGAATCTATGTAAACACAATAAATTAAAGTTAATAATAATTTTAAAAAGCAACTAAATTTTGTCTCTGCTGCCTTCACCCATTCCTCTCCTGGCTCCATTTATACATTCCACTTTCTGTCTTCTGACCTTCAGGTTTTTCAACTCAACTTCTACATTTGCATCCTAAAGCCTTCCTGAATGTAAAGGTTAGCTTCTACTTGAAAGGCTGTCTGTCATTTACTTTTCTTCCCTCAAACATTCTTTTTCATGAGCACTGCTTCAGCCCTTTCCTTCTTTATTTATAGTTGTGGTAGATCATCAGGCTCATGCTGGGTAGGCTCTCAAGGACAGGGAGCCTGCATGGTGGTAATAAGATGAAAGCAGTAGAATGATGAAGATTTCTCTAAGCAGCTTCACATATTTAGGGAATCTAAGTAAAACTTAATTATGTTCCAAAATAAAAACCTGAGTTAGCTAAGAAAGGTAACATTAGGACATTTAACTAGGTTATAGGATTTAGATCTTCAATGGAGAAATGTGGAGGTTTCAGATAATAGAACATTTGTTTATGATAAGAAAAAATGTGATTATTTTTATACATGATATGCATTTTATTCAAAGTCCCTAAACCAAGCTAGGTATTTGATGAGATTAAGTAATTCTTCCTTATCTTATTTGTTATATGTCATTTGGTAATTAAATGCTGTTATTCTTAGTCCTGTAAGATAAATCTAGATAATACAAAAATATGTTTCGGATAAAAACAATGGATTTCATTAAATATCACATTAAGATTGATAAATGTTATGTGCTACAAAGTAGATTTACATACTCAGGGTCTCCTCGAAAAATTGTCACTAGCATTTTAGTGGTTGTGTGTAATTACTCTGACAAGGACTCATCTCTTGTTGTAGAAATAAGTCCAAGAAGTTTTATTTCTTAAGTGCTTACATATATATCTCCAAATGAGCAACAATAAAAAATAAATAACTTATATAAAAACATAGTTAGTCATACTTAAAAATAAAATGTGCTAATAATTTTATTGATACAAAGATGATCTCACTTCTTGTTTATGAATTTTGTGGATTAGTCCAATGAAAGTCATGTGATCAATTTATAACAACACCATGAATAAAATCAGTACCACTATTCCAGCTGAATGAAGAAAACTCATGAATATTAATGTTCAACAAATGAGGTGGACCTTTGCCACTATGAGCCTTGAAGACTATAAATCTAGAATTGAAATTAACTGAAACAATCTAAAATAAACTACTCACTACCCATATTGTATTTTGCAATTCCAGCCTAACACTGTATTTTAAACAGGCAATCTAAATTTTTTCCCAGTGGATAAGAATAAGCCCTGAAGAACTACTGTTAAACCTTCCATTTTTCCTCAGTAAGTAGACTTCAAAGATATTCTGAACACACCATAAAGTTTCAAACTTCAGTACCCACAAAAGCTATATATGGCTCCTACTGACACCAATCAGAATTTTATGTTCATGGACTGAGAGCAAAGGATGACCATTTATATGGTTGACAGTATGTTTGATGACTAGAAATATTGTCTGAAATTCACTGTGCTGACTTTATATTCTGCAAGGACACTTAATTTCAAAACTCTCCAGATGTTTAAATATGGTGGGCAATACTAATTTAATCTGAATATTGCATTCCTAGATGTTTTTATAGTTCTTTTCTCTGTCTTTCATCCTACCTCTCTATTTCTCTCAGATTATCATATTCAATAGGACAGGTTTGAAAAGTGACTTCCACTATATCCTCAATTCTGTTCTATGATACTGCAAAAATAGTTTGCTTCCTGGTATTTGTTCATGTCTTAAAGTTATTTTCTCATTAAAATCTTTCATAATTAGAAATATCTCACAAGTGGCAATCATTTAAAAGTTTAAATTTGTTTTTTAAATACATATGTTTACACTTAGGGTTTGAAACTTATTTGTTTGCTTTAAATCAAAAGCACTTGTATGTTTTTATTATGACAGATTGAGGAAAGATATAGGTTTAAATATTGGAGGTGATTCTAATGAAATATATAAAAAGCCAGAAAAAAAAATCATTCTAAGTCAGCAAAAAATGAAGCAAAAGGTGAATGACTCATGTACTGAAAAACATTAGTGCCAGGAATAATATCCTTTTGTAATTAAGGCAAAATAATTACATTTGAAAGCCAGCCAAAAGAAAAAGGAAAGAGGAGAAGAGAGGGGAAGAGAGAAATGGAGAGGGAAAGGGAGAGGAAGGAAGGGAAGGAGACAGAGAGAAAAGAACAGAGAGAGACAGAAGAGAATTTGTGCCTACCCTGAAGGAAATGCTGAACTGTGTTCTTTAGACAAGAGAAAAATGGAAGGTAAATATGTTACATTTAAATAAATATTAGCTCTGTAAAACAATGGCAATGCCATGCGGAATGTAAAATATATACTTAATTACAACACAGAGAAGTAATAGGATATTCTTGTGGAGAAGGAAATGAAAGGCCAGCACACTTCCTGGGAAGAGAGTAAAAAGTTGCAATCACTATAAGACTCTGATAAGTTGTGCTGTAATTTCTAATAATGGAATATATATATATATATATATATATATATATATATATATATATATATATATGATTCAAACAATGGGAATAAGAGCAGAAAAATAAGAAACAGTACAAAATAAGCAAATAAAAAAAGCTAGGTCACAAAGAGAGCATATGAAAAGCACATATTAAGATGGCAGTTTTAAAACTACATGTATCAATAAATACATGAATTGGAAATGATTATATGCATCAATTAAAAAAACATAATAATGGAAAAACCTATTTACAAAAAAAATATCAAAGCATAAGAATAAGGAAAGTATGGAAGTAAAACAATGAAAAGGAATATTCCATGAAAACACTAATCTAATGATTAATAAAAACATTAATCTAATTTTAAGACAAAAGTGCATTACTAGAGATTAAAGGAAATGTTTCATATTGATAATAAGATCAATATGCAAGAAGATAAACAAGTATATAAGAAGTTAATAGTGTAATTTCAAAAGGTATAGCTCAGCAATTTACAGAATAACATGGAAAATAGATAAATCTACAGTAATAGCTAAAGATTTCTCAAAAACTTAAAAAAGATCTACAAAAAATAAATTTCAAAAAATCAGCATGATTTCTGTTTATAAATTGAGAAAAAAATAATAAAAGAATAACTAGAATATCTCTATATGTTTGGAAATTAATAAATAAAAACCTAAATTAACCCACAATTTATGAGACCACAGTAGAATTGGAGAATATGTTTAATTGAATATTACCAAAAAACAACTACAAATGACAACTTGTGGAATAAACTAAAGCAGTGTAAAAATAAAAGTATATAGCCTTAAATTCAAATAGCAGGTTTAAAAAATGTGAAAAGTTAGCTCAACTTTTTTTATCTGCCCCAGAACATATTTGCCAATTACACATCTGATAAAGAGTTAATTTCTAAAATATAAACAACTCATACAAATCAATACCAGGAAGACAAACAATCAAATTAAATAATGGGCCAAGGGCCTGAATAGACACTCCTCTAAAGAGATAATAAAGATGGCCAACAGACAAGAAAAAATGTTCAGCTTCACAAATCATCAAATAGATGCAAATTAAAGCCACAATGGGATATCACCTCACACCTGTCAGAATGGCAGTCATCAATAAATCAACAAATAAGTGCTGGCAAGGATGTGGAGAAAAGAAAGCCTTCTTACATTGTTTGTGGGAATGTAAATTTCTGTAGCCACTATGGAAAAAAAAGGTAAAGTTTCCTCAGAAAATTAAAAATAGAACCGACTTTTGATCCAGCAATCCCACTTCTGGAAATAAATACTAAGAATACCAAAATATTAATTCAAAATAATATATGCCCCCTCTACACTCATTGCAGCATTATTTAGAGTATCCAGATCTGGAAGCACACTGAGTGTCCATCGTAGATGAGTGGATAAAAAAGCTGCAGTAACTCTGCACAGTGGAATACTAAGTGGTAGTAAAAAAAAAAGAATATCTTGCCTTTTGTGACGTATGGATGGACCTGGAGATTATGACGTTAAGTGAAATAAACCAGTCATAAAAAGACAAATACCACATGATCTCACTTATATATGGAATCTAGGGAACAAAATAAACTGACAAACAAAATAAAAAGAGAAACATGAATGCATGGAACAGACAGACATCTATCTGAGAGGAGGGGTTGGGTACTGGATAAAAGAAGGTGAAGGAATTAGCTAAAAGACATATTTATAACAAATAGGCACAGACAACAGTGTGGTGATAGCAGAGGGAAAGAGGGGTGGAAGCTGGGTGTAGTTGGGCAAAAGAAGAAAAATAGGGATTCTAAGAGACTGTGCATGGAGTGTTAGGTGCATGACACAGTGTGCAGATGATGCTTTGCTGAGTTGTACACTTGAAACCTGTACAGTTTAGCAAACCAGTGTCATCCCAATAAATTCAATTAATAAAAAAAATACTCTATCCCAAAAAGTTAGACTAGTAAAAAAGAGAAGCCAATAGAATACAGAAAGTATTAATAATAAAGGTGAGTTCAGAAACAAAAGGAACAGAAAAAAAAAACAGTATACTATGGTGAAAATAAACAAGTTACTTCTTTGAAAAATATTTTAAAAATTGATAATAGTCATATATAGTAAAATATAACCACATTTTACCTACCATTTTCTTCCTGTTAAATAACATACATCAGCTTTTAGTTTTTCTTTCCATGCAATTATATTAATGACAAAGTTTAATTCATTTTCTTCCCTTCTCTTTGTCACTTGAATTTTCCAAATACGACAGTCCTTGGGTTACTACACAGTTCTGTTCCTATGAAAGTGACATAACCCGAATTTTGGTGTTAGTCAAAACACACTCTAGCCTAGTGGTTCTCAAACATTTTGAAATCAGAGAGCATTTGAAATCCTACAAATAATTGTAGGTGCACTATATACAAATTTCTGAGAAATATGTTATAATAATTAAGTCAAATATTAAAAAAAATACAAAGTCCAAGCATGCTTTTATGGTAATTAAATGAAATAAATATGACAAAATTAAATTTATTTTGACATTAAAAAACATTTTTATGTTACATTGTTTGAGTCGTGCTTTTTAGAATTCGTAAAAAAGAGAGGTTAAAATAAAAAAATGACAAAATACTATCTTTTTATATGTATATATACATTCTTAGTAAAATTTAGTAAATTCGGCAGGTCCTGGCATAAATGTGTTGTTTTTTCATTCTTGTGTTTAAGAGAAGCATGAGCTTTCTTTCTAGAGATTTCTTCAATGTTTGGGCATACATTTGAAAGGCAAACTCTCATTTCCTCATCAATACATTGCAGAATTTCTCTCTTTTAACTCTTAATTGTGCTGAGGATAGAAAATCCTAATTCACATTAATAAGATGTTGAAAATTGTAGTAAAATGTTCAAAGCTTTTTTAGATATTGCCGCATATTCTTCTTTTATAGAAATCCAAAAGGCTTCAAGAGACAATTCCTTATGTTTAATCATCTTCCAAAACCTCCACCACATATTATCTTAACTTTACACCAAACAAAGGATAGAAGAAACTTGCCTCCAATCTTTCCAGGGAACATGGTGGGTAGTGTAAACAGTCCAGCATCACAGTTTAACAGCCTTTTGCAACCTAATCAGGCAAGTGAGGTGGGGGATTGGGCAGACTGTCAGCTTATAGCCAATTCCCCACACCTCTGTCCCCCCAAAATCGGAACTGCAGAAACCCTGTTGGTTTTCTGGTCCCCAACAGGCACATATTTCTCTGGAATACCATACGGCACACCTGGAAACCTTCTAGGGTACACCAGTGCACCCTGGCACACACTTTGAGAGCCACTGCCCTAGCCTAAGTCACCTATGCTAACCCAGCTGTAAAATCATAATCTAGAAAATAAAAATGCAACCAAGTCACAGGAAATAAATAGGACATACATATACTGTACTGTACACTGCACTGTGTATTCTTCTGCCATGCTCAACCAAACTAGCTCATCCACATAGCCCATAAGTATGATGCTAACGGGGTAAAGTGAAACATTCACGTCTCAACTTTTTAAAGTTTTTATGGGAGTGAGCACTGTACACTTGAAACATCATATGTTGAGACTGTCATAACCTGAGAACCCTTGTATAAATAAGAGTATTTTATTCTTTTGTGCCTGAACATTTTAATAAGGTAATGATGGCATAGCCTGGATCAACCATTAATGGCTCCTAGTTAGGTAAGGACACAAGAAGATTGTGGGATTGATGGTGAGTGCTTGGAGAGAAAGAGAGCAGGTGAAGATACCGCCAATTAATTTGAATTCTGGGAACACGGTGTAATGGACATTGCTTAGTCCTGACCTTGTTACATATAAAGTTTAGATTACTCTTCCCCCTTAGTTGTAATTTAAACTTCCTGAGCATCTATCTGTATTTCATCATTTCTTCTCATGTCTGAAAAAAAAATTGACTAGATTTTTTTATGAAATGATTTCCAGGCCTAAAGCTCTATGAAATAAGCTAAATCCATATAAAAATTTGTACAGCATGTGCATGTTTGAATGTCCTCAAATTACTAGTTACATTACTGTGGTCAATTATACTTGGCAATGGTGCTTAATTGAAGATGAAAGCACATTAGATTTTTAATTTAAAAGCCATAGGTAAAGCCACTCTAACAATCCTACTTGAGTCGCGGACCTGGTGATGGTTCTCTTCATGCACTGAGGTTTTATGGCACATTAAGCTGCTCATTTACATAATTAGAACAATAACAGGATGAGATGTTGCACCAGGTGATACATGATGGCACTTCTCATTTATCTCTACTAAGATGTAGATTATGAAGATAAAATTGCCTTTGCTAACACTCAGGGTAAAATGTTTTTTAAAAATATATGAGTTAGGAAGTATTTCTTTTTTCTTAAACGTTCTTGACAAGATGATGATTACACAGACAACCAAATAGCCGAAGACAGGAATTGATCATTTCTGTAGTGCCTTTCCTTATTTATCCAACACTCCATACTTGTGTAAATTGCCACATATAGTTTGTTAAAAGTTCTCACGTCTGATACTTTCTTTCTAAGCCTGCTGTGCGGCCAGGGCTCAGTTTCTGTTCTTAGGCATCTCCCTCGCATTTATCCTCCACTTTGGCAGTGGAAAGGTCTTCACAACGTCATACTCTGATTTTATGCTTAGCACAACTTCCAAACTTTGATCCCTTCTTTTTCTTCAGTCTTATTTCTCACAATAATTTTGTTTCACAAATGAAAACCTCATATCTAACAGAATATTATTTTAATAAAGGTAAATATTCTGATTATAAGCAATAACTTGATTATAGTGATATATTAGTAGAAAATTCTATTAAATTAGAAAATATTATACAACTCAAAGTATGAAATGGGGTGATAAATGGTGATAGAGGGAGATTTGACTTGTGGTGAAAACACAATGCAATGTACAGATGGTGTATTATAGAATTGTGTACTTGAAACCTATGTAAATTTATTAACCAATATAATTTTAATAAATTCAATAAAAACCTGTTAAAAAGCAAAATCTACTTTTATCATTTTCATGGTTCATTTTGCAAAATACATTTCATTATAAAATATCAATGTAATATGTTGTTTTAATAAGTACTTTAAAAATCGTAATAACATTAAACCTTTGTACAACAAGATATAAACAGTCAGACTAAAAATTATAATTTGATGATAGTGAAGAACTATACTCTTGCTTATTTTATAATTTTTGAAGGGTATTTTCATATATCTCTTCCCCCTAAATATTTTTTGAGAGGCTGTAAGTCCCAAGTTGATATTTTTAATACTTTTTTCTCACTATGAAAATGGCCAATATAAAAAATTTATGTTTATTTTTTTAATTCCACTTTCAAATAATGGAAGACCTAATCTCAAAGCTCAAAGTGACTAAGAAACTAGCAGAAAAATCTTCTCAATTCTGTTTTTTTCATAGCTTTAGAAAAATGTTGTCAACATGAGTGTGAGCTAGTCAAAAAGTGCTCCTCATTTATTTCTGCCATCAACCTCTGAAACTGGGAAACACATTCCGGCATTTTATCTACATTTAGAGTTACTTCCTGTACCCATCACTTCTTAGGCATGTTTCTCTGGGGCTTTTGCTCACAGAGGTGCCTTCTTTCCTGCAGGATTGATTTTCTACCTTTTAAGGAATTATTTACATTTACCCAAAATATTTTCAATCCTCCAAAGGCCTTAGCTTTTCCAAGATTTTCAGACTTTTCTGATACTTCCTGTTGACAATGTTAGGTCTGTGGTTTTAGTTTTGCACAGTATTAAGATTTAAGTTATATTCATAAGTACACATCTCTGAGGGTAAAAATTTTTTTGGTACCCAGAAACTTTGCCTTACTGACACTAAATATTCCACTTGTTTATTTCCAATACTCTTTCCCCCCAGGGTTATTCCAAAGCACTGGATTTGTTCTAATTTAGTTTAGACAATACATCATTATATATGATCATCATTTAGCTTTTAAAAAGATATTTTAAATACTAAACATAAATACCATTTTATTTTATATAAAGTTAAGAAAGTTCATGCTTGACCAGGCGGTGGCGCAGACCCCGAGCTCGCCAGCTTGAGCGCAGGCCCATCTGGCTTGAGCAAAAGCTCGTCAGCTTGAACCCAAGGTCGCTGGCTCCAACAAGGGGTTACTCGGTCTGCTGAAGGCCGCAGTCAACGCACATGTGAGAAAGCAATCAATGAACAACTAAGGTGTCCTAATGGCAATGAAAAACTAATGATTGATGCTTCTCACCTCTCTCTTTTCCTGTCTTCTGTTCCTCTCTATCCCTCTCTCTGACTCTCTCTCTGTCACTGTAAAAAAAAAAAAAGAAAGTTCAGTGATTTATTAAAATTTTAATTAAAGAATAATTTAGTATAGTCTTTCTGTCCTTAGTTGAAGAACAAGTATAATGCTTCACTTTTTGTTGTTGTTGTTTAAGTGATCATATTTTCCTATATGGCAATATATTATAATAGAATCTTTAAGAACTAAAAGATCTAAGTAACACAATAGTTCTTTTTATTGGCAAATCTTGATATTAAGTATAGAATACAATAAAAAGTCCTTTTAATTTCACTCTTTTTAATTCTAATTTATAATTAACATAGATTTACTATCATAGCTGTGTCAGTAAGCTCATGGATATTTCTTAAATATCAGTGATGTGAAAATACCTACAGGCTATTTATCACTGTAAGTTAATGATACCTCTTTCTTGGAAACTTTAATCAATACTTAATTGTTTTTTGCCTGACCAGGCGGTGGCGCAGTGGATAGAACCTCCGACTGGGATGCGGAAGACCCAGGTTGGAGACCTCCAGCAAGCCAGCTTGAGCGCGGGCCCATCTGGCTTGAGCAAAACTTCGTCAGCTTGGACGCAGGTCGCTGGCTCCAGCAAGGGGTTGCTCAGTCTGCTCAAGGCCCGCGGTCAGGGCACATATGAGAAAGCAATGAACAACTAAGGTGTTGCTACAGCAACGAAAAACTAATGATTGATGCTTTTCACCTCTCTTCGTTCCTGTCTGTCTGTCCCTGTCTGACTCTCTCTCTGTCCCCGCAAAAAACAAAAACAAACAAACAAAAACTTACTGTTTTTCAACTGAATGAACAATTCCCTGGAATACTTTTTCTTGAACAAATAAAGTGGATGGCCAAGGGAATATCCTCATAACTGGCCTTTGAATTAGGATGTGGAAGTAGACAGCTCGAGACCTTAAATATAAATTATTTACACGGCACCCCACCTAGATGCCAGACCTTCTGTCTCTTTCTGCTAAGGCTCTTCCCACAGCACAGCCTTTGCCCATCTTTTGAAGGTATTTTAGTTTGTAAATAACTGTCAGTTTAAAAATCATTGAATTATATACTTTAAAAGAGGAACTTGTATGATATGTGAATTATATATAAAAAATCTCCCATGTATTACAAAATCATATTAAGCAACAAATGAAAAATACACATCCTTGAAAATGTTTATTTGTGCCACTGTGGTCTATCTTCTACTTACCTCTCTGTTTTCAAGTGTTTTATGTTTCCTTTATTCATAATATTTCTAACATACTGGGATTTGTTTTTCAGTTTCTCTACTGTTTTTTATAATCTTTAAACATATGACCTTTGTACATGCCATTCCTTCTTTTTAGATAGCACTTTCCTGACATTGCTTTGAACTCTTAAGTTCTTAGTGCATTAGTACATCGTCAAGGAGACTTTCATGTTCAATTTGTCATGATTATTTAATTAATAATTCAAAATATTAATAGCTTAAATGTATTAAATACTTCATATGTACCAGAGAATGTAGTAAACATTTCACATTGACAATGACAAATTATTTATAATCATAGGCATTAACGTTTGTTGAGAATTTACAAACTGCCATGCTCTAAGTGGATTGCCCTGTTCATATTCTTTTCAAATCGAAACTGATTTTTTTCAGTGTTTATGTAACCTAAGTTTAAACAATATGAAGCCGAAGTGGTAAAATTCTTAAACAATGGTGTGCTATAGTATTATTATTTTCTTATTTTTATTTATAATTCTCCTTAATTACTAGTTATCAGAGTAGTAAGGGAGCATTTATAACTGTAATTCTTTTATTATAAAATATCTATCTATGTGATTTTAATATTCATTAGAATTAAGACAGATTCTGGTGACTTACAATTAAACCTCAAATACATGTTATTAAAAAAATCATATTGCAGCTGCTCTCAAAGCCAGCAATATTTTTAAACTTTCTCTTTTTTCACTTAGAATATAAACTTGTCATGCCAAGTAAAAGATGACTGTCTTAACATGTCCTAAATGGTCTGAAGTAAATGAAATTTGAATTATTAATTATAAAGGAAGGGAAAAAATTACCTGCAAGGATAAATATTGACCAAACGTTTTAAAGGCTTTTTACTTGGACAAAATGACATGGAAAGAACTTTATTGATTGGCAATCACTCAGACATTCATTTACTCATCCATTTAGCTAACATCTGTAATAGGTAACATCAAAGTATAACATGAGAGACATGAAAACTGTACTGATTGGCAATCATTCATCCATTCATCCATTCAGGAAATGTCTATAATATGCAACATCATATAAAATATGTGAGCTCTGGTGAACATGGAGATAAATAAGTTATAACTCTTATTTATAGCAACTTTTAGTCAAATGTGAAACAGCATTGAAAGAAGTATTGAATAATCAAATATAAACAAATAAGGTAAAATTTTGTCTAACATACTTATGACAAACTTAATCATAATAATGTACAATGCATCAAAGAAAAGTTATTTAATTATGTCTAATAGAGAGGGAATAGGAACAATATATAGTTAGGCTCAATTTGAACATTGAGAGATTTATTCAAAATAGTGGTTGTTGTTTCATGGTTTGTGGAGAACATGTGAAATATCTAGTATTTTTACCTTATCATGTCGCTGCTAGGATTTGCCAGGAGGAAAATATATTGACTACATTCTTTTATTACATTGAAAGTTGTAGTTAATTACAGATGTAAATAAAAAGTTTATCAATTTTCAAGGAATGGTAGAAAGAATAAAGGCTTGCCCAAAATTTTCAATCAATCTTAATCTCCAGAACCAATGAATATGTTTAGTTGCACAGCAAAAGGTAAATTAAGGTTGCAGATGGAATGAAAGTCATCAATTAGCTCACCTTATATTGAGAGATCACCCTGATTTCTAGGCAGGTATAATGTGATTACAAGGATCCTGAAAAGTGGAAGCAGGTGGCAGAAGAGTCAGATGGTGATGGGACTATAGAAGAATTGTCAGTGAAAGGCAACCTGGCTAGCTTTAAAGGTGAAATAAAGGATCCACAAAAGAATGGGAGAGATCTCTAAATGCTGAAAAACTCAAGAAACTTATGAGCCTCTAAGATTGTATCCTCCTAACACCTTGATTTTAGCCCAGTGATAACTTAGAAAACTGTAAAATAATATATTTGCATTTTCCAATTGCTAATTTTCTGGTAATTTGTAGTAGCAACCAGAAGAAACTCAATCACCAGGGGAGAGTTCCATAAGGTAGGTTTATTTATTTATTTATTTATTCTTTGATCTCATTGTTGACCCATTCATTATTTAATAATATGTTATTTAGTTTCCATGTGTTTGAGTAATTTTCAGGTTTTTGGTTGTGGTTGATTTCTAGTTTCATGCCATTGTGATCAGAGAAAACACTTGATATGATTTCAGTCTTCTTAAATTTGTTGAGACCACTTTTGTGCCCTAGCACGTGACCTATCCTATAGAATGTATCATGAGCATTGAAAAGAATGTATATTCTGTTGCTTTAGGGTGAAGGGTTCTGAAAATATCTATTAAATTGAGTTGATCTAGTGTGTCCTTTAAGTCTGCTGTTTCTTTGTTAATTTTCTTTCTTGAGGATCTATCTAGTGATGTTAGTGGGGTATTAAAATCTCCTACTATTATAGTATTGCTGTTGATCTCACCCTTTATATCCATCAAAGTCTGCTTTATATATTTAGGCGTCCTATATAAGGTGCGGAGATATTTAAAATAGTTATCTCTTCTTGTTGGATTTCTCACTTTATCATTATGTAGTGACTTTCTTTATCCCTTACTATAGCCTTTGTTTTAAAGTTCATTTTGTCTAAGTATTGCTACCCCAGCTTATTTTTCATTTCCACCTGCATAAAATATTTTTTTCCATCCTTTTACCTTCAGTCTATGTGTATCTTTTGTTTTGAGGTGTGTTTCTTGTAGACAACATATGTATGGGTCTTGTTTTCTTATCCATGCAGCTACCCTATGTCTTTTGATTGGATCATTTAATCCATTTACATTTAAGGTTATTATTGATATGTAGTTGTTTTTGCCATTTTATTCTTTAAAGCTATATTCCTCTTTTACTTATTAGTAAAATAATTATTATTATATTATTTTCCCTTTTTATTCTGTTTACAACAGTCCCCTTAACATTTCATGCAGCATTAGTTTGGTTGTAATGAATTCCTTGAGCTTTTTTTTTTTATTTTTGTATGGAAAACTTTATTTCTCCTTCAATTTTAAATGATAATCTTGCTGGATAAAGAAGTCTTGCTTGTAGGCTCTTGTTCTGCATTACTTTGAGTATGTTTTTCCATTCCCTTCTGGCCTTGAGTGTTTCTGTTGAGAAGTCGAATGTCATCCTTATAGGGGCTCCTTTGTATGTGATAACCTTTTTTTTTCTAGCTGCTTTTAATATTTTCTCTTTATCTTAGTTTTGGTATTTTAATTATGATGTGTCATGGTGTAGATTTCTTTGGGTTTCTCTTTATTGGAGTTCTCTGTGCTTTCTTGAACTTGTGTGACTTTTTTCTACATTAATTTAAGAAAGTTTTCAGCTATGATTTTATTGAGAAATGTCTCTATCCCTTGTTCTTTCTCTTCTTCTTTAGAAACCCCTATGATGTGAATATTGTTTCTCTTTAGGTTGTCACAGAGCTCTTGTAGAGTTTTCTCAGATTATTTCAGCGTCTTTTCTTTTTGCTGCTCCACTTTCATGTTTTCATTTATCTTGTCTTCTAAATCACTGATTCGATCCTTTTCTTCATCCAGCCTGCTTTTCATGGCTTCTAGTGCAGTTTTCATTTCTGATATTGTATTTGTCATTTCTTACTTCTTCTTCTTTATTATTTCATTGTCCTTTTTGATGCTTGTTTTTTTTTATTTTTGTATTCATTGTGTCTATCCATTGTTGTTCTAAGATCATTTGGCATTCTAATAATCATTATTTTAAACTCTGCATCTGGTAGTTTGCTTATTTCCATCTCACTCAATTAATTTTCTAAGGGTTTATCTTGTCAGTTCATTTTGATTGCACTTCTCTTTCTTCCCACTTTGTCTGTGTATGCCCCCCTTGTTTGGGTGTGTTGTTTGTAGAGCTTGCTGAGTCAAGGGTTGGTGTTGTCTCTCCATAAGGTTAATATAAACAAAATAATTTGAATCTTGGTAGCTAGTTAAAGAGAACAATTCAGAAACTCATGATATTGTATTTTTTCATATTAAAGAAAACTATTAGAGAAAACAGACTTCTCTTTGAGAAGTTTATTTAATAAAATAATATGTTCTGCTCTGAATGGCACATGGGTTTTACTCAAAGCTGATTCTACTAGCCAGTCAATGAAAATGAAAATAAATTTTGCATGAAAAAAATACAATAACAAAGTTTTAAGGAAAGACAAATTGTAGTGATCTGTTAAATAAGGCCTGCAATTCTCAATGTCTTCTATTATTACTGGATATAATAATCATAATCAACACCTTAGAAATAGACATAATAGATCTGGGGGACATCAATATTTGAAAGGACATACTCAACTTGTTTTCTTTTTTTTTTTTAAATCATCTTTTAGGTATAGACCTTTGAAACTGTGTTGCCAATGTTAACCTAAAAATTAAATACCAAAGTGATAGGAAACAAATATTTATTTGAGAAAAAAAAGAAATACAATTCTGAGATGTAGTAATTCAGGAAGAAACTCAAATCATATTCTGATTAAGAGGTGCAAGAAAATCCCATACATAAATAGAAGAAAGTAATTTCATATTGGAGTTTATCAACCAAGGAAAGAATTTCCATAGGTTCATATAAACTAACTTACTTTTTAGCTATGCATGGTAGTGTTAATTCTAAAACTTTTCATTAATATTGTGTTCTGTAGTCACCATGTCTATATTTCTGTTAGTTTTACAAACAGTTGTTTTAATAGAATGAATAGAGTGTTCCTTTGGCCCAGTCTAAAGTTTATTTTACTTAGGTGAAACATTTGAAAGGTTTAAAAATTGCAGGACAATTTCACATGGAAGGTGTCTCCAACATCATTTCAAGTGATGCCACTTATATTGTTTTTCACACCAGTAATATTTAGCTTACTGAAAATAAAGAAGTCCAGGTGTTTATTGAGATTTAAAGCTGGTTCCACTTACTAACACCTTTTGTTTGTTATAAGGAACCATTGTTCTGCTATCAAAAAACCCAAAAGTAACTAATGAAAACATTTTTTCTTTTGTTATAAGGCAAATGCCTTTATTTGTAATTGTGAATCTAAATGTTTCCCCTTTAATTCTTTTAATGATGCATTTCTGGACAATTTAATACTTTTAGGAACACAACTACTATTATTATAGCAAATGTGACTATGCTATTAAATGTAATACATACAATTATTTGTTGCAATGTTACCTTTATGAGTATTATAGCAAAGAATACCAGTGTAGTTCAAATTTGAAAGCCAGGTTTCAGCTGTTGCTTTGCTGTGGCATTCTAAGCTAATAACCTGGGAGTCCATTGCTGTTAGACCTGGATATTATAGTTATTATGCCAGAACTTATATATATTATCTCCCTTCACTTTCCTGCATAGCCACAACCTGTAGCAATATATATCAGAGCCCTGGACTTATGTCTTGGAGTGCATGAAAATGGAGCATCTTCAATCCTTGCCTTTACCAGGTGACCATGCATGCTGTAACTTTTAAAAGATCCATGGATAACCCTTTGATGTCAGTGAATGTTGATATTTCAGTATTTTCCAAGTTAATCATTAAAGAGGTTATATGTGGTGCTTGAGTCACCTGAACTTGAAACTGATCCTCCCACTGACCTTGTTTCAAAGCAAGAAGTTTGTGAGAAATGAGGGAACAGCAAGAGAAGAGAGAGAATGCTAATAAATTTGCTAAGAGTGGGACATAGAGAAGCTATCTTCCTGAAGAGACAAATTCAGCTATTGTATGTATACTTCTTAATTATTTTTTAAGTGAAAATGGGGAGGCTGAAAGACAGACACTTACGTGTACCCCGACAAGAATCCTCCTAGCATACCCCTTATGTGACAATGCTCTATCCATCAGGAACCATTAATCCATTGTTCAGCAACCGAGCTATTTTAACACCTGAGACAAGGTCATGGAGCCACCCTCAGTGCCCACAGCCAACTTACTCCAACTAAGCCATGGCTTTAGGAGGAGAAGAGATGGTCAGAAAAAAAGAAGGGAGTGGAAAAAGGGGTGGAGAAGTGGTTACTTCTCTTGTGTGCCCTGACCAGGAACTGAACCTGGGACTTCCACATGCCAGACCAACACTTTACCACTAAGCCAACTGGCCAGGACCTATTTTTCTTAATTCTGAGTTGTACTTTTTGTTGTTCAGTATGAATGTGTGTTGGGTACAGAATAAAAATGAAAAGAAGAAATTTAAAGGAGAAATGAAAGAGAAACTAAGAAAATAAAGTTATGATAACTTTTGACTTTGCCTCTTTTAAACAAAAATCATATTGTGGTTTAATCATTTAAGTTCCCTTCTAACATTAAAAGTCATATTTTTGCATCCCATATTCATATAGTCCGGTGTACTTTAAAGGCCCTGAAATTTAATAAAGTTTAAATTTGTCTTTAAAATAAAATATATTCATTGTTTAAATAAAGCATTTTAGATTCAACTATAATTTTTATGGTTTATAGTATTGATATGTAAAATTAGGGAAATACTATTTACTACAATTTCTATATGTATATATAATTATATAATGTAAAAATAATTCATGGTACTGATATATTTCATTCAGAGTTTCAATTTCTGTACCTTTCTGGTTATTATAAATGAGCTATCTTTATTTCTCAAAATGCTCTAAGTTTAAAAAATTTGAACATCATCTTCTATTTTCCCTATTAAGGACCAAAGTCCTAATTCATTATCTTATCTCTTTCTCCTAGGTTATTCCAATTAGAATAAAAATCAGTTATAGAACATCAAGTAGGAAAATAAATAAATGAGTAAATAAATAAATAAATAAATAAATAAATAAATAAATAAATAAATAAATAATCTATGCTCCCTGCAGGTAATATATTAATTTTGTTCTCTTATTTTATAGCACTTATTACTTTAAAGAGATGTCTATAATCACTGCTTCAAGTTTCTTATATTTATACTCTTTCTTTATGCCACAATCTATAACTTCATTATCACCACACCAACAAGATTGTTGGCCAAAGCCATTTCTGGCCTTCTTATTGCAATGGACACTGTCATGCCAAATTCTTCAGGTGAACAAGAAACTTATTAAATACCACTAACTAAACCCTCCGTCTCCGTCAGTTTACTTTTTTCTCTTGAATATCAGACCATCTCACTATCTTGGCTTCCCTCCACGTCACTGTTCAAATATTATCAATCCTCTTCACAGTCCTCTTTCTTTTCTTCTTCTCTTTTAAATCCCTAAATGTGAGTTACCAAAAGCCTTATGTCTCAGTCTTGAGTAATGGCAGACATGATCATGGTGACCTTCCTTGTGCATTGCAGAGACTGACATGTGATTATCTTTGATCCTTCTTCCTGAACTCAAGACTTTTTACCTTTCATAATATTTCCACATAAGTGTTTGATAAATATTACAAACTTTACCTTCTCATAAGATAACAATATTTACCAAAAAACCTATTTATTCTCCAACATTAAGGATATTGCATATATATTTATTCAGTTTAATTTTAAAACAAAGAATTGGTCTTTATTCTCCTGTCATTCAACTCTCTATCTGATACACTAATTTTCTGTATTTGTCAGTATTTTCCAGAGAATCAGAACTATTTTTATGTATATATGAGGAAGGTTTAGTAAGAAACTAGGAAAATTCCCTGACAAGTAGAATGAGGAAACTGAGAGAAATGGCTGAACAAAAAGTTTGAAAAACTGAGCAATTAACAAACAGATGATAAATCACAAGACTATCCTATTTAACCAGTGATACCTAAGAGCAGGTCCTTTAAACCCATCCTCAGGAACCAATTAAGGGAAGGTGGTTTAAATGACCTTAGTCATGGACAGAAATAACAAAAACAAACAAAAAACAATTAGAGCCAGACTAATCCAAGATAAAAGTGGAACTAACTTTGACCCCACTATGCACTCATACTAAACAAAACACCTAGAATTCTAATGAATATTCTCTTGATATCCTCCCCGGGTACCTCCCTGCAAATTCCCACCTACAGAAAATAGATAAAACCCTCAGGAAAAGAACAACAGTGTGCACTTCATTTTGAGCATGCCTGCACCTCCTTTTACTCAGGCGTGTACTGTGCTTCTTCTACCTTAAGCTCTAAAGGTCCAAAAAAGACTTGCACCCAGGGGAACAGTGGATATTGCAGCTTTCCCTGGGCACAACCCTTGATCCGGTCTTCAGGGGCTCTTTCTTTGTCTCACTATCCCAACCTTTATGAAATTTACTCTCACTTTCACCTGGACTTATGTCTTAAAGTTTTTCCTGCAGGAGTCAAGGACCTGGAGGTCATCTGACAAGAGAAATTTATCGGACCATGCCAGGGCAGAGCCAATTCCCGTGCAAGTGGGGTCAGTAAACAGAAAGACATATATCTATCTATATCTATATTATCATCCATATCTATATCTATACCTATATCTATATCTATGTTTAAATTTGACATAATGTATTGGCTCATGTGATTACAAAGGTTGAGCAGTTCCATGATTTATCTTCTACAAGCTGGTGGTATAGTTTCAACTCCTGAGAACTGGAGAACAGTTCTATTTAAATATGAGAGACTGAGAACCAGTAGATAAAGGGCTAGTTTAGATGCAATACATAAAAGGTCATTGTTCCAGCTTGTGCAGTCAGACAGAGCATGAGTCCTCCCATGTCCACCTTTTGATTTACTCAGGTTTTCTGAAGATTAGATAATGCTTAACCACGTGGAAAAGGGTTCTCTGCTTTACTTGGTCTTTTTATCTTGACTTTTAAAATTCAAGTGTTAAGCAGAAAATACCTTCACACACACTCAAGTAATGTTTAACCAACTATCTGGGCATCTTGTAATCCAAACAATTTGACACATAAGTTTAAGTGTCACACACGTCCTTAAACTTTCTTCTACAAATATTCCCTAAACAAGTATACTTTACTTTTCTTACATTTCAAGCATCTTTGCCAAAATTACTAGCAGACCAAAGATACTAGCTCAAATGGTATCTTTTCTGGCTCTTATTATTGATGACCCCTTTCCCAATATGACATACCTTGTAGCAATCAGAAATACAGAGAAAATGCTGTAACCAAATGAAAACCATCCAGTGTCTTCCTAATGCATTTATAAGAAAATCTAAATGGTTTACCCTGGTGTCAGAAGACAAATGTGATTTGTCCCAGGCTTCCATCACCTCTCACTTACTTTCTAATTCTGTTGCCTTCAACCACAGTAGTTGTATGTGTGTGAGTGGTGTGTGTGTTTACTAATCTTTGATTTTATCAAGATTGTCCCCAGGGCATCAATTATAAAGTAACTTCCAGATAACACTTACAGTAGTTTTATCTTGACTTTTAAAGTTCTCATTTGCTTATTGTCCATTTTCTACTACAATTTTAAGTTCATGGAGCAATAATCTTTACTGTTATGGACACTGATGTGATAATACTGCAATGCTGAAAAAATTCAGGATGCCTGGTTGTGCTTTCTACATCTTATTGAATGAACAAATTTGTTGAAGGTTCAGACTAATTAGAATTATTCTGCTGGGTTTAGAGCTAAGTGGTCCAAATAGTTTAATATTGAACCTGAAATTGAAAGATATTCATAGTTATATGCATCTATAAGCAGACATGGCAAAGGCCCAAGGACAAAAGAAAAATAAAGTTCTGTAATCCATATGGATTATCTTCTCAAAATTCAAGATACACCTACCTTCATTGGCTCTACAAAATGATATATTCCTCAAGTCACATGCACCTGAGTATGATAAATCTGATCTCAATCTTTTTGTGCCAAGTCCCGATTTTCTCCTACTGTGATTGTTTTGAATCACGTAATTCTTTTTAAATTAAAATTATTTTCTCTTTTTTAAAGTTGTATCACATATTGAAATTAAAGACTTATATACCTGTGACACAAAGTACCCTCCTATAATTGCCTTTTGAAAAGGGAGAAAGAAGGATTGTACAACATTTAGTTGACCCAGAGGACATTAGAGCACAAAGAACGCACATAGTCATATGCTTTTTGAGGAAAGTCTTGTGATATGGAACATCTCTTTCTTTAAAGTTAATCATTTTTACTATGACTTAAAAGCCATTCATATCTGGCTACCATTTGCTTCCTCAATCTTAAACTTGCACTAGGTTAATTCTCTCCACTCTAACCACACTGCTTCTTTCACTTTACTGAATGCATCATGCTAGCATTTCTGCTTTTGCCTGCTATCTCCTGAGTACACAAACCTTCACTGCTCCAACAGATACACACTTGCACACTAACGTGACTACCAAAATTAAATATTGCGTGCTCATTCTTCTTTTTCCAATTTAGTCTCCTATAGATTAGACAGACAGCCTGGCCACCGAAGTAATCAAACCCACATGTTTTTTTCTACATACACAGAATGCATTTGTAATGAGTCTGATATATTATAGATATTTAATAAGTATTTTATGGAATGAATAAATTATTGAAAGTTTTATTCAACTTATTTGTCTTTTGAAAACTATAAATGGAAACATAAAAGGTTGTTTTGAACCAAGAATATGTATTCAGTGAGTTTCATTTCACCATAATGTAAAAGTCAATATTTTAGCACTCCATTATTTCCAGAGATATAGAATGAACTAGAGGTGGGTAAAGCTAAAAGCATAAAGCATCTGCCATATTCCTGAGTATTTAACAGAGAAATATGAATTATACCTCCTTTGTTTGGTAATGTTTGTTGGATTTTTCATTCAAAAAATATATATTGGAAAACTACTCTGTACCACACTATGGTACAGGTTAGGATGTTTTAAACAGAAACCTCTGAGGTCATTATGGAGACGTAAAGTATAGCATAAGGAATATAGTCAATATTATTATATTAACTATGTATGGTGTCAAGAAGGTACTAGACTTTCAAGGGAAACACTTTGTAAGTTATATAAATGTCTATTCACTATGCTGTATGTCTGAAACAAATTTAATGTTGAAAGTCAACTGTAATTTAAAAACTTTTTTGATTCAAAAAAAGAATCTTTGAGGCCTGACCAAGTGGTGGCACAGTAGACAGAGCACAGAACTGGAATGCAAGTGATCCAGGTTCAAAGCCCTGAGATCATCAGCTTGGTGGGCTCATCCAGCTTGAGTGTGGGCTTACCAACTTGAGCTCAGGGTTGTTGGCTTGAGCGTGGGATCATAGGCATGACCCCATGGGCACTGGCTTGAGCCCAGAGGTCGCTGGTTTGAGCAAAGGGTTACTCACTCTGCTATAACCTCCTGGTCAAGGCACATATGAGAAATCAATCAATGAACAACTAAGGAGCCAAAATGAAGAATTGATGCTTCTCATCTCTCTGCCTTTCTGCCTGTTTGTCCCTATCTGTCCCTTTCTCTCTCTCTCTCTCTCTCTCTCTCTGTCTCTGTCACAAAAATAAATAAATAAATAAATAAATAAATAAATAAATAAATAATCTTTGAGGCCAAAAGTTTTTCTGAAAGAAAGAGTTTAGTTAGCCAAATGCTAGACAGGAATGGTACCAGGTCCTGGAGTATGCAGTCTGAACCACTAGCCACAGGGTCAGCTGGAAAAGTAAAAAATGTCTACTGTCCTGGAATTTTTGAGAAAGGACATTGTTTTAAAAGGATTTACAGTGGCTATAGGTAAAGGGGTGGGAGAAGGTGATGTGTAAAAAGTTCTGAGATGAGGCATAGTCTAAAAAAAATGGTATATGTTCTTTTGGATTGGTTGTAGGCAACAGTCCAAATATTACTATGTAAGTAGGATGGCATGGTGTCTAGAGGTTGGCCATTTTCTCTAGATACAAGCTGACATAGCCAACTGAAAGTTGATTCAAAATTTCAACTTATGTTCAGGAATGTGAGCATTTTTGTGTTGTTTTGAACGCAGCGCTGTTAAATGATTAACTCTCTTTATTTCTTCCCATCCTTTTTCTGCTGTCATTTAATTTAGAACATCTCAGAATTTTTCTCTCATCAAGCACAACGGAAAAACCTAGACATCATACAAGATACCATCTTATTTGGATCTATTTCTCTCTACATATATCATATTCTTTCCAGTGGATACACAATAAAATTATAGCCTGTTGTGAAAATAATAAATAATGACCAAAGCCCCATGCCAAACTGTATATTGTGAACTTGAATAACATTTAAATTTTGTTATCCAGAAGTTTATAATCTGGTACAAGAAACGATGCACATAGACAGTTAAGACTAATTATACATATATGGTATGAATGCATATACATATATACATTACAGTATTATAAAAGAAAAACAACAACTGGTGAAAATTGTGATTAAAAATATTTTAAATATTAAAGAAAATTTGTTCAGATTAATGTTGAAATCTTAATAGACTTGAGAAAAAAGTTTTGAGAAGAAAAGTTAGTGTAAGAAATTAAAAAATATTTTTTTCTAATTCTTTCTATAAATTTCTTGCAAAAGATATGCTTATAAGCTGTTTTCAAACTGACCATTCAATAAAAAACCTACTAAATTATTTTGAATTTCTACCCGCTTAGTCAAGAGTTTTTATACGCAATTAAAAGATATTCATCATTAATAATTTCAAAGTGTTTGTTATTCTGGATATACATACATGAAACTAAATTAATGCCAAAATTTTATTTTTTTATTTAAACAAATCTTTAAGGATGTATGTTGGCCACATATTAAATATATGTATAAGAAACTCAAAATTCTGGCATTTCACTATTACCACAAATGACTATTTAATAGGCCAACACTGCCTTGAAGGGATTCTGGATTTTGCGAGATAACTAACCATAGTAATTGGTTAGAATAAAATCTATTCTCTTTGAATATTTCTTTACACTGTGAAAGATCCTTTATATTCTGAAGGTTTGATGGCATTTTAAAATATCAACCTTAACAAATGTAGTTAGCTAGGGATATTCGACATGTTCACAAAATAAAAAACAAGAGTTAAAGAAAGACTTTCTTTTGAAGCCTGCATGTGTTATGACTATAGGGCTCAGACAAAGGTGAGAGTATGACACCAGCATGTACCTCTATGACTTCAGATTTGGAAGAGTAATATTCAAAAGGATTTAAGCATTAGAGCTATGTCTCCTCTGACCCAGAGTCACTTCCTAGTCTTTGGTGGACAGCATTTGTGAGATTGAGGTGATAACCCAGAAAAAAAATGTGAAGAAACAGTAAAACCCTGAAAAGTATAATCAGAATTCTCTTCCTTCACTTTAAAGTTACTTGTCTTTAAAGAAATAAATATTTTGTTGTTTTGATTTCTGATTTAAGTACAATATATAGCCATTGTACATAGCTTCAAGAATATAGATAACACTGAGGAACATTTTTTTTTATTTTCTGTTGCATGAGGTTTTAGAACTTTTTTTATATATGGCATGAGGTTTTATAACTGATTCTATATATTTCTGCATTGCTGATTCCAAATCTGAAGTCCTTTCTTAATTCATGCTCTCGTTTTTATGTAATATTAATTTCTTTTTCTTACAGTTAATAGCATGCATTAGTTTTTAAATTGGAGTTAAAGGGCAATGACTCTTGGATTGAACATAACCACAAGGCAATTAATGTTTTACAAACATCACTTTTACATAATTGTAGTTGTTTTTAAATGTAAAAGTTATTACCTGATCAAAACACCCTCTTATTTTATTTTAAGATTGAAACATGGGGGATCTAAAGATGGCAATGAAGTAGGCAGATGCACAGACTCCCAGCTCATACTACCAAACTGGGTTACAAAGTACTTTAGAAACAATTAGCATGATAAACCAACTCTGGACTACAAAAACAGCTCTCAAAAACCAAGGAACAAAGAAGAAGACATGGAGCCTGGTAGGAAGCACTGAGGAGCAATGGGTCTCCCCTGCTTCCAGGAACATGGGGGGGGGGTAAGCTGAGAGCACTGAAGGCCTCTCATTTCAATGAAAAAAGTAGAAAATATTGCTCATATTCACTTGCCTGGGAACCTGGGTATGCTGTGTGTTGAAAGAGCTGGCTTGTCTTCCAAAAGGAAAGGGTGGAGAGAGAGACAGATGGTTATGGGCAGAGGAATGCATGGGATGAGATGACCTGAGAAACTGACTCATCCAGTGCTGGAGGTGGCCATAGCTGGGGGAGGGGTTGATCCTTCCACATAACACAAGACTAAAGTGGTTTCGGGTCACCCATCTCAAGATATCTCTCCAGTTCCAATCAGTGAAATAGGACATAGATGAAAACAACAAGTGGGGAGGAGGGGTAGTAACTCAGGCCTCCATGGAGATCTGAGATACACGTCCCCCAACTGAAGTGGAGAAAGCACCCCGCCACTGTATAGAGTAACTGGCAGATCAGCCTTCCCAATCTCAGGTAACACCCACCACATTCCTGGATATTGTTTCAAATAAGGCCCCTGCTGAGATCAGTAAATAAGACTACTACCAAGTTAAGAAAACTGAGAAGAAAAAAAACAAATCAAGACTTCAAAGTGGCTCTACTAGAAAAGCCAAATAGGACAGTGGATTAAGAAGAACAGCTGATGCCAACGTAAGAAGACCTAGAAATAACAAAACTGAAAATTGGTGTCAGAAAACACCAACCTCAGACTCAACCAGCTCTACAAACAACACAATTAAACACAGACATAATGGGAAGACAGAGAAGTGCAATCCAAACGAAACCACAATGGAAACCTCCAGAAAATGAACTGAATGATATGAAAATAACGAAACTACTTGATATAGAGTTTAAAATAATGATTGTTAGGATGCTTAGGGATCTTAGAACAACAATGGATGGTCATTATAAACACCAAAATAAAGAGATAGCAAGTATAAAAAAGGACATTGAAATAATAAAAAAAAATCAGTCAGAGATGACAAATACAATATCAGAAATGAAGAACACAATGGAAAGAATTAAAAGCAGGATGGATGAAGCTGAGGATCAAATTAGTAAGTTGAAGGACAAGATGAATGAAGGCATGGAAGCAGAGCAGAAAAAAAAACAGACTCAAAAAATGTAAGGAAACTCTAAGAGATCTCTATGACAACATGAATAGAAATAACATCCGCATCATAGGGGTTCCTGAAGAGAAAAAACAAGGGATAGAAACTTTATTCAATCAAATCATAGCTGAAAATTTCCTTAAATTGATTCAGGAAAGGCTCTCACAAGTTCAAGAAGCACAGAGAACTCCATTAAAAAGAAACCCAAAATAACCTACACAAAGAAGCATTATTATTTAAAATATCAAAGCTAAGCAATAAAGAGAAAATATTAAAAGCTGCTAGAGAAAAAAAGTCTATCACCTACAAAGAAGCCCTTACAAAAATGACATCCGACTTCTCAACAGAAATATTTGAAACCAGAAGAAAATGGCAAGAAATATTCAAATTAATGCAGAACAAGAACCTACAACCAAGACTACTTTATCTAACAATCCTACCATTTAAAATTGAAGGAGAAATAAAAAGCTTCCCAGACAAAAAAGAACTCAAGGAATTCATTACAATAAAACAAATGCTACAGGAAATGTTAAGGGAGCTGTTGTAAACATATCAAAGTGGGAAAAGAACATAGCAAAAGAGGGATATAGCTTTAAAGAATAAAATGGCAATAAACAACTACATATCAATAATAACCTTAAATGTAAATGAATTAAATGATACAATCAAAGACATAAGGTAGCTGCATGGATAAGAAAACAGGACCCATCTGGCCGGGTGGTGGCACAGTGGATGGAGGGTCAGACTGGAATGCAGAGGAACCAGGTTCAAGACCCCGAGCTTGCCAACTTGAGCACAGGCCCATCTGGCTTGAGCAGGGGCTCGCCAGCTTGGACCTGGGGTCACTGGCTCCAGCGGGGGATTGCTCTGTCTGCTGAGGACCTGCAGTCGGGGCACATATGGGAAGGCAATCAATGAATGACTATGGTGTCGCAACAGCAACGAAATACTAATGGTTGATGCTTCTCATCTCTCTCTGTTCCTGTCTGTCTGTCCCTATCTGTCCCTCTTGCTGGCTCTGTCTTTGCCCCTGTAAAATAAAAATAAAAAAAAGTAGAAAACAGGACCCATACTTATGCTCTCTATAAGAAACACACCTTAAAACAAAAGATGCCCATAGACTGAAGGTAAAAGGATGGAAAAATATTTTATGTAAATGGAAATGAAATAAAAGCTGGGGTAGTAATACTTATATAGACAAAATTAACTTTAAAACAAAGGCTATAAAGTAAGAGATAAAGAAGGTCACTACATAATGATAAAGAAAGCAATCCAACAGGAAGATATAACTATTATAAATATTCATACACCTAATATAGGAGCACCTAAATATATAAAACAGACTTTGATGGATATAAAGGGTGAGATCAACAGCAATACCATAATAGTAGGGGATTTCAATTCCCCACTAACATCACTAGATGGATCCTCAAGAAAGAAAATTAACAAAGAAACAGCAGACTTAAAGGACACACTAGATCAATTCAATTTAATAGGTATCTTTAGAACCTTTCACCCTAAAGCAGCAGAATATACATTCTTTTCAAGTGCTCATGGTACATTCTCTAGAATAGACCACATGTTAGAACACAAAAGAAATTTCAACAAATTTAAGAAGATTGAAATCATATTAAGCATTTTCTCTGATCACAATGGCATGAAACTAGAAATCAACCACAACAGAAAAACTGAAAAATACTCAAACACTTGGAAACTAAATAGCATGTTATTAAATAACAAATGGGTTAACGATGAAATCAGGGAGTGACATCAGTGAAATGGCACTGAGAGGAGGTCTCCTGATACTTCTCCCCTAAAATACAACCAGAGACAGAAAAATTGATATCTGGAGCGTCTGTGGGTCCCACACACTCAACAAAAGGGTATGAAGTGTCGGAAAACTTACTAAATTTATAAGCAACCCTGAAAAAAATAAGATGGAGAGCAGAAATCTCCACCTCCCTTACTAACGTGAGCAAAGGCTGCTTTCACTTGGAACTGAGAGAGAGTGAAAACTTTGGGTATGAAAGGAGATGGGCTGTGGCACAGACATACAAGCCGAGGAAAGAGTGTCCAATCTGTGGCTCAGCCCACGCGAGCTAAGGCTGGCACTGGACTGGCAGGGGCGGGCAAGCGGCAGTCTCCATTACCTTGATATCCTGGTTGGCGAGCATGGGCAGTGTTCACGAGATTCCCCTTAGGGCCCTGGGCATGGACCCCTGTGTTCCCGAAAAGAGACTCCTGCATGGTCTGCGAGCAAAGGATCGGTGTAATACCTGCTCCACCAACAATAGTGCAGGGAGAGCACACAATAATGAACTTCCCTATGCCTGGTCTTCTCTGGGTAAGCTGGACGCTCTCACCAGCCATTCAGGCTAGCACTAGGGGAGGGGAGCGCAGGTAGCTTGCAAACAGTCTCTGTAGAAAATCTGTGAATCCAGTCACTCAACTTAGCTTAACCCACAGTAGGCTCACCGCCCAACTAGCTTACGTGGCTCTGGCTGACAAGGTGTCTCTCAGCTCAGCGATCTAAGACAAGATACATGATACGTTTTAGTGGTTCTTGCTTTGTATGGAGGGGAGAAGGCAACTTTCAGTCAGCCGATACAGGGTGAAAAACCTGCCTATGCTGGTGGCCCTGATTAGCAGAGCTTTCATACTCAGGGCTGTGTGCTAAAAAGAGAGACTTGGCAGCTTTTAAGACCTCCTGTTCTGCAGGTAGCAACTAGGGCATCTTCTTCTTAGTCAAGACAGGATACAAAGTGCAAAAAGCATGAGGAGAGTGGTCCCACAGAGTGCTGAGACATACTGGACATGCTTGGAGGTTCATTGAAAGTCACCTTGAGAGTAATTGGCTCCCAGCCCTGCATGATTACGCTGACAACTCTGACAGACCTTTACCCAGAGCTCTGCGCTAAGTGGGGATAGAGTGGGAATTTACCAGCTCTTTGAGCCTCTTACTATCCAGGCAGTGGCAGCGACAACCTCATAGCTAGATCACCAGACTGCTAATTCAGGAAGGAGAAAGGCTCCAAGAAAACAGACTTTCCCATTGTTGGAGCTTGCAAATGCTAGCAAGACCTAACTACCAATGAGACTGAGACCTAGTATATGACATCACCATAGCAACACATCAACTGCAAATCTCTACCTAAGCATGCCACAGGGGCAGAGCCTGGGGATACAGTGCCACTGACCAGGAAGAGGAAGAGGAAGAAAAAAGGAAGAAGATACCCTCTCAATATCAAGAAAAATCCACAAACTTTATAACTTTTTCCACTTTTTTGTATTTTTTTCATTTTCTTATCTTTATTTTCCTTTATCTCTTCCACCTTGGCTCTTTTATCCTCTGCTCATCTTACTCTTTTTTCTTAATCTTGAACTACATTACCCATAAGTGTTACATTTCTCATGTTTTTTCTTTTCTTTTTTCTTTCTCTCTGTGAGGGTTACACTCCAAACCCCTTAACCCTCTCTTTTTTTTCTTTTGTTTTTCTCTTTTCTCTCCCTCTCTTATTTTCTTCTTTTCTCTTTTACTTTTCCTCTCATTTGATCCTCACTCACGAACAAGCTATTTTATTTTGGATTCAAATTATTTTTTTGTGGCATGTTGTGTGCTTTTTATTTTGCTTTTTAATTCATTAGCATTTCCCCCAACCCTGGCTCTCCATTCTATGTTGTTTTTTGATCCACTTAATACAATAGTTTCTTTTTGCTGTTTTTTTTTTTCTGTTTGGATTTTTTTTCTTGTTTCCTTCTCATTCTCTTCAATATATCTCTCCTTTGACCATTATTTACAAGAAAATTATATTATTCTTTTTTTTTTTTTTTTTTTTTGGGGAGGCTGACCATAATTCTTCTTTTTAATTGAATTTATTGGGATGACATTGGTAAATAAAATTAGATAGGTTTCAGGGGTACAATTATTCTATGTATTGACCATGTATTCTTATCTTCTGTATTTTTTTTTTAATTTTAATATATATTTTATTATTATTAATTCTAATGAGGTGACACCAATAAATCAGGGTACATATGTACAATGAAAACATCTCCAGGTTATCTTATCATTCAATTGTGTTGCATACCCATCACCAAAAGTCAAATTGTCCTCTGTCACCTTCAATCTGGTTTTCTCTGGAAAATTATATTATTCTTGATCCAAATTTTTTCCTTTTTTGCATTTTGTGGGTCCCTACTTCTTTTTTTTTTTGTCCTTTTATCACTTCTCCTCAACTCAGGCCCCCCGTTATAGGTAGTTTTTGTTCCATTTAGCACAATATAATTCTCAGTTTTGCACGGCATTTTCTCAAAGAGAAAAGAAGAGAAAAAAAGGAAAAAAATAATAATGATTTTTGTTTGTTTTTTTATTATTTTTTATCGATTGTTTTTTTATTGTCTATTCTTTTTTTTTTACTTTTTACTTTTTTTATTAATTCACATTAGTGTTATTTTAAAAAATCACCCTCAGATACCATTAATAAAAAGCAAATCGGTTTTTCGGCATCTGGAAAGATGCGGAGGTGAGCTGCTGTTTCTGGTGGGTGATGGCAGGTCTGCTTTCTGTATTCGGAGGCTTGAAACTGGGTTACAGGCAGGTGGCTAACAGTGATGACATCAATCAGAGCATGTGTTAGACTGCTGACAAGGGTGATGCGAACTGGAGTCTGAGATTGGAAAGAAAAAAAAAAGAAAATCGAATATCATGGATACAGAAGACAGAGAGGTAGCACAGATAGATGATGATAAATCTATGGAAAAAATGTTTAATATATTAGAAACCTTGAAGTTAAATGACAAATAATTTAAAATAGAAATCCTAAAAATACTCAGAGATATACAAGAAAACACAGAAAGGCAATTTAGGGAGCTCAGAAAAAAATTCAACAAACACAAAAAATATATTACCAAGAAAATTGAAACTATAAAAACAAATCAAATAGAGATGAAAAACTCAATTCATGAACTTAAAATGAGCTAACAAGCTTAACTAATAGAACAAGCCAGATAGAAGAGAGGATTAGTGACATAGAATATAGGAAACTTGAGGCTCTATAGAAAGAAGAGAGAGACTCAAGAATTAAAAAAATTGAGAAAGCCCTACAGGAATTGTCTGACTCCACCAAAAAGAGTAACCTAAGAATAATAGGTATATCAGAAAGAGAAGAGAGAGACAATGAAATGGAGAACATATTCAAACAAATAATAGATGAGAAATTCTCAAGCCTGTGGAAAAAACTGAAGCCTCAAATTCAAGAAGCAAATAGAACACTGAGTTATCTACCCCAACAAACCTACTCCAAGGCATATCATAATAAAACTGGCAGAAACCAATGACAAAGAAAAAATTCTCAAGGCAGCCAGGGAAAAGAAGAATACAACATATAAGAGAAGGCCTATTAGATTATCATTGGATTTCTCAGCAGAAACTCTACAAGCTAGAAAAGAGTGGACCCCAATATTTAAAGTTCTGAAAGAGAGGAACTTCCAACCAAAAATACTATACCCATCAAAGCTATCCTTCAAATATGAAGGAGAAATAAAAACATTCACGGATACAGAATAGATAAGGGAATTTATCATCAGAAAACCCTCACTTCAGGATATACTATTTCCAACTAGTTACAAAGAAAGAAACAAACCAAAAGCACAAGTAAAAGCTCCACGAGGAACACACACACAAAAATAACAAATTGAAACTGTGACAACAAAAACAATAAAGGAGAGAGGATGAAGATTAACAGTGGCGAAGGACAATGGAGTGCAGAAGCACTCATAAGATAGTGTACTACAATGAACATGGTAGGTGCTCTTTTCATTACTTAATGGTAACCTCCCCTGAAAAAACCACCGCAGAAGCACATGACTTGAAATAGGAAGTAACAGAACAAAAAAGTATGGATTACAACCAAACTAAAACAAATGACAGAAAAAAAAAGAGAAATATCAAACAAGATACAAAACTAACAAAAAACAATATATAAAATAGCAACAAGAAACCCTCAAATGTCAATAATTACACTAAATGTAAATGGATTAAACTCACCAATAAAAAGGCACAGAGTAGCAGAATGGATTAAAAAAAACATATCTAAGCAACAAGGATAAAAAAATAAAATCAAAGTGAAAGGCTGGAAAACAGTACTCCAAGCAAATAACATCCAAAATAAAGCAGGTATAGCAATATTCATATCCAACAATGCTGACTATAGGACAGCAAAAGTAATCAGAGACAAAAATGGTCATTTCATAATGATCAAGGGGACACTGAATCAAGAAGACATAACACTTCTTAATACATATGCACCAAACCAAGGAGCACTAAAATATATGACAGCTACTGACTGACCTAAAAACAAAAACTGACAAAAATACAATCATACTTGGAGACCTAAATACACTGCTGAGTCTAAATCGTTCATCCAAACAGATAATCAATAAAGAAATATTGACCTTAAATAAAACACTAGAGCAATTGGATATGATAGACATTTACAGGACATTTCATCCCAAAGTGCCAGGGTACACATTTTTTCTATTGTACATGGAACATTCTCAAGAATCGATCATATGTTGGCCCACAAAACTAACATCAGCAAATTCAGAAAAATTGAAATTGTACCAAGCATAATTTCTGATCATAAAGCCATGAAACTAGAATTCAACTGCAAAAGAGAGGTAAACAAACCCACAAAAATGTGGAAACTAAACAACATACTTTAAAAAAATGAGTCGGTCAAAGAAGAAATAAGTGCAGAGATTAAAAGATACATACAGACTAATAAAAATGACAATAGGACATATCAGAATCTCTGGGATGCAGCAAAAGCAGTAATAAGAGGGAAGTTTATATTACTTCAGGCCTATATGAACAAACAAGAGAGAACCCAAGTAAACCACTTAATTTTACACCTTAAGGAACTAGAAGAAAAAGAATAAAGACAACCCAAAACCTGCCAAGTAAAGGAAATAATAAAAATCAGAGCAGAAATAAATGAAATAGAGAAAAACTATAGAAAATAACAATAAGACAAAGAGTTGGTTCTTTGAAAAGATCAACAAATTGACAAACCCTTGGCAAGACTCACCAAGAAAAGAAGAGAAAGAACTCATACAAACAAAATCTAGAATAAAAGATGAGAAATCACCATAGATATCATAGATATACAAAGAATTGTTGCAGAATACTATGAAAAACTGTATGCCACCAAATTCAACAATCTAGAAAAATGGATAAATTCCTAGAACAAATCAACCTTCCTCTACTAAGTCATGAAGAAGCAAAAAGCCTCAACAGACCAATAAGCAGGGAGGAAATAAAAATAAAAAAAACTATTAAATACCTCCCTAAAAATAAAAGTCCAGGCCCAGACCGCTATACTAGTGAATTCTATCAAACATTCAAAGAAGAATTGGTTCCTATTCTACTCAAAGTCTTCCAAAAAATTTAAGAAGAAGCAATACTTTCAAACACAGTTTATGAGGCCAACATAACCCTCATACCGAAACCTGGAAAGGACGGTACAAAAAAAGAAAACTTCAGACCAATATCTTTAATGAATACAGATGCTAAAATATTAAACAAAATACTAGCAAATTGAATACAACAACATATTAAAAAATAATACATCATGATCAAGGGGGATGCATCCCAGAATCTCAAGGATGGTTCAACATACGTAAAACAGTTAACGCAATACACCATATCAACAAAACAAGGAATAAAAAGCACATGATCTTATCAATAGATGCAGAAAAGGCATTCGACAAAACACAACATAATTTTATGTTTAAAACACTCAATAAAATGGGTAAAGGAAAATATCTCAACATAATAAAGGCCATTTATGATAAACCATAAGCTAACATCATATTAAATGGCATAAAACTGAGAACTTTCCCCTTTAAATCAGGATCAAGACAGGAATGTCCACTCTCTCCACTCTTATTTAACATGGTGCTAAAAGTTCTAGCCAGAGCAATCAGACAAGACAAAAAAAAAAAAAGGCATCCATATTGGAAAAGAAGAAGTAAAGGTTTAAGTTTTTGCAGATGATATGATCCTATACATTGAAAACCCAAAGTCTCCACAAAATGATCATTAGAAACAATAAACTAATATAGTAAGGTCACAGGATACAAAATTAATATATAAAAGTCCATAGCATTTCTATATGCCAACAATGAAACATTAGAAAAGGAACTCAAAAAAATAATCCCCTTCACGGTTGCAACAACAACAAAAGAATACCTAGGAATAAACATAACAAAGAATGAAATATATATGTAATGAAACTACATATATAATGAAAACTACAAAGCAATGTTAAGGGAAATCGAAAAAGTTACAATGAAATGGAAAAATATTTCTTGTTCTTAGATAGGAAGAATAAATGTAATCAAAATGACCATATTACCCAAAGCAATATACAAGTTTAATGCAATTCCCATCAAAATTCCATGACAATTTTTAAAGAAATGGAACAAAAAATCATGAGATTTATATGGAACTATAAAAAACCCAGAATAGCCAAAGCAATCCTAAGGAAAAAGAACGAAGCTGGGGGCATTACAACACCTGACTTCAAATTATATTATAGAGCCACGACAATCAAAACAGCATGGTATTGGCAGAAAACCAGACAATCAGACCAATGAAGCAGAATAGAAAGTTTAGAAATAAAACCACATATATATGGTCAAAAAATTTTTGATAAAGGGGCCAACAACACACAATGGAGAAAAGAAAGCCTCTTCAACAAATGGTGCTGGGAAAACTGAAAAGCCACATGCAAAAGCATTAAACTTGACTACAGTTTGTCTCTTTTTACTAAAATTAATTCAAAATGGATCAAAGACCTAAATATAAGACCTGAAACAGTAAGTTACATAGAATAAAACATAGGTACTAAACTCATGGACATTGGTTATACAGAGCACTTTATGAATTTGACTCCAAAGGCAAGGGAAGTGAAGGCAAAGATAAATGAATGGGACTACATCAGACTAAAAAGTTTTTGCACAGCAAGAGAAACTGACAACAAAATAAACAGACGACCAACTAAATGGGAGATGATATTTTCAAACAACAATTCAGATAAGGGGCTAATATCCAAAATATGCAAAGAACTCATAAAACTCAACAACAAACAAACAATCCAATAAAAAATTAGAAGAACATGAACAGACACTTCTCCCAGGAAAAAATACAAATGGCCAACAGATCTATGAAAAGATGCTCATCTTCAATAGCTATTAGAGAAATGCAAATCAAAAGTACAATAAGATGTCACCTCACACCTGTTAGATTAGCTATTTTCAGCAAGACAGGTAATAACAAGTGTTGGAGAGGTTGTGGAGAAAAAGGAACCCTCATCCAATGTTGGTGGGAATGTAAAGTAGTACAACCATTATAAAAGAAAGTATAGTGGTTCCTTAGAAAACTAAAAATAGAACTACCATATGACCCAGCAATCTTTCTACTGGGTATATACCCCCAAAACTCAAAAACATTGGTGCAGCCCCATGTTTATTGCAGCATTGTTTACAGTGGCCAAGACATGGAAACAAGCCAAAAGCCCTTCAATAGATGTTGGATAAAGAAGATGTGGTACATATATACCATGGAATACTACTCAGCCATAAGAAATGACGACATCAGATCATTTACAACAAAATGGATATATCTTGGTAACATTATACCGAGTGAAATATGTAATTCAGAAAAAACTAAGAACTGAATTATTCCATAGATAGGTAGGACTTAAAAAAGAGACTAAGAGATATGGACATGAGTGTGGTGGTTACTGGCATGTGGGGCAGAGGGTGAGGAGAGGGAGGGGGAGGAGAGAGGGGCGGGGCACAAAATAAACCTGATAGAAGGTGACAGAAGACAATTTGACTTGAGGTGATGGGTATGCAACATAATTGAATGATAAGATAACCTGAAGATGTTTTCTTTGAACATATGTAACCTGATTTACTAATGTCACCCCACTAAAATTAATAAAGTAAAATAAAAAAAACAATAAAATCAAAGAAGAAATAAAAATATTTCTAGAAATGAATGATAATGAACATACAACAACTCAAAATATATGAGACACAGCAAAAGCAGTCCTGAGAGAGAAGTTCATATAGCACTACAGGCATTACTTAAAAACGTCAAAATGCTCAAATAAACAACCTAACCCTTTATCTAAATGAACTAGAAAAAGAATAGCAAGTAAGGTCCAGAGGTAGTACAAGGAAGAAAAAAATAAAGATTAGAGCAGAAATAAATGACATAGAAGCTAAAGAAATAATACAGGGGATGAATAAAACCAAGAGCTGGTTCTTTGAAAGGGTAAATAAGATTGATGAACCTTTAACAAGACTTACCAAGGAAAGAAGAGAGATGACTCAAATAAATCAAATTAGAAATTAGAGTGGAGAAATAACAACTGACACAACAGAAATACAAAAATATTGTAAGAAAATACTCTGAAGAATTGTATGCCAAAAAATGTAACAATATAGGTAAAATTAATAAATTCCTTGAAAAATATAATCTTCCAAAAATCAATCTAGAAGAATCAGAAAACCAAAACTGACCGATTACAACAAAAGAGATCAAAACAGTTATCAAAAAGCTCCCAACAAGCAAAACCCCTGGGACCGATGGCTTCACTGGTGGTTCTACCAAATATTCAAAGAAGAACTAACTTCTCTCCTTCTCAAGCTATTTCATTAAATTCAAGAGGAAGAAACACTTCTAAGTTCCTTTTTTGAGGCGAACATAATTCTGATTCCAAAACCAGGTAAAGACAACACAAAGAAAGAAAATTATAGGTCAATATCCTTGAGGAATTTAGATGCTAATATCTTCAACAAAATGATAGCAAACTGAATCCAGCAATACATGAACATAATCATTTATCATGATCAAGTGGGATTTATTCTGGGGAGGCAAGGATGGTACAACATTTGTAAATCAATCAATGAGATTCACCACATAAATGAAATGAGGGAGAAAAACAACATGATTATTTCAATAGATGCAAAAAAAAAGTATTTGATAAAATCTAGCACCCACTTCCGATCAAAACTCTCAGAAAAGTGGGAGTACAGCGAACATACCTCAACATGATAAAGGTCATCTATGAAAAACCCACAGCCAATATCATAATTAATGGACCAAAATTAAAAGTTATTTCCCTAAAATCAGAAAGAACCAGGAGTGCCCCCTTTCAACACTCTTATTCAACATAGTACTGGAAGTCCTAGCTACAGCAATCAAACAAGAAGAAGAAATAAAATCATCCAAATTGGAAAAGAAGAAGTAAAACTATCATTATTTGCAGATGATATACTGTATATAGAAAACACTAAAGTCTCAGTCAAAAAACTACTGAACCTGAAAAACGAATTCAGCAAGATGGCAGAATATAAAATTAATACATAGAAATTAGAGGCATTTTTACACTAACGATGAAATGACAGAAAGAAATTAAGGAAACAATCCCCTTCATTATTGCAACAAAACAAATAAAGTACCTAGGATTAAATTTAACCAAGGAGTTAAAGACTTGTACCCACAAAATTATAAAACATTGATAAAAGAAATCAAGGAAGACACAAACAAGTGGGAGCATATACCGTGCTCATGGTTAGGAAGAATAAACATCATTAAAATGTCTATATAACCCAAAGCAATTTATAAATTCAATGCGATACCAATTAAAATACCAAGATACTAAGATATAGAACACATATTCCAAAAATTTATATGGATCCAAAAATGAACACGAATAGCCTCAGCCATCTTAAAAAAGAAGAATAAAGTGGGGATATCACACTTCCTGATATCAAGTTATACTACAAGGCCATTGTACTCAAGACAGCTTGGTACTGGCATAAGAATAGAAATATAGAACAATGGAACAGAATAGAGAACTTAGAAATAAACACACATATTTATGAACAATTGATATTTGACAAAGAAGGTTAGAGCATACAGTGAAATAAAGACAGTATCTTTAACAGACGGTGTTGGGAAAACTGGACATCTACCTGCAAAAAAATGAAACTAGATCACCAGCTTACACCATGCACAAAAATAAACTCAAAATGGATAAAGGACCTAAATGTAAGTTGTGATACCATAAGCATTGTAGAAGAAAACATAGGCAGTAAACTCTCTATCTATCGAAGCAATATATTTGCTGCTTTATCTCCACAGGCAAATGAAATAAAAGACAGGATAAACAAATGAGAGTGTATAAAACTAATAAGCTTTTGTACAGCTAAAGACAATATGAACAGAATAAAAAGACAAACCACACAATGGGAGAACATATTCAACAGTACATCTGATACGGGGTTAATAACTAAAATTTTAACAAACTTGTAAAACTTCACACCAGGAAGACAAACAATTCAATCAAAAAACGGGCAAAAGAAATGAAGAGACACTTCTCAAAAGAGGACATACAGATGGCCAATAGACAGATGAAAAAAGTTTCAACATCACTAATTATTAGAGAAATGCAAATTAAAACCACAATGAGATACCACCTCAATACCAGTCAGAATGACACTCATTAACAAAACATCACACGATAGGTGCTGGCGAGGATGTGGAGAAAAGGTAACCCTCCTGCACTGCTGGTGGGAATACAGACTGGTGCAGCCACTGTGGAAAACAGTATGGAGATTCCTTGAAAAATTAGAAATGGATATGCCCTTTGACCCAGCCATCCCACTTATAGGAATCTATTCCAAGGACAACATATCAACGACAAAAGAAAAAAAGCACCCCCATGTTTATGGCAGCATTGTTCACAATAACGAAGATCTGGAAACAGCCCAAGTGTCCATCAGTGGATGAGTGGGTTAAAAAACTGTGGTACACAGATACAGTGGAATACTCGGGTATGAAAAAGAAGAAAATATTACATTTTGTAACAATATGGAGGGACCTGGGAACTACGATGTTGAGTGAAATAAGCCAGGCAGAGAACGAAAAATATCATATGACCTCGCTCAATTGAGAAATCCAAGGAACAATGATAACTGAGGAATAGACTTGAGACAGAAGAAAGATCAAAGGGAAGAGATGAAGAAAGAACAGAGGGAAAGAGGAAGATAGGATGTGATACACCTGAAGGGAAGGGGGGAGGGTGCTTTAGAGAGGAGGGCAAGAGAGATGTTGAGGAGAATATGAGGGAGAAGGGAATCATTAGAGGTGACTCTAGAATGTATGTAAGTACAATTAATTAAATAAAATTAAAAAAAATTGAATCATGGCTTCTTTGAGTAGACATAAATATAAGAATACTCCTGACACCTTCTGTTATATATGTGGCTGTTACACACTTCAACCTGAAAGGTGCAATATTTCATCATATGTGACACGTGCATATATTGTCTATTTTCAAGTTCCCCTTGGCAATCAAGACAAGAATTAGACTCCCCATGTGGTGTTTCATAATTCTGAGGAAATGTTTCATGACTGGACAAAAGGAAAAGGGAAAGAAATGTCTTTTGGTTTTCCCAATGTTTGGCATGAACCTAATGAGCACAGCAGTGACTGTTATTTCTGTCTGATCCATACAAAGAGAATCACAAAGAAAAAAATGGCATATGATCACAAATTCTAATATTCCTTCAGCAATACGACCTACCCATACTCTGAGATACTCCTGGTCCAGTTTTTAATGGTTTTATTTCTTCTAAGGACAAAGTGAACATGGTGATCAAGTGTATTTTGATAAGATACATGAGGAAATGGTTGTAGAATCTGAAGGGTCTTCTTCTGATGACAAGAAGTCAATAACCCCTCAGCAATTTAGCCAAACCAAATTGAATGACTTAGTAAGAGATTTGGGCCTATCAAAGAAAGCAGCTGAGTTATTAGCCTCCAGCCTTCAAGAAAAGAATGTACTTCACAGGTCAGCTAAAGTATCCCATTTCAGGAAGCGTGAACAAATTTTTTGACCTTTTTCCGAAGACAAACACTTTGTTTACTGTCATGATATCAGTAGTCTTCTCAGCCAGCTAGGTGTTACCACTTACAGTCCAACAGAATGAAGGCTATATCTTGACAGCTCTAAACTGAGGCTAAAATGTGTTCTCCTACACAATGGTAATGTTTATGCAGTGGTTCCAATTGGTTATTCAACTCATCTGTGAGAAGATTATAATGACATAAAAATTGTCCTCGACTCTCTGAAGCATAACTGGGTCATTTGTATGGATCTTAAAATAATAAATTTCCTGCTAGGACAACAGAGAGGTTTCGTGAAGTATCCTTGCTTTCTGTGTTAGTGGGACAGCCGATTTTTGGAGAAACACTGGACACAGAAGGAGTAGCCGAAACGTGAAGCTCTGGATGTAGGGATGCAAAATATTGTGAATGAACCTGTAGTTAATCGAGACAGGATCATTTTTCTCCCACTTCACATCAAACTTTGTTTAATGAGGCAGTTTATTCAGGCTTTGAATAGGGAAAGTGAATGCTTTCAACATATTACTTCTGCGTTTCCTGTCTTATCTTTCGAGGAGATAAAAATGAGGTGTATTCAATGGACCTCACAATTGAACCCTCTTACGTGACGAAGAATTTGCCAAGAAGATGTATAAGGAGGAGAAAGCAGCATGGCAGTCTTTTGTGGCAGTTACAAAGAACTTCCTTGGCAACAAAAAAGCAGAAAACTATGAAATTCTGGTTCAAAGGATGCTGTTGGCTTTCTTCGACATTGGATGTAACATGATCATTAAGATTCACTTCCTAAACAGTCACCTTGATAATATTCTCAAAAATCTTGGAGCTGTTAGTGATGAGCAGACTACTGCTGGGGCATCAAACAAGACTGTCCTCATCAAGTTCATAAACACAAGAGCTACAAATGCAAATTTTTTTCTGAGTAAAATTTATATGTTTTGTGCAAATTTTATGATTAAAATAAGTGTTTTAATATATTCTATTTCAAAATTGTAGACTAATTCTGATGCAATCATATCTTTTAGCATATTAACTGCATTATATAAATTATTGTATTTTTATAAAGATGATGCCCAAGAAGACATTCTACTCTATTATGTTGAACTAAATGTTGAAAATTTTACCATATAATGAAAACCTAAAATCTTGAATTGCAATAAAACTGTAGTATACAAAGTAAAACTAATGTCAGATTTGAGACCAGCACACTCGAATTAGGTAAGAACAAGTGTTTTTGTGGATGCAACAAAAATTTTGTTCCCCACTGCAATATAAGGAAAATATAACATTTGTCCATAATTCTATAATATAGTAAGTCACATTACATTTTGCTCATCTATTTCTTTCAGTTAAATCTTTATAGTAAGTATCAGTAAAACTCTTCTACTTTGGTTTAAATTTATGTACGGTACAATATTATGTTCTGCAGAATAGTTGAAAAGTGACATTGTAGTAAAATAGAAAATAGATTGACAGAAGAAGGAATTATTAATATTAAAAAATTTGCTTTTATATCAAATGTACTTGTGAACGGGTTTTTGTTACCAATTAGTAAACTGCTTTATCAAATTTATAATGTTTGTGAAATAATAGGATATATAAAGATAAACAAAGACCTGTTGTACTTGAGTTGTGGAGGGCAGAGCAGAATCCTCAAATTCTGAGTGACACTATTCTTCACAAAACTTCCTAGAGACCAGTGGGAGCTATTATGATGATATTTTAAATGATTTTTATAGTTTCCTTTTACTTAAAAACAATTTCTATAGAATTAACTGCTTCAAACAACACATATTTATTCTAATCTCTCAACATCTGTGGGGTCATAATTTCCAGTCTGGATTTCCTAGGTCCTCTGCCCCAGGTCTCCCAAGGTTACAATTAAGGTGACTGTAGAGACCCACAGTCTCATCTGAAATTTGGTATGCTTTTCCCAACTCAGGTGGTTGGTGGTCAAATGTATTTTGTCATAGTGGTAGAACTCAGAGCTGTATGCTCTTTTCAAGTCAGCAAGAGAGAAGAATAGGGAAAAGCAGAGAGAGATTTCCTGTGGTTTTCAATATTTTACCTTTAGATCCCATTTTAATGGGCTTGCCTGATTTGATCAAGTCCACCTAAGATAATTTTCTTTTCAAATAAGAACATTAATTACATACGCAAAATTATTTTTCTGTACAATGCAACATAATCACAGGAGGGGTATCCCACCATATTCAGAGGGTCTGCTCACACACTAGATGAAGGGATTATACATAGTGTGTACACCAAAGGAATTGGGGAGCCCTCTTAGAATGTGCTTAACAATTGTGTCCCACTGTCTGCTTCTGTTTGCTAACAGAGTATATTGGTTTTACTTTGAATATTTATAAAAAGCTAGTAATCTGTGACTTTTTTTATTCTAAATGTAAATTCTATATAACGTCAGGGTGCATGATTTCTAGTAATAGGTACTAGAGACCACAAAATAAAATTAATATTTCTTATTTAAGTGTAAATTTAAGAAGAAATTTAGGGAAATGTAAAGTATTTCTGTATTAAAACAAGTAGTTGTAAAAACAATATAATAATATAAAATATATTTAGTATTTGGTAGGGATACAGTAGCATGAAACAATTTTACACATAAATTCTAAGATGGGAGGGGATTTAACATTCTTTGTGTTTTACAAAAACTTCAGTGCTGCCTTATCTTCAAGTGGTCCGGCACTGAGCATTTACTGCTCTTTGCAATACATTTGTATTGATATTGATGCAGAAGGGTCAGATGGGTTACGTTCTTTAGGTAGAATAGCATGTGAGAGATATGGGACTATGGCGTCTGCAAGTCAACAAATGAAATGTTTCATTAGAAAGCATTTTCACTAGGAAAAATATCCACAAAGTTATTTATAATATTCAGGAAAAGTAAAAATAAAATAAATTCGGTAATCTGTTTCTTAAACATTTACGTTTCTTTTTTTATTAAAAACGTTAAATTTAATGGAGTCACATTGAATGACAAGAGAGCACAGGTTTCAGGGAAACACCTCTATCGCATTTGCACTGTGGATTGTGTGCGTGCCCACCACCCAGAGTCAAGTTCCTTTTTGTCATCTTATATTTGTCCCTCTTTACCCTCCTCCCTTAAAATGACAAGGCAATTATGCTACATTAAGTAGATGGAAATATTCAAAAAGTAAAACAGTAAATAATAGTTATCTTTTGAGTTGCTTAAATATGAAGAAATAAAAATTCAAATTATAATGGAAGTAGGCTTTAATTGCAACTTTTATATGAAATTAGACATCTTGATCTAAGCTTATTTTATATATGGTGTTAAAATTTTGTATATTTAAAAAATATTAGATATATTGCTAAATTATATACATTTTTAATAATAGCCTTAAACAATCATGGTGGTATTTTGCAAAAATTTCAAGTATAATTATTCTCTTGATATAAAACATATTTTTAAACTTGAATTAAATATATTTTAGATTGTTTGCACTTTGTAATAAGCTATATACTTATAAAGTCAATTTTACCCTGAAAAGAAAGTGTTTATAAATGTTTCTGTACAAAGTGAGAAAACTAGTCATTATTTTTAAATTTATTAAGTAGATTGATAAAAATTACATGGCAAGATCCTCTTATTAAGGTATTTTCTCCCTTCATACTTAATTTGATTACTTTTGTGTGTGTGTGACAGAGACAGAAAGGGCCAGATAGGCACAGAAAGGAAGTGAGAGAGATGAGAAGCATCAGTTCCTAGTTGCAGCATTTTAGTTGTTCATTGATTACTTTCTCATATGTGCCTTGACCAGGGGGATACAGCAAATCAAGTGATCCATTGCTCAAGCCAGTGAGTGACCTTGGGTCCAAGCTGGTGAGCTGTGCTCAAACCCAATTAGCTCGTGCTCAAGCCAGTAACCTCGGGGTTTTGAACCTGTGTCCTCTGTGTCCCAGTCCAATGCTCTATCCACTATAGCACTGCCTGATCAGGCCTTAATGTAATTATTGATAAAGTATAATTTGAGTATATTATTTTATAATTTGTTTTCTACTTGTTTGCCATTTAAAATCTTTAATTCCACCTTATTTATTTGCATACTTTCAATTTTTTAGTGTTACATCTCTAATGTTATACTGCGTTCAAAACTTTAGATCTCTGTCAGGGACTTATATTATTTTATGCTTATTTCTACTACAAAGAAAGAAAACCTTAATTGGACACACGTACCCTGCAAGGACCTTAATTTATAATCCATTTCTGCATATATCAGTAAAACCAGCAATAGAAATTTTTTCCCAATATTCACATGAATAAATTTTGTGAATGACATTTTAATCTCTTAGAATATTATGTGTATACATTTTATTTTTGAACAGCTTTAGATTTATGGGTTATTTGCACTACAGAGAGTTCTCATTTTACCCCAGTCAGGTTTCTCTCTTATTAATTGAGTACACTTGTTACAATTAATGAACCAATATTGGTAAATTATTATTGACTAAAATACAGATTTTCTTATTTTTTATCTAATGTACTTTTCTGTTCCAGAAGCTCATCCAGGGGCTACCACACTGCATTTAGTTGTCATTTCTTTAGGTTCCTCTTGTCTGTGGCTGTTTCTCAGACTTTGTTTCTGATGAACACCACAGTTTTGAAGAGTACTGGTTAGGTAATTAGCAAATTGCCAACTGTTAGCATCTATCTGTGATTTTTCTCATAATTAGACTGGGCTTATGGTATTTGGGGAAAAGGCCACAAAGTTGAAGTGCCGCTTAACTCACATTCTGTTAAAGAGACATAGTATTTATATGTCTTAGCCCTGTGGATGATGCCTTTGATTACCTACCTCAGATAGTTTGTTACATTTATCTACTGTAAAGTCACTTTTTCTTCAGTTTTTTATATTGTGCTGTTTGGAAGTCACTGTGAACAGCCCACACTTAAGCAGTAGAAGGCGATGTTCCAGCTCTTTGATGACAAAATCGCTATAATACATACATTATTTGGACATTTTTCACATGGGGAATTTTCTCTTTCCTCCTGTGTTTTGATTTATTCCATTATTCATTTTTACCAACATAAACTCATAGTGATATATTCATTCTTTAGTTTATAATCCAATATTACTTTTTTATTTTGTTGCCAAACTTTTCCCAGATTCAGCCCTCAGGAGTTTTGAGTTGGCTCCTCTGTCCCTTTGACATATCCAATAATTGGATTGCTACTTTTTTTAAATTAGCATTTCCTTATTTTCTGGCACTAAGAGATGCTCTAGGCTCATCTTGTATAGTTCTTACTCATTTCTCAAGAGATGCTTGATTCATTTTATTGGAGGATGGCATGAAAAACCAAGAACTACGTGCCTGATACATTTGTAGCTACGAGGGTATCTTGCTTCTAAGCTGTCTCAGTTGACAGAGCAAAGAAATATATGTGCATGTACTATTAACTAAAGGACATATAAATATATAGAAATATTGATATATGTAACCATCTGTGTCTATATTAAGTTAAACATTACAGTATACTGATATATCTAATTCTAAGTCATCACCACATGGATGACTTTAGTCCCCTGTTGTCTGTAAATTCTTGTTTCATCAGTGAGAAACCCAGCTCCTACCATCTGCTATCCATTCTTTTCAATTGTCTTCTTCCAGTGTACACGTACAGCAGTATCACAATTTTTAACCCGTACTCCTGGAATGCAACTTTAGCAATTAAAGAGTAGGGTTCATGTACAGTTTTTTCCCCTTTAGTTTACTGTCTCTACTCTTTTCCCAAGTAATTTAGGTCAGCTCTTTTTCTCCTTCCTTATTCAGTGACAGCATTTCATTCATTTGCAATACAGATAGATTTATATATAATTTCACAAACCTGTGATATCCTTAAACTTGTAAAACTGTGTTTTTTAATTGATTTTCAGCTTTAGTGATATATATCTATATCTATATCTATATATATCTATATATATCTATATCTATATCTATATATATCTATCTATATATATATATAGGCATATAACTTTGTATAAGTTTGTGTAAATAAGTCAAGTCATAATGTAATTTAGTTTTGAATATGCATACCTTATAATTTGCTCTTTTTAATGCAGTATATTTCAGTGTGTTTTGACAAATGCATAGTGTGACATATGTACCTTAAAAGTATAATACAAAATAAAATCACATAAGTCATTCCCTAGGTTTTACATATTAAGCTTTCTCTCCATCCCACCCCCTAAACCCCTGGCAGCCATTATTGTTTGAAGTTTCTGTAGTTTTGTCTTTGACAGGACATGATGTAATTAGAATAACATATACCTAAAATCTAGGCTCTATCTCTTTTTATTTAGCTCTTTATAAAGGGCAAGAAAAATAATATATAAAAGTTAAGGCTATTCATAGCCTTCACGTTTCAATTGTTTATGAGTGGATATACTATTATTGCCATAGTATTACATTAAAATTGAAATATAACAGCTTCTTCTATGAAATAATGGAACACATTATAGCTTTAAAACATACAAAATAATGCACATAATTTATATTTTTATGACCACTGCTATTATGTAAATGTAATAAAAACAATAGCATAATAAAAAAGTAATAGTAACAATTTTTATAATAATAAAATAACTTGCACAATTACACATTTTAATATGCATTGTCTCATTTGATGGAATTTATTCATATTTAGAAATCATATTCTAAGAGAAATGAAAATGTTAGAAGAATATTTCATTTGAAAATTGCCAGATTCTGGGTTCAAAATTCTCTTATAAAACACATTTGTTGCCTGACCAGGCGGTGGTTCAGTGGATGGAGTGTCAGAATGGGATGCAAAAGGACCAGGTTCAAGACCCTGAGCTCTCCAGCTTGAGTGGGGTTCATCAGGCTTGAGCAAAAGCTCGCCAGTTTGAATCCAAGGTCGCTGGCTCCAGCAAGGGGCTGCTCAGTCTGCTGAAGGCCCGTGGTCAAGACACATGTGAGAAAGCAATCAATATACAAATATGGTATCTCAACGGCGATGAAAAAATAATGATTGATGCTTCTCACCTCTCTCTCCCTTCCTGTCTGTCTGTCCCTATCTCCCTCTCTCTGACTCTCTCTCTGTCCCTGTGAAAAAACAAAACAAAATAATTTGTTAGTGGTAAGAAGTATCATATTTAAGGGACTGATTTCCTTCTATGATTATTCTTCTTGTATTAGATTTCATGGAATTATAGACAAGCTTTAAAAATGCATTAGCTTAGGAGGAGCAAGATGGCGATGGAGTAGGCAGACGTACCAGCTTCCAACTCCCAGAACCAAAGTGGATTATAACTCAATTTTAAGAACCATCATCTGGATAAACCAACTTTGAACTAAACTAAGTGGACTCTTCAACCAAGGAACACAGAAGAAGCTACATTGAGACTGGTAGGAATAGCGAAAATGCGAAGAAGGCTGCCCAGCTGCCTGAAGCAAACGGAAGCCCAGAGAGACCCGCGTGGCGGGAGGAGAGTTTGGCCGAGAGGGAGGGACCTGGGTCCCAGGAACCAAGCCCCAGCCTACATTCCCAGAGCCTAGAAGAGGCGTTTGGACAGTTTTGAGCTGTGAAACAAGTGAGGGAGCTCCCAGGCCTACAGTGTGGAGTATTAGGTCCCTTCCTACTCTGCCGAGGGTTGCTGAAGGGTTTGGTGACGGCAGGACACTGAAACGTGGTTCTGTTGGCGTGGGCGAAGGCCAAGCCGGAGTGAGCTCGGTCTAGCCCAGCGGAGGCAGAGGGGATGAGCGAAAGCGGTCTGGAGGCTGCGGGCCCGCCTGTAATCCCAGCTACAGGGACAAAGCGAGAGGCCAGGAACGGGCAGAAATCTGCTCTGCGACCATGCGCAGGCCGTCCCTGACCGCGGGGACGAGGCTAGGACCAGGGACGGGTGGGGAGCGCGGCTGAGCTCATGCTACCAGCCCCGCCCGGCCAGAGAAACCGAGGTTTGTCACTCTATGTGCGCGAGCGGGCTCCGAGCACAGGGACAGAGTAGACCCTAAGACAAGTGGAAGCTCGCAGCTGAACCCATGCAATCAGCCCCGCCCAGACAAAGAAACCGCGATTTGTCATCCTACGTGCACGTGGGGGCGGGGTTGAGTCTGGGATGAGCATAAGTTCGTAGCTGAGCGAAAGCCAGCAAACACTCCGGGCCCAATAAACCTTGGTTTGCGACACTGCGCAGAAGGGTCCTGGCTCGAGGGCGGGGCTAAAGCTCCAGACAGGCAAAGGCTGACAGCTGAGAGCACGTCAAAAGCCCCGCCCAACCCACGAAACAGTGGCAAGAAGGCTCTGACTGTGGTTTCTGGGCAGAAGTCCGAAAATAGGCTGGGTCCGCAGCTGAGCAAAGGTGCTCACCTCTACCCATGGTGCTGAGGCTTGTGGCTTGAGTGACAGCCCCTCCCGAGGATGAGAGGAAGAAATCACAGCAAAAGCCACAGTGGGCCAGCGCTGGCAACGCCCATACCCAACCACCTTAGGCAGCGGCAGAGGGGGTGGGGGGCCTGCAGAGGACCACACCTAGAGAACACAAAGGCAACACATACTGGACTCCAGTGTCCACAACTTGCTTATACACAGAAAAAATGGGCAGACAGAGAAATGCAAACCAAATGAATCAAGAGAAATCCCCAGAGAAGGACCTGAATGAACCAGATATAACCAAATTACCAGAAGCAGAATTTAGAATAATGATAGTTAGGATGTTCAAAGAAGTTAGAGCAACAATGGATAGTCATTATAAACACTTAAATAAAGAGATAAAAGTATAAAAAAGGAAATTGAAATAATAAAATAGAATCAGACAGAAATCACAAATACAGTATCACAACTGAACACCACAATGGAAGGAATTAAAAGCAGGATGAATCATGCTGAGGATTGAATCAGCGAGTTAGAGGACACAATAAACAAAGGCACAGAAGCAGAGAAGAAAAAGGAAAAGAGACTCAAAAAATGTGAGGAAACTTTAAGGGAGCTCTGTGACAACCTGAAGAGAAACAACATTCTCATCATAGGGGTGCCTGAAGAAGAGGAAAGAGGACAGGAAATGGAAACTTTGTTCAATCAAATCATAGCAGAAAACTTCCCTAAATTAAGGCTGGGAAACATTCCACACATGCAAGAAGCACACAGAACTCCATTAAAGAGAAACCCAAAAAGATCTACACCAAGACAAATCATAGTTAAAATACCAAAGCTAATGGCTAAAGAAAAAATTTAAAAAGATGCTAGGGAAAAAAAGGCTATCACCTACAAATGAGCCCCCATAAGGATGACATCGGACTTCTCAACAGAAACACTTGAGGCCAGAAGGAAATGGCAAGATATAATCAAAGTAATGCACAACAAGAATCTACAACCAAGACTACTTTATCCAGGAAGGCTAACGTTTAAAATTGAAGGAGAAATAAAGAGCTTCTCAGAAAAAGAAAGCATCAAGAAATACATTAAAACCAAACCAATTCTGCAAGAGATACTAAGGGGCCTGTTTTGAACAGTTTAAAGGGAGGAAAGAATATAGCAAAAGAAGAATACAGCTTTAAAGAATAAAATGGCAATAAACAACTACATATCAATAATAACCTTAAATGTAAATGGATTAAATGATCCAATCAAAAGACATAGGGTAGCTGCGTGGATAAAGAAATAGGACCCATACATATGCTGCCTACAAGAGACACACCTTAAAACAAAAGATACACATAGACTAAAGGTAAAAAGATGGAAAAAAATATTTCATGCAAATAGAAAAGAAAAAAAATTAGGTGTAGCAATACTTATATCTGACAAAATGGACTTTAAAACAAAGACTGTAGTAAGAGATAAAGGAGGACACTACATAATGATAAAGGGAACAATTCAACAGGAAGATATAAGTATTATAAATATCTATGCAACAAATATAGGAGCCCCGACATGCATAAAGCAGACTTTGATGGATATAAAGGGCTAGATTAACAGCAATACTGTCATAGTAGGAAATTTCAATACCCCTCTAACAACACTGGATAGATCCTCAAGAAAGAAAATTAATAAAGAAACAGCAGACTTAAAGGAGACACTAGATCAACTTGATTTAATAGATATCTTCAGAACTTTTCAACCTAAAGAAGTAGAATATACATTCTTCTCAAGTGCTCATGGTACATTTTCTAGGATAGACCACATGTTAGGACACAAAAATGGTCTCAGTAAATTTAAGAAGATTGAAATCATATCAAGCATTTTCTCTAATCACAATGTCATGAAACTAGAAATTAACCACAATGGAAAAACTGAAAAATACTCAAACACTTGTAAACTAAATAGCATGTTATTAAATAATGAATGAAATAACAATGAGATCAGAGAAGAAATAAAAAAGTTTCTAGAAACAAATGATAATGAGCATACATCAACTCGAAATTTATGGGACACAGCAAAAGCAGTCTGAGAGGGAAGTTTATTGCACTACAGGCATATCATATGAAGCTAGAAAAAGCTCAAATAAGCAACCTGACCCTGCATCTAAAAGAACTAGAAAAACAACAACAAATAAGACCCAAGACAAGTAGAAGGAATACTAAAGATCAGAGCAGAAAGAAATGACAGAGAGGCGAAGGAAATAATACAGAGGATCAATGAAACCAGAAGCTGGTTCTTTGAAAAGGTAAACAAGATTGATGAACCTTTAACTAGACTCACCAAGAAGAAAAGAGAGAGGACTCAAATAAATAAAATTAGAAAGGACAGTGGAGAAATAACAACTGACACAACAGAAATACAAAGCATTGTAAGAAAATACTATGAAGAACGATATGCCAAAAAGCTAGAAAATCTTCGTGAAATGGACAAATTTCTTGAATCATATAACCTTCCAAAAATCAATCTGGAAAAATCAGAACACCTAAAAAGACCAATTACAACAAATGAGATCGAAAAAGTTATCAAAAAACTCCCAAAAAAGTAAAGTCCTGGGCCTGATGGCTTCACAAGTGAATTCTATCAAAAATTCAAAAAAGAACTAACTCCTATCCTCCTCAAGCTATTTCAAAAAATTCAAGAGGAAAGAAGACTCCCAAACTACTTTTATGAGGCGAGCATAATTCTGATCCCAAAACCAGGCAAAGACAACACAAAGAAAGAAAATTATAGGCCTATATACCGGATGATTTTAGACGCTAAAATTCTCAACAAAATATTAGCCAACCGGATCCAACAATATATGAAAAAAATCATACACCATGATCACGTGGGATTTATTCGGGAGAGGCAAGGCTGGTTCAATATTCACAAATCAATCAATGTGATTCATCACATAAACAAAAGGAAGGACAAAAATCACATGATAATTTCAATAGATGCACAAAAGGCATTTGATAAAATCCAGCACCCATTCATGCTCAAAACTCTCAGTAAAGTGGGAATACAGGGATCATTCCTTAACATGATAAAGTCCATCTATGACAAACCCATAGCACCCATCATACTAAATGGACAAAAATTAAAAGCAATCCCCTTAAGATCAGGAACCAGGCAGGGATGCCCCCTTTCACCACTCTTATTCAACATAGTTCTAGAAGTCCTAGCTACAGCAATCAGACAAGAAGAAGAAATAAAAGGCATCCAAATTGGAAAAGAAGAAGTAGAACTGTAACTATTTGCAGATGATATGATATTGAATATTGAAAACCCTAAAGTCTTAGTCAAAAAACTACTGGACCTTATAAATGAATTCAGCAAGGTGGCAGGATATAAAATTAATACTCAGAAATCAGAGGCATTTCTATATACCAACAATAAACTGTCAGCAAAAGAAATTAAGGAAACAATCCCCTGCACTATTGTAGCCAAAAAAATAAAGTACCTAGGAGTAAATTTAACCAAGGAGGTTAAGGACTTGTACTCGGAAAATTATAAAACATTGATAAAAGAAATCAAGGAAGATACACACAAGTGGAAGCATATACCATGCTCATGGCTAGGAAGAATAAACATCATTAAAATGTCTATATTACCCAAAGCAATTTATAAATTCAATGCAATACCAATTAAAATACCAATGACATACTTCAAAGATATAGAACACATATTCCAAAAATTTATATGGAACCAAAAAAAAAAAAAAAAAAAAAAAAAGAACACGAATAGCCTCAGCAATCTTAAAAAGAAAAAATAAAGCAGGAGGTATCACTCGTATCACTCTTTCAGATATCAAGGTTTACTATAAGACCATTATACTCAAGACAACCTGGTACTGACATAAGAACAGGCACATAAATCAATGGAAGAGAACAGAGGACCCAGAAATAAACCCACAGCTTTATGGACAACCGATATTTGACAAAGGAGGAAAGAACATAATATGGAGTAAAGACAGCCTCTTTAACAAATGGTGTTGGGAAAATTGGACATCTACCTGCAAAAAAATGAAACTAGACCATCAACTTACACCATTCACAAAAACAAACTCAAAATGAATAAAAGACTTAAATGTAAGCCATGAAACCATAAGCATCTTAGAAGAAAACATAGGCAGCAAGCTCTCCGACATGTGTAGCAGCAGTATATTTGCCGATTTATCTCCACGGGCATTTGAAATAAAAGGCAAGATAAACAAATGGGACTATATCAAACTAAAAAGTTTTTGCACAGCTAAAGACAATAAGAACAGAATAAAAAGACAAACCACACAATGGGAGACCATATTCGACAGCACATCTGATAAGGGGTTAATAACTAAAATTTATAAAGAACTTATAAAACTCAACTCCAGGAAGACAAACAATCCAATAAAAAAATGGGCAAAAGAAATGAATAGAAATTTCTCCAAAGAGGACATGCAGATGGCCAATAGGCATACGAAAAAATGCTCAACATCACTAACCATTAGAGAAATGCAAATTAAAACCACAATGAGATAGCACCTCACACCAGTCAGAATGGCACTCATCAGCAAAACAACACATAATAAGTGCTGGCGAGGATGTGGAGAAAAGGGAACCCTTCTGCACTGCTGGTGGGCATGCAGACTGGTGCAGCCACTGTGGAAAACAGTTTGGAGATTCCTCAGAAAATTAAAAATCAAACTGCCTTGTGACGCCGCTATCCCACTTATAGGAATATACCCTAAGAACACCATAGCACTGTTTGAAAAGAAGAAATGCGCCCCCATGTTCGTGGCAGCATTGTTCACAATAGCGACGATCTGGAACCAGCCCAAGTGTCCGTCAGAAGACGAGTGGATTAAAAAGCTTTGGTACAGATATACTATGAAATACTACTCAGCCATAAGAAATGATGACATCGAATCATTTATAACAAAATGGATGTACCTTGATAACATTATACGGAGTGAAATAAGTAAATCAGAAAAAAAGAAAAACTGAGAACAGCATGATTTCATACATAGGTGGGACATAAAAGTGAGATTATGAGACATGGACAAGAGAGTGGTGGTTACGGGATGGGCGAGGGAGGGAAGAGTGGGATAGGGAGGAGGAGGGGGACACAGGGAAAACCAGATAGAAGGTGACAGAGGACAATTTGACTTTGGGTGACGAGTATGCCACACAATTGAATGATAAGATAACCTGGAGATGTTTTCATTGTACATATGTACCCTGATTTATTGGTGTCACCCCATTAGAATTAATAATAATAAAATAAAATAAATGCATTAGCTTAAAGTAAATTCATCGGCTTTACCATTTTGAAATTGTATGCATAAATTCACTTTCTTAAATATTTTAGTAAATGTTATTTGTTGTGTATAATGCAATTGTGACTACCATTGCAGAAAATCCTAAGACATGTACTAAAGGTTTAAATATATCAAGATAATTATAGCATAATTTTTAAAACTATACTAAAATCAAATAGCTTGACAAGGATAGGTCTGAATAAAAAAATATTTTGTAAAATATAGTATGAATAAAGCATTTTATATCTGCATTTGGGAACATGAATTCAAAGTCTTGAAGTCATGATAAATAAAAATTATACCGTCCAGAATAATTTTCTGTATAATAAGACATGTATAGTAAAATATTTTGAAAGATATAGGTCATATTTTAATTAACTTAAAATTGCAAAGCTATTAATTTTGGTAGCTCATATACTTTAGTATTCTCCAGCTCTAATAAAGCAATTTTCTAATGTTTTAAAATATTGCTTTCTAAGCCAATCTTTAGCAGAAAGTCAAATCTACTTGGTGAGTTAAATACATTCACTCATTAGCTTAATATACATTCAGAAATGACAAGAGTTTCAGATGTTCTTTGTACTTTAGTTGGAACAAAGATTAAGTAGAAGTTAAAGCAATATCAATGTAAATTAGTTAAAATGGAGTACTATGATGATAATGTTGATGATTTTTCCACTTAATGCCATCTTTTTCCAAATCTCTGGTAAAATAAAAACAAATAAACTATGAATCAATACATCTTTTGTAGACCTAAATAAAATTCAGTATCATTATATACTATATATATGAATTAAATAGTTGGTTATTGATCAGCCAAAGATTACTCATTTCCTTTAACATAACACTGTGCTTCTTCCCATGCTTTAGAATAGACATTTTCTGAACTTGATATCTGAACAGCAGCCAGCATTAGCTTCACCTGGAATTGGCTAGAAATGTAAATGTTTGGACACTGCCCCTAATTTACTGAAAAATTAACTCTGCACATAGGATAATTAGTGTATGTTTTAATACCCATGCCAGGAGATTTTAATGCATACTAAATTTTGAGTACCTTTGCTATAAAACCCAAAATTATCATTCCTAGTATAGATTATTACTATTACTAGTACATAAATAAAGAGCTAGGCTTGTAGCAATTTATAATGAGTGTTAGCTAGAATGTCAATATTAATTAATAGTAAAAGCTAGTCTCTTAGAATATCATTCATTTTTTTGGAAAAGAACAATATTCCAAGCCATGCTGGTAGATAGTATAGGTATGGGCAATTGAGCTTTGTGTTATTTTTCTCTTTAATACAATGGAGAAATGATCATGTGTAACATACTCGGAAAGTACAAGGCCTAATGGAGTTAAGTGGTTCACTGCCTGTTAAGCAGGGCATGACACATGGCACAAGCTCAGGAAGTGAAAGTAGACACCAGTTATAAGGATCAAACACCAACTCCTCCAAGTCTTCATCCAAATTAATCTTTCCCCGGATCAGTTGGTAACATTTTTATTAGAGTATTTTTAATATTTTAATAAATTTTTTAGATATAACAGAGACTGGAAAACAATATAACATCAAAGATTCACACTACATAAGCAACAGAGTATTGTCATGTAAATAAAGCCCATGGGAGTCTTTCCAAATCACAGTTTCATTTTCCTCACCTCAAATAAATGAATGTTCTGTGATATTATTTATAAATTTATATCATCCTTGATCATTTTTGAATATACCTCTGATTAGCATCTTCACAGTATTTTTATGTATATTTACTTTCTGCTTCTTTTTAAATAACCGATTTCCCCTGCCCTGGCTGATTTTATTATCTTTTTAAATCATCTTTGATGTTGTAAATTTTCAGTATAATTTGTCTAAGTGAAAATCTTTTTAGTTAATTTATTTTTATTTCAGTGTGGAATATTGTGATTTATAAGAAATACATATTTGGTCTTTGTCCCTGTTTTAGGGACAAAGATTCCTAAAACCTTTGGAATTGCCTAAGGGATGAGAGATTTAAAAAAAATATTTATTGATTTTAGAAAGAGAAAAAGGAGAAAGAAAAAACACTGATTTGCTGTTTCAACTATTCATGCATTCATTTGTTGACTCTTGTATGTGCCCTAACTTAGAATAGAATCTACATCCCTGTATCAAGAAGATACTCTACCCAGCAGAAATATTTTGTTATGTCAATAAGGTGACACTTGGAAAGTCACATGGCTAACGTAAGGATGAGGATTTGTTGCCAGGGAAACCAACCTTGTAATTACTTGAAGGTTTGGAACTTTCAGTCCCATCTTTCTGACCTTCAGGGAGCAGAAAGAAACTAAAGGTAGAAATCCATCACTAATGACCAGTCATTTAATCAGTCATGCATAAGTAAGAGCACCTCCCAAAACCCCTAAAAGGACAGGGTTAGAAGAGCTTTTAGGGTTGGTGGAAAAGGGCATAGAAGCTCTGTCCCTGTTTGCGCAAACCTTCCCTTAACCATTTCTTCCACCTGGGTGTTTCTAAATTATATCCTTTCATAACTAATCAATAGATAGTAAATAAAATGCTTCTCTTACTTCTCTAAGTCACTCTAACAAGTTAATGCACCATGGATGGAGGGGGTTGCCATTGGAACATTCCATTTATATCTTAATCCAGAAGCTTAGGTGACAACCTGAACTTGCTAGTGACATCTATAGGGTGTGGGTTGCAAGGAGGCAGTCTTGTGGGACTGAAACCTTAATTTGTGGGATCTAATGCTATCTCCAAACAGATAAGTGTCAACATTGAGTTAAATTGCAGACACTCAGTTGGTGTCAGAGAATCCTTAGTGGTGTTGGTATAAAATAACCTATATTTTGGAATTGGTGACTGAATTGTATGGTATGATTCCTAAAAGTAAATAAATAGTGATGTGGGTTTTTTTCAGTTTTTAAATTTTTCAGGCTTTGTGTTTAATTTTGCTTCCTATTTTTGAAGAATTGCATGCTGATATCTGTCTTTTATGAACTGATCACCTCAGTTTTGTCAAGTTTTCAGAATAAAGTATTGATTGAAAGTTTAAATTGAGTGAACGTATTTTTAATTTTTATAATTTTTAATTGACTAATTGTAAAACTACCTTACAAGTTTTACTATGTCTTGTTTCTTGCTCTAATTTTGAATCTGTCTTTACATTTAAATATTATATTTTTTATAGTCTACATATGTTAATTTAAATATCTGAAATAATTAGCTATCTAGTTTTGATTTTATAGACACTTCTTTATGATCCTGATTTTTATATTATGAAATTTGGGCTTGTCAGCAGATATTTGGATGATTAATTGATGGAATTGATCTTTATAGAAGATTTGTGTTTGCTGCTGCTTGATGCAGCCAGGGTACTACCAACATGAAACACTTTCAAACTATTAGTTGAGTTGGCCTTCTAGTAAAAAATTCAAAGCCCAGATATGAATAAGAGCAAGGCTACAGTTTCATATACCCTTGGGAAGATATATTCCCCTGGTTGGAGCTAAGACTAGCAAATATCTTATTTTATATTCTTAGTAGTTGGTGGATTTTTCGAGTTTACCCTTTCACTGAACGAGTATTCTTTTATGGCCGATGAATTCCAAAGTTCTGTTGCCAGACTTCTCCTTGCATTATACAATTATAGGGGGCATATGAGATCACAGGGACTTGTCTCTCTTACTCTGGACTTTTGTTAAGACACTAGTATTGGCAAATTTCTTCAAGAGAGTTCCCATTTTAATATATGCCCACCAACCATTTTTTATTCTTTCTTCACTTTTGGCTCATAAAGCTTTTCTTTATTTTTCTGCAAGCCTCAAAATATGTTTTTTACATATGGTCAAGATTATATAATAACGTTAAGGAAAAAATTGTTTAGATTATGTAATTATCTATAGAATCAGAAGAATTTATTAATATCTTTTCTCTTTAAAATAGAGAAGATAAAAATTCCATCAATATAAATCCATTACTTAAAAATAAGGTTTAAAATATACTATGTGCATCATATTTATCAAAATAAATTTTTAATTAAAGTTAGTTTAAATTACTGGTTTTTTTCAAAGAGATAATGAAAATATATAATTTTATAAAAAAGTAGACCCCATTATAACATTGTGTAAGTAAATGTAAAATATTAGTTTTTTTCTAAAACATTAAGAGAAAATGCCAAAACCAAACCAAAATTAAGTAAATTAAAAGAAATATAAATTGGACAATATTTAGGTTTTATTGTAAAATATGTCATTCCAGAAGACTACATATGCATATTAAAAAAAATTCTGTATTTTGACTTAGTAACATTTAGAATCCATTTTGATGTAGCCTTTAGCAATTAGGTACTATTAACTTAGACTTTATTTTAGTTTTTCTGGTTTTAAATATCACAATAAATTTTTAAGTGCTTTGCATTCACATAATTATTTAAATTTATAAAACTTTTTCTTTATTTTTAATTTAATTTTTATAACCTCAAAAAAAGAAAAACACATTACCTTATATCTAGTTTTTGTAAAGATCTGAGACTCAGAAATTAGGCACTTTATAAGATATCTCATCCTTTTCAACAAAAGAGCTCAGATTTAAATGAGGCTTTCTTATTGTGGTTCACCATTCTTACAGTTCTAATTTGTATTTTAATGATTTTAAAAGAGTTCAACTTTTTAAAAAATGCCAACTTTTAAAGAACTGTTATATATTTCAGTCAATAACCAGGCAGTGGCAGTGTTGGCTCTCTGAAATAAAAGTTCTTCTCTTATCTTTAATAATACAGCCTATTTATAGACCTATGAATCTGTTCTGATAAGGGATATTTCATTAAAACAATAATGCTCTATTTCAGTGTTCTTTGCTTGTGAAAATTTTAGGGGCACTTTATCTTTTCTGTAGACATGGTTCTTATAAAAAAGAAATTATTCTCAACAGAAGTAAAATGTCAGGGAGTTTGATATTTCTTTTGTCCTCTTTAACTATGTCAGGTGTTTCAATAACAGAATGTAAAAAGATGGGAAATTTGGATTGAGTTTTCTTGATCTTACTTTTTTATTTCAATACAGAAATTGCATGCACCTGCACACAGAGTAACTGTTTCAGGTAGCGACAGAGCAGCTTCCTGATGAGGAAGGTTGATAAAGACCATTCATCTTACTTCAGGAAGACATCTAGGCCAATGAACTTCTAACAGCCATAAGCAAACGCCTCAACCACATATGCACATTCACTGGACAGAGGCACTCAACTATTATTTTAAAGGTTTTTCACTAGAACTTTTATGTCTTAGAAAAAGTAACTTCATGAAGAGAACTTTATGTTAATAGTGAATCAGTATTATATAATGCAACCCTGTTGTCAATTCAAGGGTGATCTGATAGCATTGTTATAATTTGAGAACATGAGAACTTTTGGAAATTCATGATCAATTCAGAAATTTTAATCAGGTTATGCACATTAAAGTCTTGGAACATTGCTATAAGATAATTTGTGCACATATTTTGTTATTAGTAAGTAGTTTGGAACCATGCACTAAGTTAATTTGCTTAAGTAAAAAACGTTTATTATTTTACCTCATTCATACCCTTTTTAATTAATTCACATTTTTGCTGATAATGGGTTATGGCAGTTACTTCCAAATTTGTATTCCCTTTGCTCTGTGCAATCTCTCTCTCTTCAGTTAAGTAACGGAGCACCACATAAATGACAATAAATTTTTTGAATGATTAAGTGGGAAAAGAAGGGACAGTATATCCATGGCATCATGCAGTGAGGTGAATGATCTTAAGAAATCAACAGCATATTTAGCCTGACCAGGCGGTGGTACAGTGGATAGAGCGTCGAACTGGGATGTGAAGGACACAGGTTTGGGACCCCGAGGTTGCCAGCTTGAGCACAGGCTCATCTGGTTTGAGCCAAGGCTCACCAGATTGAGCCCAAGGTTGTTGGCTTGAACAAGGGGTCACTCAGTCTGTTGTAGTCCCTCCCTCGCCATCAAGGCACATATGAGAAATCAATCAATGAGCAACTAAGAAACCACAACAAAGAATTGATGTTTCTCATCTCTCCCTTCCTCTTTGTCTATCTCTATCTGTCCCTCTCTCTGTCTCTGCCACAAAAAAAAAAAAGAAAAGAAAAAGAAAAAGAAAAATAGCAGGTTTAAAGTAAGTAAGATCAAGGAACAGGTTTTGTGTTAGCATTTTGCTCTACAATTTTTGCATTTAGAGTATGATTTACAGATTAGCAGCATTAATACCACTTGAAAAATCTCAAGACTTAGCCCAGAACTTCTAAATCAGAAGAAAATCTCTGAGTGTAGTGTGTTGTATCAACTGGAGGAGAGATCGGTTTGGAAGCAGAAAGCTCAGCTTGGCTTCCCTTGCAATAACCACATAAGAGATGATAGTTTCTTAGGCGAAAGTAGTAACATTCAGGATGGGAAGAAGCAAGGATGATATACAAAATCTTAATGCCTGGTATAGCACATATAATGAAAATTCACAATACATGCCATATTGGAAAATAAAAGATGAATAGAAGAGTCTAGTATTAAGCTGTACTTTGAAATTATATTTCTTAGATTTTTTGTTATAGATTGAATAGCGAATATGTTTTCATGTTAAGTGATACTTAAAGGGCAATTTTAGCAAACATGTACTGTCAAGGTCTAGGCAACTCAAAAATAAAAATCGCGGTAAAACCACAAATAATTTTATTTTACTAGCTAAAGTTAAAAAATCACAAATAGATGACAGAGGAGGGAATTGACAAATATAAGTTAGCACTTATACCATGCTAAAAAAAAATTGCAGAGACTCCTTATCTTTTATTGATCCACACATTCTTTCTTAGAGTAGAATTGCAAATTCATGAAATAAAATACATTTCACTTGAAATCTGCAGTTATATTAATATTTTGTATACGCTAATATCAATGGTCTTGGCCAGTAGGCTCAGTAGATCAGCCCAGTGTGCAGATGCCTCTGATTTGATTCCTGGTCAGGGAACACAGAAAAAGTAACTATCTGCTTCTCCATCCCTTCCCCTTCATTTCTCTTTCTCGTTCTTCCCCTCCTACAGCCATGACTCAGTTGGTGTTGAGTGCACTGGTCCCGGATGTCGAGGATGGCTCCATGAATTCTCTGTATTGGGCAATAAAAATAGCTGGGTTGTGACCATTGGTCCCAGATGGGCAGAAGATCAGCCCCAGACAGGTATTGCAGGGTGGATCTTGGTCAGGCCTCATGTGGGAATTTGTCTCTCTATCTCCCCTCCTCTCACTTGGAAAAGAAGAAAAAAAAATAAATAAATAAATGTATTTCTTCTTTAACATCTTAACTAATAAGAAATAGTTTAAAACCAATTACAACATCAAAGTACTAATTAGTTTATTTTCTGATATATCTGCAACCACTGCAAGCTTCTGTGAAAATATGTGAATTATATTGGTAACAAGTAATAGTTAATCTTAGTATTTCTACAATCCATTGCCTATGTTCATTGGAGAAATATAAAAATTTGATTAATGCACATTGTTTTTTTTAATTTTTATTAATTTTTAATTTATTGTGTTTACATGGATTCAAGTGTTCCACTGAATATAACTTCCTCACCCCCTACTCTCACGTCCCTTTTTATATACCCTTTGTCCTTTCTCCCTAACTCCCTCCCCACTTCCCTCTAAGACAGTGGTTCTTCACCTGGGTTCTATCGAACCCAAAGGGTTCGATGAATCGGTCTCAGGGGTTCGGAGAAGCCTCTGCCGCGGAGGCCAGAATAAAGTAATACCGTAATTTGTTGTGAGTTCATGCACTTTGTTGGTTTTGTTCTTTGACCAAGGTGATGTTCATGCACAGCTCATTTTGTGCACCAGTAAAAAAACATGTATCTATGTCTTGAATTTGGAAAAAAAATCATATTTTATTTATCACTAAAGAAGGGTTCGGTGAATGCGCATATGAAACTGGTGGGTTCAGTACCTCAAAAAAGGTTAAGAACCACTGCTCTAGGATTTGCTGTCTTGTTATCTATATCTCTTTGTTATGTATATAGTTTCACTAATCTCTTTTCCTTCTCTGATCCCATCCCCTTATCCCACTTCCTTCTGACTGCTGTCCCTCTGGTTCCTGTGACCCCGCCTCTGCCTCTATTCCATTTCTCAGTTCACTTTCTTTATTAGATTCCACATATATGTAAGATCATTTTCCTTTCTCTGCCTGGCTTATTTCATTTAGCATAATAATCTCCAGGTCCATCCATCCTGTCACAAAAGGTAAGATTTTCTACCTTTTCATGGCCGTGTAGTATTCCATCGTGTATAAGTACCACTGCTTTGAAATCCACTCGTCCACTAACAGACAATTGGGCCATTTCCAGATCTTGGATATTGTAAACAATGCTGCAATAAACATGGGTGTGCATATTTTCTTCAGAACCAGTGATTTGTTATTCTTAGGATATATTCCTAAAACTGGGATAGCTGGGTAAAAAGGCGGTTCCATTTTTAATTTTTTGACGAAACTCCATACAGTTCTCCACAGTGGCTGCACCAGTCTGCATTCCCACCAGCAGTGCAGGAGGGTTCCATTTTTTTTACACCATTGCCAGCACTTATTGTGTGTTGTTTTGTTAATGAGTGCCATTCTGACAGGTGTGAGGTGGTATCTCATTGTCGTTCAAATTTACATTTCTATGATGAATAGTGAATGAAAATTTTTTCATATGCTTATTGGCGATCTGTATGTCCTCTTTGGAGAAGTGTCTATTCAGTTCTTTTGCTCATTTTATGATTGGATTTTTACCTTCCTGGTGTTGAGTTTTAGAAGTTCTTTATAAATTCTGGTCATTGATCCCCTATCAGACGTATTGGCAAATATTTCTCCCATTGTGTGGGTTTTTTTTTTTATTTTGTTCATTGTATCTTTTGCTGTGCAAAAGCTTTTTAGTTTCATATACTCCCATTTGTTGATCCTGCCCTTTATTTTACTTGACCGTGAAGATAAATCAGCAAAGATTATGCTAGAAGAGATGTTGGGGAGTTTACTTCCTATGTTTTCTTCCAAGATGTTTATGGTTTCATGATTTACATTTAAGCCTTTTATCTATTTTGAGTTTATTTTTGTGAATGGTGTGAGGTAGTGATCTAGTTTCATTTATTGCAAGTACCTGTTCAATTTTCCCAACAACATTTATTAAAGAGACTGTTTTTACTTCATTTTATATTCTTACCTCCTTTGTCAAATATGAATTGACCATAAAGGTGTGGGTTATTTATGGGTTCTCTGTTGTTTCATTGATCTATATTCCTGTTCTTATGCCAATACCAAGCTGTTTTGAGTATAATGGCCTTGTAGTATAACTTGAAATCAGGAAGTGTGATAACACCCACTTTAGTCTTCATTTTCAAGATTGCTGTGGCTATTCATGTTCTTTCTTAGTTTTATATAAATTTTTAGAATATTTGTTCTATATCTTAAAGTATGCCATTGGTATTTTAATAAAAATTGCATTGAATTTATAGATTGCTTTGGGTAATATAGATATTTTAATGAGGCTTATATTTTTTCATTTACAAGTTGTTTACCCTCTTGATTAAATTTACTCCTAGTACTTTATTTTTGTTGTTGTTGTTGCAATAGTGAAGGAGATTTTTTTAAACTTCTTTTTCAGAGAGCTTATTGTTGGGGTATAAAAATACTACTGATTTCTGAATATTAATTTTTTATTCTGCCACCTTGCTGAATTCATTTATCAGGTCTACTAGTTATTTGGAATGAGACTTCAGGGTTTTCTATGTATACTATCATGTCATCAGCAAATAATGATAGTTTTACTTATTCTTTTACAATTTGGATGCCTTTTATTTCTTCTTCTTGTCTAATTACTGTGGCTAGGACTTCCAAACCTATGTTAAATAAGAGTGGTGAAAAGGGCACCACTTCCTTGTTCGTGATCTTAAGGGGATTATTTAATTTTTGCCCATTGAGTATGATGTTGGCTGTGGGTTTTTCATAGATGGTCTTTATCTTTCTGAGGTATGTTCCATGTATTCCCATTTTGCTGAGAGTTTTTATTATAAATGGGTGCTGAATTTTATTAAATGCTTTTACTGCATATATTGATATTATCATGTGATTTTTATCTTTTCTTCTGTTTATTTGATGAATCACATTTATTTATTTGAAAATGTTGTACCAGCCTTGCTTCTCCAGAATAAAACCCACTTGATTATGATGTATAATTTCTTTCATGTATTGCTGGATCTGTTTTACTTATATTTTGTTAAGAATTATAGCATCTAAGTTCATTAGGGATGTTGGCCTATACGTTTTTTTCTCTGTAGAGTCTTTACCTGGTTTTGTAATGAAGATTATGCTTGCCTCATAAAAGGAGCTTGGAAGTCTTTCCTCTTGAATTTTTCGAAATAGCTCTAAAAGGACAGGTGTTAGTTCTTTGAATATTTGGTAAAATTTGCCTGTGAAGCCATCTTGTCCAGGGTTTTTGTTTGCTGGGAGTTGTTTGATAACTTTCAATTTCATTTGTTGTAATCAGTCTGTTTAGCTTTTCTGATTCTTCCAGATTGAGTTTTGGAAGTATATGTTTCTAGGAATTTATCCATTTCACCTTGGTTGTTCAATATTTTTGCATACATATCTTCATAGTATTTTCTTACAATCCTTTGTATTTCTGCAGTGTCAGTTGTTACTTCTCCAATTCCATTTCTAATTTTATTTATTTGAGTCTTCCCTTTTTCTCTTGATGAGTCTGGTTAAAGGTTGATCAATCTTGTTTACCTTTTCAAATAACCAGCTTTTTGTTTCACTGATCTATAATATTTTTTTAGCCTCGATGTCATTTATTTCCACTCTGATCTTTATTATTTCTTTCTTTTTACTTCTTCTAGACTTTGCTTGCTTGCTTTTTTCCAGTTCCTTTAGATGCAGGATTAAGTTGTTTATTTATTTATTTTTAATGTGTAATGCTATGAATTTTTCTTTCAGGACTGCTTTTGCTGTGTCTCAAAAATTTTGAGTTGTTGTATGTTAATTTTCATGTATTTCAAGAAAATTTTCTTTTTTCCATGATCTCATTGTTAACCTATTTGTTATTTAATAATATGCTATATTAGCCTCCAAGTATTTGAATGTTTTTCTACTGTAGGTGATTTCTAGTTTTATGCCATTGTGATAAGAGAAGATGTTTGATATTATTTCAATCTTCTCAAATTTGTTGAGATTTGTTTTGTGTCCTAACATGTGGTGTATCCTAGAGAATGTACCATGAACACTTGAAAACAATGTATATTCTTTTGTTTTCAGTTGAAAGTCCTACAGATATGTATTAAATCCAGTTGATCTAGTATGTCATTTAAGGCAGCTGTTTCTTTGTTAATTTTTTGCCTGGATGATCTATCCATTAATGTTAGTGGGGTATTGAAATCCCCTACTATTATAGTATTGCTGGTGATCTCACCCTTTATGTGCATCAGTATATGTTTTATGTATTTAGGTGCTCCTATATTAGGCGCATAGATATCTATAATGGTTATATCTTCCTGCTGGATTGCTCCTTTTTTCATTATGTAGTGACATTCTTTATCCCTTACTACAGACTTTGTTTTAAAGCCTATTTTATCAGATATAAGCACTGCTACCTCGTCTTCTTTACATTTCCATTTGCGTGAAATATTTTTTTCATCCTTTCATTTTTAGTCCATGTTTATCTTTTGTTTTGAAGTGGGTCTCTTGTGGACAGCATATATATGGGTCCTGTTTTCTTATCCATGCAGCTACCCTATGTCTTTTTATTGGAGCATTTAATCCATTTGTGATTATGGTTATTATTGACATGTACTTATATATTGCCATTTTATTCTCTAAATCTACATTCCTCTTTTTATTGATTTCTTTTTTTTCCTTCGCTGTTTTTACAACAGGCCTTCAGTACTGGTTTGATTGTAACAAATTTATTGAGGGTTTTTGTTTTTGTTTTTGTTTTTTTGTCTGGGAAGCTTTTTATTTCTCTTTTAATTTTAAACGATAGCCTTGCTAGATAAAGAAGTCTTGGTTGTAGGTTCTTGCTTTGTATAACTTTAAATATTTCTTGTCAATCTCTTCTGGCCTCAAGTGTTTCTGTTGGGAAGTTAGATATCATCCTCATGGGGGCTCCTCTGTAGGTAATTAACTGCTTTTCTCTTGCAGCTTTTAGTATTCTTTCTTTGTCTCTTAACTTTGACACTTTAATTATGATGTGTCTTCCTATAAGCCTTCTTGGCTTCCTCTTTAATAGAACTCTCTGTGCTTCTTGAACTTGTGTGACTTTTTTCTTCATCAATTTAGGAAAGTTTTTGGCTATGATTGCTTCAAACGGGTTCTCTATTATTGTTCCTTCTCTTCTTCTTCAGGAACTCCTATGATGCTTATCTTGTTTCTCTTCATATTGTCACAGAGCTCTCTGAGAGTTTCCTAAGACATTTTGAGCCTCTTTTCTTTTTGCTGCTCTGCTTCCATGCTTGTTTATCTTGTCCTCTAAATCGCAGATTCAATCCTCTGCTTCATCCAACCTGCTATTAATTCCTTCATGTGCAGTCTTCATTTCTGATATCTTTTTTTTTGTCGTTTTTGACTGGTTCTTTTTTACAATTTCAATGTCCTTTTTGACACTTGCTATCTTTATTTCAATGCTCATTATATCCATTTATTGTTGCTCTAAGATCCTTGAGCATCTTAAAAATCAATGTTTTAAACTCTGCATTCAGTATTTTGGTTATTTCCATCTAATTAATTTCTTATGCTGGAGATTTCTCTTGTTGATTCATTTCAGTCACATTTCTTTTTCTGCCCATTTTGTCTGTGTACTAGGTAGCACTGTCTCACTTTAAAATTTTTGTATGGTCTTTATAAAGAAGATGGGCCTGGTGGTACTGTCTTCCAGGCCACTGTTTTCCTTGTTATAGGAGTGCTTCTTGAGGGTACTATTTTCCCCCTTGTTGTATGTGAGTATTAGATGCAGTTGGTCCTTCTGTGTGTACTGTTATCCCTTCAGGGTAGCTGGCTCTAAGGCTCAACCTTGATTATGTATATTACACTCTGTGCAATGTCTGTCCTGTTGGGCATATTTGTTTTCCACAATGGCTGGTGCCTACTAGACTCCACCTTTGGTTGTGCTGCTTCTATAGGTAGTTGAGTCTAGGGTTGGTGCTATCTGCCACTTGCTACCAGTAGTGTTGGCTCTAGTTCATCTTGGATTGGCATCATATGTTGTTTATAACCAACTGTGGGATACCAGTCTACAGCTACTGCACTTTTTTGCTGTTTGTGTCTGTGTTTTCTGTGTCTGGGTACTGTGGGAGGGGCCAACCTTTTATAAGGATCAGCTTCCTTCTTCTTAGAGATTACTACAACTCCATAAAAACCCCAAACTTCATAAGATTTTTCTTTACTTTTCAGCGTTCTTCCCCTTCTTGCAACTGCCTGGTCATCCCACAGAGTCTTCTGTAGTAAGACTATTGTGTGGGCACAGATTGGCCTCACTCAAGCAACCCCTCTATAGGTTGCAAGTTTGGTGGATTAGGGCAAACTTGCAACCTATAGAGGTTGTGAATATAACTTTTGTGGGACCCCCTACTTCAGGAGTCTCTTGGTCCAGAGCTCAGTACAGGGAATGTGCCCCCTATTCCAGAGCTTGACCCCTCAGCCACTGCTAGATAAAAGATTTCATTTCTCCCCAACAAAGTGAGCAGTAGGTTCAGACAGGGTTTGACCTACAATCCCTTCTGCGGGAGTTCTTTCAGGTGTTGATACTTCAGTCTCAGGGAGGAAGACTAAGAGATTCTTCTCCTTGGGCTGCCTATGCTCCTCCCAAAGGTGGCTAAGCCCCTCCACCAGATCCCAAACTTTAAATGTCCAGGATACAAGCCTCTCTGCTGTCCCCCTGTTGAATCTAGTGTAACAGGACAGAATATCCAGTATCCCAGCTGCTGACTGTGAAGCTCCACCCTACCCAATGCATACAAGCCTCTGTAGCTGGTGCTAATCACAGAGAGTGGAACTCGCCTTATCTGAGGTGGATATGAGGAGATTTTTGTTAGGATACCACTCTAGCAAGGGTTGTTAGGTCCTGAACCAATGCTTCCGACAGCTGGTCTCTGGATGTGCCAGCCCTGGGCCTCCCAAGCAGGAACTCAGCACAGACCAGTTGGAGACACTGCCCGTGACTGACCCTCAGCAATCTTTTTGGAGCTACAAGCAATTCAGAGTTTGTGACTGTCTCCACTGGGTCCAGGAGCACATGGAAATACCAAACTGCACTGCTAGGCTGGCTTTTACTTATGCTGGTTCTAGGGTAAATTCCACTTAAATGGTCAAGTTTCCCTGAGTCTCTCCTTCTGCAGCCTGTCTGTTGGTTCCTTAATGGGCTCAGCTGCGGTAAAGAACCTCTGCTGGCATCTAGAGCCTATGGCAATTTGCCAATTAGGAAGGGTAGTGGGTGTGGCTCTGCCCCTCAGCCCTAGGTGTCAGTCTGCCCTGACTTTTTTCACGAACTCAGTAGGGTGAGGCTCTAGGAGTCTGGTGGGTGTGGGCTCTGAGACCCAGAGGTGTGGTCTGCCTGCCCACAGTTTCAGCTGGGTCTCTTGTGAAGTGGAAGCACCAGTCATAGACTTGGGAGAGAAGGGTGGGGAAGCTCTGGTCTCAACACCAGAAAACTGAGTCACTGATGCTCCCCCTGCTTCCTGCCCTCTCAGAATGACCCATTGCCATGACAGGTAGGAGAAACTCCTGTGGGTGGAGCTGTTCCTTTTCCCCAGACTGATGCCACTCAGAGGAGATTGCTCCACTCAAGAAAGATGACGACTGCAGTACTGGAGAATGACTCAGCACAGAGTTTCCAGTGGCTGTCCCCCACAGTGTCTCTCTCTGGGCCTCCCCTGCAACTGCAGTTCTCTCAGCTCTCTTCCACCAGAGCCCTGGGTAAGTAGCTGAGAACAGGTTTTCTGCACGGGTCCTTTAACACAGAATCTGCATCCAAGAGATGTGTCTCTCTCCCGCAGACAGGAACCATCTCTTTTCACAGCTAAATGCTGTCTGCGTGTCTCTTTTAGACTCTGGGGCTCTAGGCTGGGGCTCTGGTCCTGGGGCTGAGAACCCATACCTCACAGGTTAACCCACGTGGCCATGAGAGTCCCACTGGGCCACCGCCGGCTCCTGGGAGTGGGGTATCCCTTTCCACATCTTCACCTTTTCTACCAGTCTCGATGTGGCTTCTTTAGTGATCCTTGGTTATAGAGTCCTTTTAGTTTAGTGCAAAGTTGGTTTTTCAGAATAATTGTTCTTAAATTAAGTTGTAATCCAATTTGGTCCTGGGAGGTGGCAGTTGAAAGGTTTGTCTGGTCTATGCCATCTCCTTTCTTCCCCTCCACATTTGTTCTTATATAAAGTGTCTACAGCAACATTTGATCCAGGATAATAATATTCTTGAATAGGCAACAGAGGCAAGTAGGTTATTATTGGCAATACAACCACAGCATTATTATTGGCTCAATAAAGCATCGTGCTTATTTTATGTATTCAGTTTGTAAATGAAAATTATAAATAAACTTAGTGGACATTTTTTGTTTGGATGGTTTTGACAGGACCTACTTTCACTGACATTTTGGCATAGACCATATGTCTCCATGGGCATTTCAGAGATGTCTGAAATTCAAGAACAAAGTGTCTCAGTGGATATTTGGAACAGAACCAAATATCTTACAAAGGAAACTCAATTAGAGATTAGTAAACAAAAAGATTTTTTTTGCAGCCAAGGTTATGATCCCTTTGAATTCCATCCATGTTCAAATACTGATACTCAAGTGCTTGCTCTTTTATCCATCCTCATGCTCTCTGGCTGCTCTTCCTCATAGTATTGCACTTCAAAAGAAATTAATATTGAAGATTGTACAAAAGAAGTCAGACAACAATGACCTAAGATTCTTAGAACTTAAAGAGAGACAATAATACAAGAACATAGTGGGGAAACCCACTTTTCCAAAAAATACAAGCTGGGGGTTACTTGTTAAAGCCCACAAGTGGCAAGAATTATTTTACTGATAAGTACATCTTGTCTGAATCATTACTAAAAAATCCACCTAAAAATGTTTTTATTTGCAAAAGACAAAAGAGGTTTGCAATATTTTTCTTTCTCATCGATTTTACTTCAAGAGATATGCAGATTTAAGACAATTGATAGTGTGCATATTAGATATATATTAGTACTTGTCTAAAACTAAAAACTTATTGGCTACTTTATAAAATTATGTTTAAGTAATAAAGAATATTCATAATGCAGTTATAACTCAATTGTATGTCTCATTCGGTGGAATTTATTCAGTCAGTGTGCCAAGAAAAATAAAGTAAAATCAATCTTTTCATGTTTTTTAAACCAGTTAATTGGAATGAACTAAACACAAAATTCTAAGAATTCCTTCTAACAAATACAGCAACAATAATTCTTCAGTTGGTCAGTTGCCTTACTATTTATAATTCAGTGATTTAATTATCAAAATGCTTTCATCATCAAAAATATTTGAGGAGTAAAAGACATCTATAACAATGTATGTTTATATGTTTTTAAGACCATAAAGAGAAATATTTTAAAGAAATTTATAATAAGTGCTGGCAAGAGTGTGGAGTAAAGGAAATTCTCCTGCACTGCTGGTGGGAATGCAGACTTGTGCAGCAACTATGGAAAACAGTATGGCACTTACTAAAAAAATTTAAAATGGTACTGCCTGTGGCCCAACTATTTTAGTTCTAGTAATGCATCCTAAGACTCTAAAAACACTGATTCAAAAGAAGATATGCACCCTCATATTCATTGCAACATTGCTTAAAATAGCCAAAATCTGGAAACAGCTCAAGTGTCTGTCAGTGGACAAGTAAATAAAAAAGTTGTGCTACATTTACACAGTGGAATATTACACAGCTGTGAAAAAGAAGAAATTCTTTTTTTATTTTTGTAACAGCATTAGTGGACCTGGAGATTATCATGTTAAGTGAAATAAGTCAGGCAGAAAAAGACAAATATTGTATGGGAAATATAATGAACACAATAAACTGAAGAAAAAAAACAGAAGCAGAAGCAGGGTCACCGTAAAGGAGGGACAGCTGTCAGAGAGAAGGGGAAAGAGAAAATGGAATTAAAGAAGGTGCAGGGATTAGTCAAATTATTGTATAAATACAGAATTCATCAATTCAGTCAGCAGAGTAGCATTTCAGAATGACAGGGAGAAGAAGGTTGCAGGAGGGTGAAAGTGGAATACAAAAAAATTTTGCATGGGCGTGGGGGCATGATGCAGGGGGTAGAAGACGATATACTGAATGGGATACTTGAAACCATGTCTACACAACAAAATTTAAAAATATATAAGAAAGACTTAATATTTAATAAACATGCAAAAGAGGAAAATTTAATTGCTCCTTATCTACTGAAACAATGCAGAGGTTTGCCAGTTTTTAAATTTTGTTTTTTATCATGTAAGTATTTTTCTAAATTAAATTTTCATAATTTAAATTGTATCATGCTGTTTAAAAGTAAATTTAATAAAGTCACAAAAGTCAGAATCAGCTGTAATTGTAGATATAAACACATAATTTAGTTATATATATATTCTTAAATTTCTGTTTTTGATGCCAAATTCTCAAAAGCCAACATAACGCTACAACACAAGTAAGATATTCTTAAATATATTTAATGACATTAAGCCAAATAACTCTCAGATTTTCACATATCCAATATAGGTGAAGAATAGATAAAAAGTTTGTGCTGGGTTTTGCAGATTATTTCTCAAAGCATTTTTTCATAACACCTTCTCTAAACTTTTTATACATTCTGCACCTCATTTCAATAGATAAAGCTTATTTTTATTTAGTTTTTATAGATTATTATGAACACCTGGGAGACGCAGAGCACTTGACAGTAGTTGAATAGTTAACTTGAGAGATAGGGTATTTCTGCTAAACTTTTGTCTCCACAGAAGATAGATAACTTAAAATCAAGAGTATATATTTTTCATAATTTAAAATGTAAATCAATAATTTTAAAAATTTTACTTTCAAAATTAATATGCTATTCCATTTTATTAATGTATTTCTTGTGTGGAGATGATATTTCTGTTCTGTCATCATGTAAAATCTCTCAATGTGATCATTGCTGTAAAAAGAGGCTTTATTCTTTTAATCTCTTTTAGTTGGCTAGTCTTTATTTGCCCTTTTATGCCATTTAAAGAATTATATTAATTGCTTGCATGTGCAGTGTGAAACATGTATTATTTGGCCCAGCTATAAACAGCAACAGAGGAAATTTACATAAGCTCAATGTGATAAATAATATATTATGATACTTTTGCATAAAGTGACATTATAACTATTTTATCAATATAATTAACAGGTATTTACTGATTTGAATTTGAATTTGAAATTTACTATCTAGGAATTTTCATTAAGTAATATAATAATTCCTTATAGTTAGTCAACATAACTAAAAACGTTATTTTTATTAATTGCAGTATGAATTTAAAATTTACTATTTTAGAAAGTCTATTGTATGGGCCATTATAGATGTGAACTTCATCATATAATAATGCTTATTAGATCTATAATTATTTACTTATTTATTTATATACTGATAAATGGATTGAATGCTTTTCAGTTCCTCATTCTAAAGGGTTGCTAGAGATACAGGGATGACAAAGTACCCTGTTTGACACAATTCTTTGGAGCTTTCCACAGTACAGAGTGTAATCATATGCACATGGGTGAAGGGAACAAACTGTGATTACTGAGATTGTAGGCCTGATATACTCGAGATGAGATTCTAAGCACCATTAACTTTCCTGTCAACTATAAACCACATAACATTACTGAGGATCTGAGAACAAGTACTAATCTGACATCGAATGATCATTGAAGGCAATGAGGAAGATAGTCCTCTGGCTAAAAGCTTACATGATACTTTAATAACTTCAATTGAAATTCAGTATCAATTATTTCAAAATTATTAAACTTTAAGTTTAAAAAAATTTATTTCAAATTAATTTTGAATTGAATAGAATTACAGCTAAGCAAATAGTATATATTCTTTTTCTTTTTTCAAAGAATGGGCATTACAATTTTTAAATTGGGTGAAAAGAGAAATCTAGCATTTAGCAAAGCATTATTTTATCTTTTTAGTGACAAGTGTTATAAAAAACATTGAATTTTGTAGAATTCGTTTACTAAACAGTAGCATTTTAGATTATTTTAGACCACACAAGTAAAGTATGTGTTCTCATATACTTGGATACATGTATGAAATGCAGTGATAAAATGACCAGTGTCATCTTGGATTTTGACTCCTTTTATATGGTATGCGTATTCTAACAGTGTCTCCAAACTTTGTAGAAATGAGAAGGCATACAAGTTCTACAATGTTTAGCTCATGTTCTGTGAGGGATATTTTTAAAACATAGATAACTTAAATATTATAAAAACTTGTTTTAAACTCTCCTTATTGAATAGATCACATGTAAATATATAAAATAAATTTTTAAAAAGTAAGAGCTATGAAGAATCTTCCATAAGAATGTAAGTAACTAAGGCATAAACATTTTTATAATATTCTCAGACTGAGAACTAGGATTCAAAATATAGCCAAGGAGTAAAATATTATTCTAAAATATTATTATAACATGGAGTTTTATAACTCTAAAAATAATTATTTTATTAATGATTATGTGTTTCACCAACCAAACACACTGGATTATTTTTCCAAGTGAAATTTTGCATCTTTTATTTTTATGTATTCAAAATGGTTTGGTTAGAATTTCATACTTCTTTGTTGTTTCCAAAAGTTCTTTGTAGTCTTTCATTATTGGGAAAAATTGTTTCCTGCTCCATTGTGCATTTAAAATAATTGCTTGAAAGGTATTGATTAGTGAGAAAGATCTATAATATTCAGGTACAGTGAACTTGATACTGCTAAGTTATTGTTTCCTCATTATGGAGAGCTTAGTCATTGTACTTCTCATGTTTACCAGCTGATCCTCTTTCCATTATCTTTTCCTTTTGGAGAATTACTCTTGTGTCCAGTCCTTCCTCCTGTGTTGTAGATTTCCAACATGCTTTGACTACTGAAGTGATGATAGTCCTATGCAAAGTAAGAGTCTTAAGATATTAATGAGGATAGAAAATAATTCAATTTCTAGACAGAGAATCTAGGGAAAGCAAGCTGTTGAGATGCTGTGATGGAGGTTAGGTAAGACCAGATGATGCATTATGGGAACAAGTTCTGAAAAAAAAGGAAAACACAAAATTTGGTCAGACATGTTACCCAGATTTGGCCTTAATGACACATGTTTGATATCCTGCCATAATGGACATGGCTCATGATATTGCATTAACATAACGTTGCCACTGTCTTGCTTTTCAGGCATGACACAATCACATACCAAAGGCAAGCAAGAAATTCTGTGCTGTTTATGACCATATAGGGCTATTTATCAGTGTTAACTTGAGTAACCTTGATGCTTTCACCAATACAATATGACTTTCAGTAGCTTAGAGTTTCCTAAATTATTATTACTAGTAATAAAATTATATTCTTTTTCAATAATTAAAAAGTGTTTTTAGGGGGGACACGAGATGGCAATAGAGTAGGCAGATACACAGACTCCCAGCTCACACCACCAAACTGAATTACAAATTAATTTAGGAACATCCAGTGTGAAAAAACCAAAACTGGACTACAAGAACTGCTCTCAAAATTCAAGCAGCAAAAAAGAAGCCACACCGAGCCTGGTGGGGAGTGATGAGGAATAGTGAGCCTCCCTTACGTACAGGAACAAAGGGGTGAGGGTGAGGCTGAGAGCCCAGAAAGGCTCTCAATTTAAGGAAAACAGTAGAAAATATCACTCAAAGCCACTCGCCTGAAGACCTGAGAATGAGGTGTGTTGAAATAGCTGGCTGTTTTCCAAAAGAAAGGGGTAGAGAGAGACAGCCAGCAACAAACAATAGAATGCATGGAAGGATGTAAAGCCAGTAGTCAAGGCCACCATCACAGCAGCCTGACCCACGCAGGTTCGCATTGGATTCGAACAGTCGGTAATGAAACACAGGAGCCAAAACCTGGTGAGCCATCAGCTTTAATTCTAGCTTCCACCTGGCGGGCAAGCAAAAACACACACTGGGCTCCAAAACCCACACATTCAGTGCTCACAAAGCTACTGACTTATCCGAGTTTTCTAGAATCAAAGGTTTCTAGCTCACCAGACTTATTCACCTCTGTTTCCCATCTCCTCCTGCACAAACTCTTAACTGGCTTCTTCCTCAGTACTCTGCCACCTTTGCTGCTTCTCTCCTCCACATGGCCTTAATCTGCTCTCCTCTCTAATACTAACCTCAGGAACTCAGGAACCAAGAAAGAGATCAAGCTACTGTTCTCTCCCATTTTATAGCATAGACTCAAAACCTTTAATCCAATTATACAAACAAGGAAGTCTCTGATACAAAGTCACCCATCTGAGGCATAATGGGATTTCTCCCTACATCACCATCCTACATCATCCAATCAGTCAAGGATGTGGAGAAGAGCTTACTCTTAAAACAAAGCCTTAAGCTATAACAACCTGGCCTGCCCACAGGCTGTTTCAGAACACACATTAATATCAACAAACTTCCATGTGGGCAGTACCATCTTTAACAAAGTGAGCATAATATATTTTATCTGCCCAACAAAGGACCTGAGCAGGGGGACTAATCCAGTGTGGAAGCAGCCATACCTGGGGAAGTGCTGTAGGCGGCCATTGCAAGAGGAGCGATTTATCCTTCCACAGAACACAAGACTAAAATGGTTCTGGGTCAATCTTTTCAAGATATCTCTCCAGCTCTAATCAGCAAAAAAAGACAGAGCTGAAAACAAGAAGTGCAAAGGAGGGGCATGCAGATCAGGTCTTCATAGTCTCAGGTTACACCCACCACATTCCTGGATAAGTTTTAAATAAGCCCCCTGCTGAGATCAGTAAACAAGACTACCTCCAAGTTAAGAAAACTAAGAAGAAAACAAACAAATCAAGACTTCAAAGGGGCTCTATTAGAAAAGCCAAATTCTACAGGAGATTACAAACAACAGCTGAAGCCAACCCGAGAAGACCTAGAAATAACATAACTGAAAATTGGAGGCAGACAACAGAAAGCCTAGACTCAACCAGCTCTACAAACAACACATCCAAACATACAGACATAATCAGAAGACAGAAAAGTGAAATCCAAATGAAACCACAAGAGAATACTCCAGGAAATGAACTGAGTGATATAGAAATAACCAAACTTCCAGATGCAGAGTTTAGAATAATGATTGTTAGGATTCCTAGGGATCTTAGAACAACAATGGATGGTCATTATGAACACCTAAATAAAAAGATAGCAAGTATAAAATAGGACATTGAAATATTAAAATAGAATCAGTCAGAGATGACAAATACAATATCAGAAATAAAGACCACAGTGGAAGGAATTAAAAGCAGGATGAATAAAGCTGAAGATCTAATCATCGTGTTAGAAGACAAGAAGAACAAAGGAATAGAAGCGGAGCAGAAAAAAGAAAAAGACTCAAAAAGTCTGAGGAAACTCTAAGAGAGCTCTGTGACAAAATGAAGAGAAATGACATCCGCCTAATAGGGGTTCCTGAAGAAGAAGAAGAGAAAGAACAAGGAATAGAAACTTTATTCAATCAAATCATAGGTGAAAACTTTCCTAAATTGATGCAAGGAAGGGTTTCACAAGTTCAAGAAACACAGAGAACTCCATTAAAGAGAAACTCAGAAAAATCTACACCAAGACACATCATAGTTAAAATACCAAAGCTAAGTGATAAAGAGAAAATATTAAAAGTTGCTAGAGAATAAAAGGCTATCACCTACAAAGGGGCACCCATAAGTATGACATCTGACTTCTCAACAGAAACACTAGAGGCTAGAAGGGAATGGCAAGAAATATTCAAAGTAATGCAGAACAAGAGCCTACAACCAAGGCTAGTTTATGCAGAAAGGCTATCATTTAAAATTGAAGGAGAAATAAAAAGCTTCACAGTCAAAAGAAAACTCAAGGATTCATTACAATGAAACCAATGCTGCAGGAAACATTAAGGGGTCTGTTGTAAACAGATCAAAGTGGAAAAAAATATTGCAAAAGAGGAATACACCTTTAAAACATAAAATGGCAATAAACAACTACATATTAATAATAACCTTAAATGTAAATGGATCAAATGATTCAATCAAAAGACATAGGGCAGCTGCATAGATAAGAAAACAGGACCCGTACATATGCTGTCTCCAAGAGACACACCTTAAAGCAAAAGATGCACATAAACTGAAGGTAAAAGGATGGAAAAAAATATTTCATGCAAATGGACATAAAAAAACAGCTGGGGTAGCAACACTTATATCAGACAAAATGGACTTTAAAACCAAGGTTATAGTAAGAGATAAAAAAGGTCACTACATAATGATAAAGGGAGCAATTCATCATGAAGATATAACCATCATAATTATCTATGCACCTAATACAGGAGCTCCTAAATATAAAAAGCAGACTTTGATGGATTTAAAGGGCAAGATCAACAGCAATACTATAATAGTAGGAAATTTTAATACCACACTTACATCACTAGATAGATCCTCAAGACAGAAAATTAACAGAGAAACAGCAGACTTAAAGTACATGCTAGATCAACTGTATTTAATACATATCTTCAGAAACTTTCACTCTAACACAGCAATATATACATTCTTTTCAAGTGCTCATGGTATATTCTCCAGGATAGATCACATGTTAGGACACAAAAGCAATCTCAACAAATTTAAGAAGCTTGAAATCATATCAAGCATTTTCTCTGATCACAATGGCATAAAACTAGAAATCAATCACAACAGAAAAACTTAAAAATACTCAAACACAAGGAAACTAAATAATATGTTATTAAATAATGAATGGGTTAACAATAAAATCAAAGAAGAAATAAAAATTTCTTAGAAACCAATGATAATGAACATATAACAACTCAAAATTTATGGAACACAGCTAAAGCAGTCCTGAGAGGGAAGTTTGTAGTACTCCAGGCATTCCTTAAGAAGCTTGAAAAAGCTCAAATAAACAACCAAACTCTTTATCTAAAAGAACTTGAAAAAGAACAGCAAGTAAGACCCAGAAGTAGTAGATGAAAGGAAATAATAAAGATCAGAGCAGAAATAAATGACATAGAGGCTAAAGAAACAATACAGAGGATCAATGAAACAAAAAATTGGTTCTTTGAAAGGGTAAACAAGATCGATGAACCTTTAATGAGACTCACCAAAAAAAGAAGAGAGAGGATTCAAATAAATAAAATTAGAAACGAGAGTGGAGAAATAACAACCGACACAACAGAAATACAAAATATAGTAAGAAAATACTATGAAGAACTCTATGCCAAAAAATTAAACAACCTAGGTGAAATGGACAAATTCCTTGAAACATACAGTCTTCCAAAAATCAACCTGGAAGAATCAGAAGACCTAAACAGACCGATTACAACAAAAGAGATTGAAACAGTTATCAAAAAGCTCCCATAAAACAAAACCCCTGGGCACGATGGATTCTCTGGTGAATTCTACCAAATATTCTAAGAAGAGCTAACTCCTATTCTTCTCAAGCTATTTCAAAAAATTCAAGAGGAAGTAAGACTTTCAAACTCCTTTTATGAGGCAAGCGTAATTCTGACTCCAAAACCAGGTAAAGACAAAACAAAGAAAGAAAATTATAGGCCAATATCCCTGGTGAATTTAATGCTAAAATCCTCAACAAAATATTAGCAAACTGGATCCAGCAATGCATGAACAAAATCATACATCATGGTCAAGTGAAATTTATTCTGGGGAGGCAAGGATGGTACGACATTTATAAATCAATTAATGTGATTCACCACATAAACAAAAGGAAGGAGAAAAACCACATGATAATTTCAACAGAAGCAGAAAAAGCATTTGATTAAATCCAGCACCCATTTATGATCAAAACACTTAGCAAAGTGGAAATACAGGGAACATACCTCAATATGATAAAGGCCATTTATGGCAAACACACAGCCAACATCATAATCAATGGACAAAAATTAAAAGCAATTCCTCTAAAATCAGGAACATGGCAGGGATGTCCCTTTTCACCACTCTTATTCATCATAGTACTGGAAGTCCTAGGTACAGCAATCAGACAAGAAGAAGAAATAAAAGGCATCCAATTTGAAAAAGAAGTAAAATTATCATTATTTGCAGATGATATGATACTGTATATAGAAAACCCTAAAGGCTCTGTCAAAACACTACTGAACTTAATAAATGAATTCCGAAAGTGGCAGGTTATGAAATAAACACACAGAAATTACAGGCATTTCTATACATGAACAATGAAATGTCAGAAAGAGTAATTAAGGAAACAATCCCCTTCACTATTGCAACCAAAAATATAAAGTACCTAAGAGTAAATTTAACCAAGGAGGTTAAAGCCTTGTACTCAGAAAATTATAAAACATTGATAAAAGAAATTAAGGAAGACACAAACAAGTGGAAGCATATACCATGTTCATGGTATAGAAAGAATAAACATCATTAAAATGTTGATATTACCCAAAGCTATTTATAAATTTAATGCAATACCAATTAAATATCAACAACATACTTCAAAGATATAGAACAAATATTCCAAAAATTTATATGGAACCAAAAAAGAACATGAATAGCTTCAGTAATCTTGAAAAAGAAGAATAAAATGGGAGGTATCACACTTCCTGATATCAAGTTACTCTACAAGCCCATTGTACTCAAAACAGCTTAGTACTTGCATAAGAACAGATATATAGATCAATGGAGCAGAACAGAGAACCCAGAAATAAACCCACATATTTATGGACAATTGATATTTGACAAAGGAGGTAAGAGCATACAGTGGAGTAAAGACAGTCTCTTTAACAAATGGTGTTGGGAAAACTGGACATCTACCTGCAAAAAAATGAAACTAGACCACCAACTTAAACCATGCACAAAAATAAACTCAAAATGGATAAAGGACTTAAATGTAAGCCATGAAACCATAAGCATTCTAGAAGAAAGCATAGGCAGTAAACTCTCCGACATCTGTAGAAGCAATATATTTGCTGATTTATCTCCACAGGCAAATGAAATAAAAGACAGGATAAACAAATGGGACTATATCAAACTAAAAAGCTTTTGCACAGCTAAAGATAAAATGAATTGTATAAGAAGACAAACCACACAATGGGAGAACATATTCGACAACACATCTGATAAAGAGTTAATAACCAAAATTTATAATGAATTTGTAAAACTCAACACCAGGAAGACAAACAATTCAATCAAAAAATGGGCATAAGAACTGAATAAACACTTCTCCAAAGAGGACCTACAAATGGCCAATAGGCATATGAAAAAATGCTCAACATCATTAATCATTAGAGAAATGCAAATTAAAACCACAATGAGATGCCACCTCACACCAGTCAGAATGGCAGTCATTAATAAAACAACACATTATAGGTGCTGGCAAGGATGTGGAGGAAAGGGAACCCTTCTGCACTGCTGGTGGGAATGCAGACTGGTGCAGCCACTTTGGAAAACAGTATGAAGATTCCTCAAAAAATTAGAAATGGAACTGTCCTTTGACCCAGCCATCCCACTTACAGGAATATATCCCAAGGACACCATATCACCGACTGAAAAAAAGAAATGCACTCCCATGTTTATGGCAGCATTGTTCACAATAGGAAAGGGCTGGAAACAGCCCAAGTGTCCATCATGGACAAGTGGATTAAAAAGCAGTGGTACATATATACAATGGAATACTATGGCGTCATGAAAAAGAAGGAAATATTACCTTTTTCAACAATATGGAGGGGCCTGGAAACTATTATGTTGAATGAAATAAGCCAGGCAGAAAAAGAAAAATATTATATGACTTCATTTACTTGAGGAATATAAGGAACATTGAAAACTGAGGAAAGGAATTGAGACAGAGGGACCTGAGGAAAAGAGGACAGAGGGAAAGGGGATGATAGGATGAGATAAACCTGAAGGGAAGGTGGGAGGGCGTTAGTAGGGAAGGGGGGTAAAGGAGATGTTGAGGGGAATATGGGGGAGGGGGGATGCAGTCTGGGTCACCCTAGAATCTATGTAAACACAATTAAATAAATTTTTTTAAAAAGTGTCTTTAAATGGATCGGTCTCAAAAACCAAAACAGCAACTAATTAAGCATATGGACAACTAAATATATATATTCAAATAGAGAAGAAATCTAGTTTTACAACATACAAAGAGAAATTTTTGTATTACCTCTATTAGCTGACAAACTCTCATATTACTTTCAAAACAATAAGTTAATAGTCACTTAGAGCAAGAAAGTGATCTTCAATGGACTGAAACATACCTGATCTTGAATGTGTCAAACTCTCATCTCACATTTTAGAGCATTAGCCACCTTAGATCTAAAGAAGAAAAGAAATAGAGCAGAATGTTAACTTTATAAGCAAACACTTTTTTTAAAAATGATAATCTTCATTTATAAGCAACTGAGCAAATACCATTACTAACCAGCTCCTCCCATAACAAATAGACGGTGGCTTACCCTTAACCATTCTTGTCTTCAGTTTATGTTGGAATTAGGTGAGAACTATAAATAATAACTTAGTTCTTTTACACTTTCAGTGTTTTGAATGTAAAAGTACTATTGAGAAATGCTTTGGCTTAATTCAGATAAATAATAAGAAGGTGCATTTCACACAGCCCTGTCACTTGGTTTGGTTTGGTTTGAGATATACATATATATATTTAAATAGTATGATGATGTGCAATATTGAAGAATAGTGAAAGTTCTTTAATTGTAAAAAATAATATTAATGAAAAATACAACTAACATTTAAAAACTGGAATGCTTTCACATTAATTTAGATATAAAAGGGTGATTTTTCAAAGTAAATTTTACAAATGGCTATATGTTAAATTTTATTTCACTCATATTTGTGAAAAAGTATATCTAGCAAATTAATTTTGTTTGCTTTTAACAAATAGAACCTGAATTATTTCATTTCAATTAGTGCTATAATTTTTATTTCATGATTTGTTAACTTCATTTTAAAGCAACAGGACTATGTTTAAAGTAGCTCATCTGTGAAAGTGATTTTAAATGCAGATATATATATATATATATATATATATATATATATATATATAATGTTTTTTTAAAAAAAATAATGGAAGTTCCTAATAATGTATTATTTATCTTTCCACTATGTACTAAATGTATTTGGGTTTTTGGGAATTAAAATTTCAAATTAGAAGCCAATACATTTTTTAAATGAAACAATATATCTTGAGAAAATTATCAGTATATCTTTAAAAAAAACTGCAGTAATAAGAGTATAATTTCTTCCAACTCCTAAATTCCCCTTATCAACCTATACATTAATAACCACTTTCATAGCCAAAGCAATTGTCCATGCAGTCCACCCTCATTTTTTTTCTCTCTCAGGAACGTCTCAATTGCTTCCAAATTTTGTTCCAATATTAAAATTCTGTTAACTGTTTTCATATTACATACAGACAGTAACCGTTTAATAGATGCTTTTCAAAGACTTACCTTCATGTTTATTCTCTGTAAGATTTAATCAGCATCCATAATGATTTGTTACCTGTTCTTTTACGTAACCAATATGCCACTAGATTTCTTGGTGTAGCCAGAATTTGATTCTGTGTGTGTGTGTGTGTGTGTGTGTGTGTGTGTGTGTGTGTGACAGAAATAGAGATAGACAGATAGGGACAGACAGACAGGAAGGGAGAGACATGAGAAGCATCAATTCTTCATTATGGCTCCTTAGTCTCCTTAGATGTTCATTGGTTGCTTTCTCATACGTGCCTTGACTAGGGGGCTACAGCAGACCCCTTTCTCAAGCCCGCAATGTTGGGTTCAAGCCAGAAACCCTGGGCTTCAAGTCAGTGACCTTGGACTCAAGTCAGCAACCATGGGTCATGTCAATGATCCTGTGCTCAAGCTGTTGAACCAATGCTCAAGTGGGTGTCTTTGGAGTGTTTAATTTGGGTTCTCTGTGTCCCAGTCCAATTTTTTATCCACTGCGCCAATGCCTGGCCAGGCCAGAATTTGATCATTAATTAGTGTTTCATAAACTTTAATAATGTTTTCTCTCACCCAATTGCTAATATAATGTCAGTATCAGTCTATCTGTTTTCTGTTTCTGTTTGTCTATCTTTATCTATTAGTCAAGTATTTATTGTTTAGTCCATAATGGTTGAACTGAAATTATATCTGTAAATATATTTTCACATTTCTCTCCACTACAGTGATACCTTGACACACAAGTTTAATTCATTTCATTGCTGAGCTCATGACTCAATTTGCATGGGTGTCAAATCGATTTCCCCATTTAAATTAATGTAAATGCAATTAATCAGTTCTTGCCCCCAAAAACCACATGGTGTTTTTGTTTTATATGCTTTTAAAGAAGTAAATGTACTTTATAAATAACAAATATATATATATATAATAAAAGAGAATGTAAAGAAATAAACTGGTTTATGAAGTGTATTTACATTCAAGGTCAGGTGAAAATGCTAGAGGAGGGGGAGGAGACATTAGCATAACAATGACTCTTCCCAAACAGGAAGGTAATCTGCAATTTGCAATCAACTGCCCTACTCTGAGAGCAAGCACACATGTGGCTGCTCAGCACCATTTTTAACAAATGAGAAAACTTAAAAAACACAAATTTTACAAACTCATTTGTCCAACACTCATGATTCAAATATCCGCTAGTGACTTAAAGCAAAAAATCCCTTGAGTGACTGCTTGTCTCTCAAATTGCTTGTGATTTGAAGTGCTTGTGTGTCAAGATACCACTGTATATCCATATGCTTTATATTCCACAATGCCTGATAAAAATCCTTTTTTTCCTAGTTATTTTTATGAACCTGAACAACTTTTTATTTTTATTTATTTATTTTTAGCAAGAGAAAGAGTGGAGAACAGACAGGGACAAACAGATAGAAAGGAAGAGAGATGAGAAGCATCAATTCTTTGTTGTGGCACCTTAGTTGTTCATTGATTGCTTTTTCATATGTGCCTTGACCCTCATGGTTCCAGCTGAGCCAGCAACCCCTTGCTTAAGCCAGCAATCTTGAGCTCAAGCCAGCAAAAAGTTTTGGTGTCCAAAAACTTTTTTCACTTCCATGAACTGTAGATTTATATATAAAAGAAATTAACATTTCAAAAAAGATTGTCCAAGCTATTTAACTAAAGAAATACAGCAAAACTGTCATAGTTTGTGATCAATAAATTTTTGTTTAACAGTATTTTTACTATTAGCATTATATATAATAAATAAACATTTTATTGGAACAATGGTTTATCTATTTTGATCTGCATGTTAAAATATTTTCTTATATTTATTTTCTATGAGAATAGAATAAATCAACTTGAATTCTTAGTGAGGCTTAGTATGCCCCAGTAGAAGGAAATAAATGCTTTCTAACTTTTAAATGCAAAGTGTGATATATAATTTCCAGAAGCATTTATGCATAACCTAAACGAGCTTTCAACTTGCACAGCCAACTGTTCTCACCTAATCTCAAATCATTTTTCTCACCCACTACGGTTCTGCCACATTTACCTTATATTTTCTGGAGTGTTCCAATCTGATTCCTGACTTAAAGTGTTTGCCCTTCATGTTCCTATCTGGAATGCTTTTCTACTATTTTTCTCTATGTAAATCCGTGCTTTCCAATATGGTAGTAAACAGACATATATGCTTGTCTGAATTTAAATTCAACCTTCTCAGCATTAATTAAGTTAAACTAATTAATTTGTTAGTTAATTAATTAACATGTCCTTCCACTTGAATAGGCTTTGGACTAACTGTCCTTTTCTTTCTGTTGGCTGATATGTATCCAGGGGCATGCTAGAAAATATTGAAAAACTGGCTCTCTGTTAGTATAAAAAAAACCCTTAGAATTGCACATTACCATGGTGTAATATTTTTACCATGGATATTGGCATGTTACAAATATTAAAGCACTAAACATGGAGTTGGAAAGAGATGCTCATGTTTGGCTGTGGAAAACCAGTATGAACTGGCTTTAGCATGCTGCTTTATATCCAATGATAAGAAAGAAGCTTAATAAGATGCTTAATGAAGACTCTATATTTTTGAATAAATGGTTAAAAAACACATAAATAAATGTAAGTTTTAAGAGTGTTAATTCACTTTTACTCGATTTTACTTGAAATTGTTTGGATAAGATCACACATGCCAAGCTTACATGTTGACAAATTTAACATCACGTTTAACTACCAGTCTCTTTCCAATTAGTGTATAAGAGTTTCTCCATATGATGTTTAGTAACCATTTAGGTTTAACACAAAATAATCCCTTTCAACGATAAGATTTGTCTAGTTACAAACATATTTTATAGAGTAAAAAATAAAACTCTCACTTTAATTTTCTCATTGCAATTGGAAAACTTAGGAAAATTACCAGGCATTAAAATCTGTTGGGAGTTTTATCAAATACCCTTATTTCTATAGAGAAAAGTATGTTGCCATCCACAGAACTTCGTAGAGTTTCTGATTCAGAGCAAAGTATATGTTGTTTTAGCTGATACTGTTGATGATCTACCTTATAACTCCCAGGCCTACCCCTGAGTCCCCTGTGCATATTAGTTATTAGCTATTATATCGTCTTTCTAGAATGTTTTTCTACTATCCAGTCAAACAAAATCCCAACTTAATCTGTAGATGTTATTATAAATTAAATTAACTTCTTTCTAATATCCCTTTTAATTACCTTAACTCTCTTTTAAAATGCCAGTTTGTAATATTACACACACACACCTTCATATATACACACTTAGTACATTTAGTTGTTTAATTTTTTTTCCTCTTTGGGAAAAAAGACTGGTACCTAGATAATCATTTTTATTGACCCAGCACTTAACACAGAGAAGACCTCCACTGGGTAATAAATTGGCCACTGAAACACCCTGCAGTCCAGGAGCAAGTTTTAGAATTTAAATTAGTTTTCTCACACTATGCAAAGGTGGTTTTTGTTTGTTTGTTTGTTTGTTTGTTTTAAGAAAAGACTTCCATACACTTCTGCTTTCCCTTCAGAACTTTTTTATTGAAATTTTCTTTTTATTATGTCCTCACGTTATTTCTCTCTCCTCTATTACCCTTTCTCGTTCTTTTATGTTGGTGAATCTGTTGGACTTCTGGAAGATTCTGGATCTACCACTGGACATTTTTCTTGAGATCATGCTTCTCTAAACAGTCTCTGACAAGGCAAATTTGTATTACCTGCTTACTTATCTTTAACTTCTTACAGTTGTTTTGAAAATGGAATTAAAAACACAGACATGATTTCAGCTATCCAGGCATTATATTATTTTAAACCTTTAGATAATAAACAATTTTATTTTTACTAATGTAGTTAGGATTGTTAGTCATTTTAATTGATCAAATTAAGATTTCAAGACAGGCAATTCTATTGAGTTCTATAATTTGCTCAAATGTAATAGAGGTAGTGTGTTTTTAGTTTATCACCCAATTTTTGTCACTCTTGAGAAATTGAGTGCATAATTGGATTGTGACACAATCCAACTGCCTGAAATCAACTTATTACTTGCTTGAAAAAGATGAAGAAAAAAATTAACCCAAGATAATTGAATACCAAGAACACATGCACTTTCTAAACAGGTAACATCCTGACACTGTGGGCTGGCTTTCTAACTTTGTAAAAGTTATATTTGTTTATTATAGAATGTCCACAGATATCAGTATATTTCCTCCTCTATACTAAGCATTGACTTTGGTGAGAAATAAAATAGAGTAACCCCACAGTGCTTATAGTCTCTGAATCTGTGAAGTATCACAAAGTTATTTTTCCCTCACAAGAGGGAGATACGACCTCACCTCTAAATTCCTGCTATTGCATAAACTTATCTGCACTCCATTTGCTTTCTTCTTTGGATGTCAAGTGAAAAAGAAAGTCATCTAGATGATTGAATTTTTTATCCTTGGATGCTTTGTGATATTCAAAATGATAGTATTAAAGTTCTTGAAAATCTCTTTTGCTTCCTTGCAAGAAAATGGCGCTCTAGTGATGAGTTAGAGATTTGTTTCATGGTTCCCAGTATTCCCTAAAAACTTCTTTTAAGTGATCACTGTATGTGAAATCAAATGAACCAAATAAGCTTACAGAAAAATTAAAACAGATTTATAGATACAGAGAATAAGCTGACAACTGTCAGAGGGGAGGAGGGATGTAGGTGTTGTGTGAAAAAGTTGAAGGGATTAAGCCAAAAAAAACCTTATAGACTCAATAATAGTATGGTGGTTAGGAGAGGGAAAAGGAGGTGGGGGGAAAAAGAATAGGATATAGGGAAAATAAATAGTGACAGAGACTTGACATGGGGTGGTAAACACACAATACAAAATATAGATGATGTATTATAAAATTGTACACCTGAAACCTATATAATTTTATTAATGAATGTCACTTCAAAATATGTAATAAAAATTTAAAAGATCATTATATGATTGCTATTTCAAAATTCGAGAAAATTGGTGAGTCTTTTCTAGTTCTACTCTAGATTTAATGTTGATCCCTTTCTTTGGTAATTTTATTAATTTCAATTCAGTAAGAGGGAAGAGTTTTGGACATATGAACCAACTCTCCCCCTTCTCAAGTGCTATCTCAGCACATTCTATATTTATTACAGACTGATGACAGAGGACTGTCACTTCTTTTGCCTTAGAGTATAAACTTTCCATCAATGTCAAGTTTTTATATACCACTGATATATATTTGACTCATTTTTTTTTCTACTGAAACGGAAGGGTTTCTAGGGATTAGTTTTTTCTGACAGCATAGAAGTATAAAAATTATTCTAGAAAGTAAAGCCAGGTTTCCCCCCAGGACTGAATGAAGTGAGACTGCTTTTGCTGAAAAGTTTAGTTTTACCACAATCCAAAATGTGTAGGGGCTGAGGAGGTCCAGTGTTTGCCACACTAAAATAAGCATTTTGCTAGTATTGATTAATTTAAGTTGCTTATTAAAAAAATAACTAAACAAAAAACCATAAAGACTCAAATAAAACTTTTGACTCTTTCCCTTACCTGCCTAAAAGAATTCAGACAGAAAAATCTACCTAAAGAATGGGAGCTGTTCATCTGAGCGTGGTCAGCTTAGAATGTATGAATTAAGTATGCCAGTCAAGTTAGACTTACCTCTCTGTCCCATAGTTTCTCAAAGGGTGGCTTACAAAGAATGTGATTACCACATGTCTTCTCTTTCTAATCTATCTGCAAATAACCTATTTTCCCTTTGAGATCTTAGACTCCTGCCTCCCTCTCCCTCACTTAGAATGGCATGTAAACCTTAACTGCACAGTCTGTCCTGGTCTCGCATATTATAACTCACACACACGCATAATACATTTGCTTCTTTTCCTCTGGCATTCTGTCTCATATTAATTGAGTTATTAGTCCATCTGGAAGAATTTAGAAAGGAGATAGGAAAATTATTTTTTATGTCCTCAGACTCATACATTTTTTCCATTTTGTAAAGGTTTCTTCAAGTCACATATTAGGTTTCTCTAACTGTCAGTTGTAATAAAGAACAACTACAGAGAATAAGACCTGGAGAAGTAAACTGAGTACCTAGGATATATCATAAGAATGCATATTAAACAACTGTTCATAGAGAAGCATCGGTTATGGCAGGTGAAACCAAGAGAAACTTATGTGCTACACTGAGAAGCTAAAGTGTGAACCAGGGTGCTCAGGGGCATTTTCATATACTTCTTTTGGGATAAACACACCAAGTCCAAGAATGGCTTCACAATTCAGACCTTTGCTGGCTGTTCAGCCTCATGTTTCTTTCTATTTGTGTCATCATTTCCCCAGGCAACCCTCTTTTTCTCATTAATATTCTTTCCCCCTTCTCTGTATTGTATGTTCTTAGTAGAACAGACAAGAACAAGGTAGACATCCAACATTTACAGGACCTTCCACTGAAAATGTAACTGTCTTCCACTGTATGTATGACATAAAAAAATACTAATCAGAAAATAATTGTCAGGAAACCTAAACTTTCCCATAAGTGACATATTTATCAAAATATCAAAAATCAATTTAATTCTCTCCACCCCTAATAAATGTTTACCCTTCTACACACATTTGGGCCACCAACTAAATAACTCATTAGTGCTTGTGATATTATTTTTCCTTTTTTTCTCTGAGCCTATTGCTTATGCTCCAGCCACCACCTTTATCTATTGAAATATGAATTTATTTACTCCCTCTCATTTTCTCTACTCCCCCTTTTCTTCACTCCATATATATTAAACATATATATTAAACATATATACAATATCTTCATTATTAACTATTTTTCACAAACTCAATTTAATGACTACGTATTTTGTTTGACATAACAAAGCACTAATATTTTTCAATCCCTCAATCATAAAAATATTTTTGAAGACAAATTAACTCAAGCACTGTGGATATAAACTAACCATTTTGTGAGTGCATGGACTTGAAAGGGTTCAGAGCTGGCTTCCCCAAGATGTGCCACTTTGGTATATGAATTACTTGAAGCTGAAGGCAGTTGAGAGAGACCTTGTGCACTCACAAAAAATTTACCTCTTCTTTAATGAATTTAAACTAAGGGTCTTGCCCACAATAACACATATCACCAGAAATAAGTTTTATGATCTATCTATAATGAGGCAAGGCCAATTTCTAATGACTGAACATCTACTCTTATTATTCTTAGAATGACCTTCTTCTGCTTTGAAGCCCAAAGTGCCTAACCTCATCTTCAGCTCAGAATACCATATATCTCTCATTTTCCTGTTCTGTCTATGAACTTCTTATGTATGATATGTGTGGAATCTCTGATCCTCACATGTATGTAGGATTTCCATATGTATGTGTGTAGTTATATTTGATTATTTTCCCTTGTTAATCTGTCTCCTGTCTCCTTGAGTGTTAGACTGGGCAAAAGAACCCATAGAGTAGAAGAAAGTCTTTTCTTTTTTTTTAAATGTTTTATTTATTTATTAATTTTTTACAGGGACATAGAGAGAGTCAGAAAGAGGTATAGATAGGGACAGACAGACAGGAACAGAGAGAAACGAGAAGCATCAATCATTAGTTTCTTGTTGCCCTTGCGACACCATAGTTGTTCATTGATTGCTTTCTCACATGTGCCTTGACCAGGGGCCTTCAGCAGACCGAGCAACCCCTTGATGGAGCCAGCAACCTTGGGTCCAAGCTGACGAGCTTTTGCTCAAGCCAGATGGGCTAATGCTTAAGCTGGCGAGCTCGGAGTCTCAAACCTGGGTCTTCCGCATCCCAGCCCGGCGCTCTATCCACTCCACTGTGCCACCGCCTGGTCAGGCAAAACTCTCTTCTTTCCCAAAAAACTGAATATGTAGCAATTCAACTCCTCTCTTGTTAATCCAGAATGCTAACCAAAATAATTTCAATTAAATATTCAAATGAAAAATTCATTAAACATTTCTGATTAAATCAGTAAATTTAAAAATGTAACATGTCATTGTTAAATATTATGTTAATATCTTTAGATTAAAGATACGTTAGGAAAATTAAAGTGTCACAAGAAGGAATTATTTGCAATACATCAAACATAAATCAATTTCAGAGTACTGTGTTTTATAACAAAATTTAACTATTCTAATGTAACTCTTGCACTTCAATGAATTCTAAAGTAATCTGCATCAGTGAGACAAATGCAAATTTTGTATTGTGGCAGAAATGATTGTGGATTTAAGCATTAAAGGTCTTAGATTCTTTAATAGTCACATCCCTTTTCTGGATATCTAATTGAATGTTTTTCATGAGGATAAAAGTAGGAAAAAATTGCATACTTAAAATTTCTTCCTTGACCATTTGTTTTATTTACACAAAGAGAAAGATTTATGAAGTGCAAGAACACAAAACAATTCTTGTTTCTGCAGCCCATAGTTATAGATATTTCAAGCACAATAAGTCTTGTGGACTGAATACCCAGATCAATATAGGAAGATTTTTTTTTTTGGATTTATGTGTTTGTGTCTGGCCCCTAAGGATGTGTTCCTAAAAATATAATTTATCATATTTGTTGACTCAAGATCTAATTGGTGTTATAAATAACATATGAACTTGCAATATTTTCCAGTTGGATAAGTGCATTTATTTTTTTATGTGGCTTCAGTTTGTGTTCTGCTTGTACACTCCTGGGAAAACAGTACTGCCAGCTGCTTATGTCTAGAAAAAGACAAAATTTTGATAAAGGAGAAGAAATGCAGTTTATAGTAAGTAGTTTTTATCTAACATATTTTAGTAAGTAATTTATTTTGCTTTTTTATACATGTTATTAGTAGGAGTTGATGTACTTTGAAATGTTATGCTGAATATAATTTTTTGTAAAAAAGTAGTTTTTCAATTACTATTGCCTATGGGAAAGGGTAGGTATTTCCACAGTTAAGAAAAACATAAAAAAGGAATCATTTCCAGCATTACAGTACTCAAAATGTGGTGAAACCAATCTTACTAATCATTGTGTTGCTGCAAACTGTTATGTCATAAGTGGAACACTAGCGTGCAAAATGTAGACATCCTTGGGCTTTTTGACAACTAAACAAGTCCCAAGACCATTACATTTGGTTTTTTGTTTGTCTATTTGTCTTTTTAGTCTAGTGTCATTTATTTTTGGTGGCGATGTTCTACAGAGTCTCTCTACAACGTAAGCTCTGATGTTTATTTGTTTCGGTAGTACTAGCGCCTGACTTAAGCTCTGATTGCTTAAGCGCTCACTGCAAACACTCCTGTCTGGAATAAAACACGTTTCCAACCACAATGACTAAAGAGTCAGATTGCCTCCCTGCACTGAAGCTCCTTCGTTCTAAAGGTATTGGTTGATTTCAATAACTGACATTTTGGGCCACTTGTTTTAAATTCTTGCTTTTATCTTTTAAATTCACCAGTAAAGAATAAGCCCAGTAAACCCTAGGCTGCCACCTTTGACTGCAATAGAAGTAGCACTCCAGGCTCATGTGCTCTCTCACTCCTTATCCAAGACCTAACTATGTGGTCCCAGCGGTACTGTGCAATTTTCAGGTCTTGTAATTAATAAATCTATATTTTTTCAAACTTTCTTGATTGTAATTGTTGATAGAAGTCTTGCAACCATAATAAGAATCACAGGAATGGTCAACCACAACATTGGTTATTGATAGACTGAGACCAAAGCAAAAATACTCCATGAATAGTTCCTTTATTTTCATTTGTGGATTAAATTTTTAAGATCAATCCTATAGAACCTTTAAGTGTTACTTCATATGCCCAGTTGTTACTCTGTCCAGTATGGAATTCTTATTTAGAAACACAGACACTAATATTATATGTATTGTATATATTCTTGGGAAAGAGTGTGAGAAGTAGCATGATGTCCAGCAGGAAATTTCAGGCCCCCACCCCAAATTTTTATATGACATACTCATTCTACTACACTTTTTCAAATTGGATGAGTGTAAATATCTCTTTATTATTTAAATGGATAAGAAAATATAACTACTACCATATGCTTCCATTTAATATACCAGGTAAATGTATCTTAGGTGTAAACTGTTTCAAAATGGAGTAATCTTGACTGCAAATTTTTGTCTTTCATCACTTTAAATATTTGGTGCCATTCTCTTCTGGCCTGGATAGTTTCTGTTGAAAAATCAGCTGATAATTCTATTAGAACTCCTTTGTCCACAACTAACTGCTTTTTTGCTTGCTACTTTTAGATTATCATTTTGTCTTTAATTTTCAGCATTTTAATAATGATGTGTCTTGGTGTAGACCCCTTTGGGTTCATATAATTTGAGAGGCTCTGTATCTCCTAAATTTTATGTCTTTTTCTTCTAAACTATTTTAAAAATAAATGCAATGAAGAAACAATCTATTTTCATATGCAGTATACTGGAAACATAACCTTTTAGCTACAATTTCTACCCATACCATCTGTCTTATTTAATGAGAGTCTATTTGGTCTGAATGATGTGGAAAATTGCTTTAATCTTTCATTTCACTTGTCACTTTGCAGACACAATTATTAAAAATAAAATAAAATTAAAATAAATTTGCCTTATTTGGGAAATAAGTGCTATTTTTTTTTCAACTATTCTCATTTTAGCAGCGTTTGCTTTCATTAATCAATGCTTGTTTTAGAAAGAAATACATATCCACTTCTTATATTTAAAATGCAACAACATTTACAACTGTTGAGATTTCATTTTTTAATTAGGATATTTTCGTGTGTCTCTTTTTAAAATTTAGTTAAAAGGTAACATGAAAGGTGATTGGCTTTAATTATAAAAATATATATGCTATTATCAGAAGAAAAAATAAAAATCATCAAAGAAAATAACAAAGTTTAGACTGAGGTTGCTTAAAACAGAAGTGAATTCTCAGGAAAAAAAGGAGGGAAGATGAACAATTGTCAGAGTAAGCAATTAGTTAGTTATTAATGAAAAAGGAAGGAATGAATGTAATGCTCACTCAAGGGAATAATAAGGAAGTAACCAGTATCATTTTGGCAGATTAACAGAGGGGAGGACAAAAAGGGTGAGGGGAAGATTCCTATCACTGAGTGCATGAGCAATAGAAACCAAATGACAAAGTGAAACTGTGAGACGTGCACAGTAGGAACTAAAATGGTGACCATACAAGGTGAAAGAGACTAACCTGGGAAAGTATGAGGAAAAGATCAGATTGGGGAAGGGAACAAGCCCAGGAATTTTGGAGGGAAGCCAAAGCATCAAATGACTTTCTGTTCCCATCCTGAGGAAGTGAAGGTTGAGGCCAAGCTCTCGTAACTGAAAGCAGTCACGTACAATGAAGGCCCAAGGAGGAGAGACAAAACACCATCAGCTGTCTGAGTCCTGAGCCTGCAGAAAGCTCTGTTTGGCAAAATGCTCACTCACATCTTGGGCCTTCTTTGGACGTGACTGCTTTCAATTACAAGTGCTTGGCCTCGACCTTCACTTCCTCAGGATAGCAACAGAAAGTCACTCAGTGCTTTTGCTTTCCTCCAACATAGGAGAATCCAGGAAAGAAATTGGGTAGGAGGGGAGTACAAGTACAAGCCCAGAAAAAGCCAGGAAAGAGATTGGCTAGTCTTAAAAAATAAAAGCCTATTCTTTAATGAATTCAAGGAAATATATAGAAGCTAGACAAAGAACCCAGAGTGTGCCATCTTTGGAGCATGCCTGTACTCTTTTTTTCTCTCTGGCACATACTTTTATGCCTTCTTTTCTCATGAACTCTAAAGGTCCATGCAAGACTTACAACAAGTTGAGCAGCAAGAAGTGGCAGAGGACTCTCTTTTTGCTTCTGTAATTTCCTTTCCTGAGTACATGTTGCCCTATAGCTTGCCTGCTCTCTGACTCTAAGAGTGCACTGTCACCTGTTACTTTTTGTTCTAATAAATATTGCTGCTATCATGTAAAACTCCTCCGACATCAGAGTCCCTGTAGTTCTTTTCCTGTTACACTGCTGAAGTACCTATCTCCTCCAGTAACACTGAGAAAAGGAAGTTCTTGGATCAATCAAGTTTCAGATATGTTTGGTAGTGATTTCAACATGGCTGAGAATAGGGCTGAAGAAGCTTACCTCCTGAAATTTATGGGTCATCTCTAAATCAATTTCTTTACAATGCATTTAAATACATAATTAGGCCCTGAAGCTTAGAGGTCTGTTACAGAATGAATGTGTTGTCTCCCAGATTCATCTGTTGAAGACCTAACTTACAATGTGAGGACATTTGGAGGTGGGCTTTTGGGAGATAATTGGGTTAGATGAAGTCATGAGTATGAAGCTCTTATCATGGAATTAGTGCCCTTATAAGAAGTGACACATAAACATTTGTTTTCTCTCTGTGTGTCATATAACTACACAATGAGAAGGTGGCCATCTGTAAGACAGAAAGAAAGCTTTCACTGATATCCAACCATACTGCCACACTGATCTTCAAAGCTCAGCCCCAAGAACTATGAGAAAATAAATTTTTGTTGTTTAAGCTGCACAGACTATGGTACTTAATTATGGCAACTTCAGCTGCCTAAGTCAAAGTCTAAATGAATTTGGATCCTCTCCATATTTGTTTTTAAAAGTAGGAACTAAACTGTGATAGTATGATAGATTCCAGGATCTTCAAGATTGGAGAATTATAAAAGAAATTAAAAAGTTATTCTCAATATTTGACAATTGGAAGTACTGATCACTAAATATCAATTTATATTAAAATAATTTTGTTACAACTTTAGAAATTTTAGTGTTAAAATTTGTTTCACAATATTTACTTTGCTATACCAGCATCATGAAGATTATGGTATAAGTTATATTTTATAGTGTTTAAAAATATAAACTATAACTAAAGCATTGAATAGTAAATAGCTACTATAAAAATGAAAAAAGGCATATAACCAGTATAATAGATAATTTCTTAATTTAGTGATAAAGCATAATATCATTATTACCAACAATGACTGTATGCTTAATTGCAATGTCAGGGAAGATTCTGTGAAATAAATTTTTAAAAAGCATGACATTTTTGGTTGAGGTTAAGCATTGTGATAGAAGGTTATTCACTGATAAAATTTGGCTTTTTAGTTGTAAAAAAGGCCTTTATCTTTTGGGTTTTCTGCCATAAAATAATAAAAGTAAACTGAACTAAAAGAATCTCCTCTCATCATGCCAAATCATTTAGCAGTATAATAAATCATCAATTGAAAAATTTATACATGGTTAATTCTCATGATGTGATATGTGGCTTGTAATTATGGGCAGCTTTTATAAAATTGGGTTTCCAGGCTTAATTTTAAAAAATAAATTTAAGGTTAAAACTTAGGGCACTTAGGTTATCTATAACTAAACCTTAAGCCAGGGCTCTTAGTAAATAAAGTCAAGTACAACCAGCTTTAGTCAGCATTTTATAACCACAAGTCTTAGTTCTAACTGCTGGTTTGTTACAGGTACCTTGAATACTTACTGTATATAAACTCACATTTTATTGCATGTGTCTCACTCTGTTAAATATGAAACAAACACAGATATAAATAATTTCATAAAAAGGCAAAGATTATTTTAAAAGACAATTTTCAAAAGATAAAGTTTTGACTCTCATACAGATAAAATAAAATTATTAAGGATTTTATTTAATTCATTTAATGAGGAAACCAGAAACATATTATAATAAGGCAGGATAAAATGAGAATGCAGCTTTATAGAATAACTCAAAGATAAAACAGAGTTTAAATCAGACAGTTCAGCCGGGTGTGCTGCATGCAGACATTGCATAGTTGCAAAACAGGGCAAAGACAATGAAAGACTTGAATTAGCTTACCTGGATATTAGGTGTTACCTGTCTTCTAAGCAAAGCATAATATTCATTAAATCACATATTTTTTTTCTATAATTCTTTCATCATTAACATTTAAATGAACAGATAATGTCTGTTTCTTTTATCTACCTCATTGGGCACCCTGGGTCTTCAGATTTAAGTATCGGTGATATCTAGTGTTCTGATTGTTGAGGCAATTGATTAAAATATATATTAATGAGTTTAAATAAGGTGTCCTATGAGAGGTTGAATACACAGAAAACTTGCCCTGGTACATATTACAACAGATCTCTTACTTACAACCATTATAGTAACCAGTTGAAAAATTGTACCATAATCTGAGAAGCAATCAACCCAGAAAAGTTCAAATTGATCAATGACTTTGCTGTTTTTCAGCCCTAATATCAACTCAGGACTAAATATTATAAGAAAGCTAAATATGCTTCCTAAACAAATCACATAAGATGACCTCTTTTTACTTAACAAGGCTCAGGGTACCCTAATGTAGATGGGAATGAGAGCAACCAGAATCGACACTTAGCCTTGAGAGGCAAAGTGAACATAATTACACTGGGCATGGAGCCTGTTGAAGCCACCTGAAGCAATCTCTGACAATGGCTAATATATAATCAGGTTCTTAGCGGGTGTGGAAGATGAACAATTGACTAAATTGTTGGACTTGTGGACTGGGAAAGAACAAACAAAAAGACCCCAGAGCTAAGTATATTGTTAACCACAATAATGTAAGAAACATGTTTCAAGTTTTTCAGAGCTAATTATTCATGGTTTTAATATACTTTATTTAATGTCAACTTCATGTAATTTAGCTTTTAATAGTGCTGAGTTTGACAACTGATATTTCAAATTCCTCAAAATTTAATAATCGACACACAAGTAGTTCTAAGACACAACCGGATCAAGAAGATCAAAGCCGGTCTTTGAGAACAGATAGGAATGAACAACCCATAGAATATAGAATTTTGCTGTCATTCTTCATGGCTAGTGGCTGCTAGATAGTTTTAAATCCAGAGAAGGGATAAGATCTATTATTTAAAAAAAAATTATTTTGACTTCTCTCCTGATAATAGCTTGGATTATGGCAAATGAAGAATCAGTAACATGGATTAGAAGGATATTTCAATAATCCAGGGAAGGTATAATGTGCCTTGGATTAGGGTTAGTACATTAAATAGGAATGAATGACCAGGTACAAGATACTTTTGAAAAGTAAAAATAATATAAAGATTGAATGTAGAGCGTGAGAATAAGATAAGATTCAAGGATTTTGATCACAGGATTCTAGAATGGTGATGTTGTCATTAACTGAGATGAAGACGCAGGGAGTAGAATGTGATATCATGTTAACTTTTGAAAATGCTAAGTTTAAAATGGCCATTACACAAGTGGAAATTCTGAGCAGCAGTTGAATATCAATCTGTAGTTTAAGTATTTAAATAACTAAATGTAATATAAAACTTTACGTTCAAATGGCTTTAATAATAAAAGCTTAATAGTAATTAATTACTTGCAGATGAGTAGTGCCTTTCATTAAGCATGAAACATTTAAATGATTTCTCATGTACATACATAATAAGTGTAATCACTATCTTTGTGAGGTGTACAGTGGTATAAGTTAGTGATTTTTATGAGTGGTATAGAAAATGCTTTTTGTTTCAAATGTTTGTCTTTCAGCATTTATGGTTCCTTAAGTCATTCAAGAAAATTTTGTGTTTTTCCATGTGCTTCAGTCTATTTTCCAACTATCCTCAGAAAGGAATAAACAGAAACATGGTTACATGGTTACCTTGGTTTCTCCACCCAGTTACAACCTGGGTTGGAATAAAAGTATGGACGTACAAATGAGACATATGTTAGTCTCCATTCTCCACCCACATGCTGATGACCCAGAACAGCAAGCCACCTTTGGAGAGGTGAAACTGCAACCAGAATGTCTGGACCATCCTCCTGACTGTCATTACCCTACTCAGTAAACTCAACACATTTTTCTGGCCAATGTGAATGCCTCTGTGATGAACATGAAGTGGAAAGAGAGCAAAGGCAGGGACCAGGACCACACAAACATCATCCAGAGGCTGGTCCTGGGAACCAAGCTGGATGCAGAGGAGCTGGATGATAGTACCATGCTGGCCAAGTTCTGCTGAAGACAAAGGCCCAGCACCCAACGAGGGCTCAGACCTCTTTTAGAACAACTATTGTGAGAATGCCAAGGCTAAGGTTGAAACCCACAGCTCCTTTGGGTATGATGAGGATGGGCAGTCCTGACATGATGTTCTCCACTGAATGAACTTAGAGATTTTACACACACACACACGCATATATATATATATATATATATATATATATATATATATATATATATATGCGTGTGTGTGTGTATTTTTTGAGCAAAAAATATTTTGTGATGATTCTTTTTGTACATATATATAAGCTATTTATGAATATTTTGTAAGAAGAGCATGATGTTTTGTAATTAATATCTATAAAGGCAACTTATAGATATTAATTATAACATATATATACATATTTTGTATAAGAACAAAAATATTTTAGTATAAATTGTCCATTCTCTTTTTATTAAATAATTGACATAATTGTAATCAAAGTTTAGAAGTAATTAGCTGGGTCATGAACATTGTAGAACCTCAGTCAGGACATTGGTGGTGGAAACTGAAGAAGGGGTAACAGTGGAAACTGTAGGTAGAAGCCACAGGAGTTGGAAAATAATTGGACATGTAAAATAAAACAGAAAGTTGAACCAACATGAGTTATAGAGTTTTATGTCACAGTGACAGAATGGCCCTGTAATTTAGCAAAATAGGCTGTCAGTGGTTCTGCAATATTGTGCTGGGCTCCTCAGCTCTTGTCTTCTCATAGACAGAAATAGCAAAGCCGGCAACGGTTTATTAGCAAAGAGACAGTACACATAGATTTCCAAGCAAGTGACTCAGACCAGTCTGGGTGCCCTACTTGGTCTCATAAATTTTTTATGCTTGCCTGAGCACCCTTCTTACTTTCTGGCTGCTCTTCCGACTTCGGGGTTCCTCCTCTCTGGCTGGTTTGTTCCTACCCATCGTGTGTGCACAGCCCTGTTAGTAGTGGGAAGTTACGCCTGTGCTGTTCTTGTTTTGAGGCCACAGGCATGCTCTTTTTTATCTTTACTCTTCCATGTTTAGTGACCCCATTAGAAGGTCATATATCCATCATTGTCTTATTCGTTAGCCCCTTTGCACAAATCAGGTGCTTCCAACAGGTGTGTAACTGCCCTAGCTATATCAGGAGATTGAAAACCAGGGTCAGCCATGGTTTCCAGGTGGTGGTTATGTTTAAGGTTGTTATTTTCTTTTCCTCTCTATTTCCTCACCCAGCTTATGTCTGGTTATCTACCTGCTCTAACAGGGGCATTGAGAACAGACGCAGGTGTGAGGGAGAAGTGAAGTGTTTCACATGTTTGCATATTAAAGAGATGGCATATGGGCATCAGGCATGCACATTCTCTGAACAATGAATGAAAAAAGAGAGGATCACAATTATGTACTCTAAGTCTTTTCAGAAGAGAAATATTAATTGTAGCCTAAGAAAGAAGATATGAATCTGGTGGTCCTAAAAGAAAGATTCAACATATGTCTTAATCTTTTCTGTTCTAGCCAGGCTCTCTTGCATTTAAAACATATCCTCAATGTTTAACTTCATCTACCCATTTACAGTATATTATTGTTTCCTTGTAAGAGTTAAACTAGTTATAAAGATACTATCCTTTCACACTAATAAATGTAGCAAGACTGCGATGTGCCCACCCTATATGCTCTTCTTTCTTATCACTAAATTCTGCTTTTACTTGTAGTGTTAATAAGTTGAGTTTAAAAACAATAAATAATCAAAATTTTTTGCTCATTTTCTTTTGTCATCTTAAACACTTTGGCAAATGTGATCAAAGAAGTCCCAGAGAAACTTCCAAGTGCTCAGTAACCCAGCATGCTTCACTGTGGGTGGGAGATCTGGCAGCCATCTGGACAACCCGAAAATGAAATCAAAGAGAGGAAAGATGTTAAAGGATGTTTATTCATCAATGGGTAGCACTGTGACCCTGAACTCTCTACTCTGATGTGCTGTACTTGAGAAAATGTCACAGTTATAATTTAAGTTAAGGCACCACTTTAGGGTTTCTTGTTCCTATCCAAATACAGTTCTGAACTCGTTAAATGAATCCAGTCTTTTCCTGTGCCAACTTGCTATAAAATGATTTTGTTGATTTTCTTATCATTGCCATGAGCAATGCATCAGTTTTAAGGAAAACAATATAAACAGTCCATGCTATGTCAAATAATTAAAGTGATCTAACAATTTGCATTAAACTAGACATATAGTTTTGTGTGTTCTTTTTGAATGACAGTGCTGTGTGTTACTTTAAATCACTTCACTTTACTTTTGCAGTCATCTTTGTTAATGAGTAGCAACAAGCATGTTTTTATCTAAGTAAATATTCCACCACTCACAGTTACCAGCTGAGAAGGCATAATATCTTGACATCTTTTAGTTTCATATTCTTAGTGTGCTTGCATGGAACAGTTTTAAATACATGCAGATGCATGAGGGGAAAGTAAAAAAAAAATTGATTAGTGGTTTGCTTCCTCTGAGATATGCAACTTATAGAAATAGTGACAAACTGGAAAACAAGGACATAAAGAAATATTTTAAACAGAGAATCTGACTACCTTATCTTGACTAATTTATTATTTATTTTCTTATCTTTTATCTCCTATGCAAAGTAATCAGTGACATTAAAATAAATGACAAACCGAATTTACTCTGTAAAGGAAAAGCAAAAACCAAATGCAAGTTTAAATACTAAGGGTTCTCTGAATCTCCCAAAGTATGCTTTTTCTTTTTTTTTTCTAATTTAATCACTGAAAAGAAAAGAATATTGTTCATAATTTTTAAATATTTGTTTTGTATTTTAATATGTTATATTTTCTTATTATACAATAAACAGAAGAAATAGATAAAAATCCAAACTTACAAGCATATTTGTTTAAATCATTCAAAAAATAGAAAGCAAGAATATTCTATTTTTGATGCTTCACTCATCTCCAGGTGAAATGAATATATAGCTGTAAGGTCGGTCGAAGGAGGAGACCTGAGTTCAGGTTAAGGAAAGTTTATTAAGGGGTCATCTGCCGGGCTGACTCCTAAGGTGGAGATCAGCAACCGATTCTCTAAACAGGTATGGTTAAATAGGGAATTTGAGGGTGGGGGCTGGTAGTTCTTAAGCAAAAATGTGGCTTTCAGCGATTTATGGAAGATTATCCATAAATAAGCTAGGAGACCTTCCACACCTGGGTTAGTCACCTGAATGCCCAGTGGGGAATTGACCAGGAACATCTAGTTTGTCAGTGTCCTTTGTCCACTAAAGGGAGGAAGGGGTCATGACCCCCACCTGCAACTCTATCAATAGCCACCTAAATATTTGGTTAAATGCTTAATATATGCTAGTAGAAACTTTTGATGACTTTCCCATGGGCTATTCCAGTTTTCTGCACTTCCAAAGGAATCCAATTTTTGTATAGATGTTCACCTCTTCACCAAAGGACAAGGACAAAAATACAGTCACCTCATCTTCTGGTTATAGTTGTCAAAACCGATCAGTTTAAATCAATTATTGGGGTTCACTATTCTTTCCAGTGATTGAGTTAGTAATGAACTCTAAAGATGTTTTAACTAATAAGAGTGTCAAGGGTAGCTTGACTAGGCAATAGCACAGTGGATAGAGTGTCAACCTGGGATACAGAGGACCCTGTTTAGAAACCCCAAGGTTGCAGGCTTCAGCATGCGCTCATCTGGCTTGAGCACAGTCTCACCAGTTTGAGTGTGGATTGCCTGCTTGAGTGTGGGATCATAGACATGATCCTGTGGTCACTGGCTTGAAGCCCAAGGTCGCTGGCTTGAGCCCAAGGTCACTGGCTTGAGTAAGGGGCCACTTGCTCTGCTGTAGCCCTCCAGTCAAGTAACATTAGAGAAAGCAATCAATGACCTAATAAGGAATTGCAACAAAGAATTTATGCTTCTCATCTCTTTCTCTCTGTCTGTCCCTGTCCCCTGTCTCTCCCCCCCCCCTCTCTCTCTCACACACACACACACAAAAGCGTTAAGGGTATTTGCAAGAATGCTTTATGAAATTCAGTCTAAAAGAAAAAGAAAGTTACAAAAAATAAGGAAGAAAAAATATAAATAAAGAAAAAGAAAGAAAGCAAGAAAGAAGGCAAGAAAGGAAAAAAGAAAGAAAGAAAGATAAAAAGGGAAAGAGTTAAAGCAAGGCAAAATATCACAGAGTTCCCTTTATATCTGCTGGTTCAGCCAAGTCTCATTGTGAGCCTAGAGCTGTTACAGCTTTCTATTTTATTTTTAATTTTTAAGAATTTCTTCAATTATGGTTTGCATTCAATATTATTTTATATTAGTTTCAGGTGTATAGCATAGTGGTTAGACAATCATATACTTTACACAGGGGCCACAGAAGAGCTCATCTGAGTATAAGACAATAGGTCTAGAAAGCAGAACAAGAATTGAAAAGACACTAAGTTCTTCATTTCTTTGATCTGAACTTCAAATGTAAAGTGTCTCTACTCCAATACTTTTTTAAGTCACATGATAATTTGTTTAAGGTAGATAAATAGTCTCATGCCACTTGCAATGTCCCAAAAGACACTGATGTACAAAGTCAGAATCAACTAAGTCAAAATCTACTGAATGAATATCCTGTGCACTTAGTTTTAGAAAAATATTAATGATTTCTTATTAATATTGATTTTATTTTTTCTGCAGAATAAACATGTTTTTATTCTATAATTTTATGGATCATACTTTACACTAATGTTACACTAAGATTGAATTAAATATTGTTTGCATAATAATTATTTAAGGTTCAGAAATGCAGATCCCTGCACTTCTTTCCTGACCTACTGTACTGAATCAGAATCTCTGGGGGTTGATGACATAGAATATGAAAATTTAATAGACCATCCAGTTGAATCTTAGATGTACTACTAATGGACACATAAAATATTTTTGGTATATAAAATACTTTACTTTTTTTAACATTATCAAAATGTGATTCCTAAAAATTCATAAAATTTACTTTTAATAACTTTTATTAATTTCAGCTGAAGAAAATTTGATTTAATATTAACTTTACCTCAATAAATAAATATCATTTAAAAATTGAGGATAGTAATAAGATTTCTGCAAATCGGTACAGGTTGTATAGTTTGTGGAATCATTGTTTCATAAGCATAAGCAAATTCATTTAATTCTAATGTTGCTTACTGAGTTTAGATTTTAATGACTACAACTGTTGCAACAAGTCTGTTGTCTTAATGATCAACATAGCACGTGCTCTTTAATTTCTTCAGCAGTTCTCAGGGATATAACTGTTAGATTCAGCACAGACCAAAAGAACATGCTCTCTGCTGGAAGTTGTTTCCAAAAACTGAACTGCAGCACCTGCCTGCTGAGGGTGAGAACAAACAAGAGTGGGTTATGAAACCTAACTCACTATCTCCAAGTTTATTTGTATTCTTGTAGTAATTCACTGCATAGTGGAAATATACCACTGTTAATATATTGTCATTTGTACTGAGCAAATAAACCATGTTCATTGACCAAATACCTACTGGAAGATAATTATTAAAGATGTAAATACGTAAAAATTTAAAATGTCAGTCACTCTCTGTCAAGATATTCTAAAACAATATGACTTATTGTGTAGTAAATTTCATTATCTCATCTAAACTTGTCTTTTATGATGAACCAGTTCTAAAAAAATAGCATATGCAAGAAAGCCAAAACCATTGGGGATAATTCAGAAATAATGTTAAATATTCATGCATCATGATGTGTAATGTTTAAGTGTATTATAATTCTGATTATATTTTTACATTCCTAATTTATATATTTTTCTTTTTTTAAAATGCAAACTTGAGATAAATTTTCTGAAAGTCCAATAATTTAGGGTTCCTGGTTGGAGTAAGTCCTTTTTCCCTAGAAAAATAGACAAAATTATTTTCAGTGAGACTAAAAGAGCATATTTTCTGTTTAAAAAAATTATCTTAACATCCCAGAACACAATGTAATATCTAAAAGTTTTGCATCAGGATGTTTTACATATAATAGATATTTAGCAAGTCATCATAAAAAATAAGAATCCAAACAATACTTTTTTATAAACATAAAGTTGTTCAAATTATTTCAATTAACATTAACAGGTTTTTTTTTTTAAGGTTTAGGGAATATAATTTTCATGGAATCAGAAAAATAACTCTAATTTTTTCTAATGGATCTGCCAGAGAAATTGTCTAGTAATTAACATTTATAAAGAAAAGTATTTTAACTGAAAATTTATAAGAAAACTATTTTAATTTTTAATGAATGTCCTTATTTGCCTCATGTCTTATAACAATGTAATTTGCTTTGTATATCACACATCACACATTTCTTGAGTAAAATGACTGAGATCAACATATGCATCTTCATTACGGATAAACATATCCCATATTGAGACAGAGTTGAATTAATAAAAGAAAAAATAAAATAAATAGTTAAATTAAATTTCAGATATTAAAAATTGGCCCTTAATTTTGTCCCCAATTTCTAGGCTAATTTTATGCATATGTTTTCTTGTAACTCTATTTCAAAGATTTTATTGATATTTCAAGAATTTTAAGTTGTTATCTAGAGTGATTAGAAAACGTAAAGATATTTGATGTTAAATTACTCCCTCTGGTCCATTGGCTCAGTGGTAGAGCATCGGCCTGGTGTGTGGAAGTCCTGGGTTCGATTTACAGTCAGGGCACACAGGAGAAGCAACCATCTGCTTTTCCACCTCTCTTTCTTCTCTCTCTCTCCTTCCATCCAGCAGCCATGGCTTGATTGGTATCAATGCATCAGCCCTGGGCACTCAAGATGGCTCTGTGGAGCCTCCACCTCAGGTGCTGAAAATAGTTTAATTGCAAGTATGGCAGAAGATTGACCCCAGATGAGGGTTGACAGTGGATCCTGGGTCTGGGTGCATGCAGGAATCTTTTTATCTCACATTCTCTCACTTAATTAAAAAAAATAAATTACTCTTTTTGTACACAATAAATCAGATTATTATATAATACATCTACTTGTTTACTAAAATTTACAGACTAATAAATAATAAAAATGGATTTTGATCACCAGAACCATGAGTATTATTGAACATGAAAATATTATGTAGCTTTCTTTTTTAAAAAGGGAGCTGATCACAGCTTCAGGAAAGTCCTATTTACTGAGTGGGCATATATATAATCACCATAAATTCTGAGTCAAATATATTAAAATTTTCAATCCACTCAAATATTGTATAATTCTTGTGTCTGTGTTCTTTTGAGTTATCACCCTACCTTCTCCATCTTCTACCTAGCTGCACTTCCACTCTTCCCACCCACACATTTCAGAGTTTTTCTTACCACTCCAGGATTTGAGCCAGGAGGAGAATGATTACTAGAAAGGAGATTTTATTGTTTTTAAGTGTTCTTGGCCTGTGGAATTAAGGTATTGTGTGTGGTGTGAATATAAATTATATGTGCATATGTGCATGTGTGTGAAGATGTATAGATAAGATGGTGACTAGTGGGGGCCTCATTGTGAAAGAAGACTTCTGAGTAGAGAAAAGAAGGGGAGCCAGCCTGGGGACTGTGTGTGTGTGGTGACAGGTAGAGCATTCTTGGTAAAGTGAATAGAATTTATGAAGAGTTCCAACCTGAGTCCATGCTTACTTTGTTCAAGGAACCATGGAGAAGCTTGTGTCTGTGAGTGCAGTAAAGGTGATAAAAATAAATAGGAAATGAGGCCAGACAAGTAACACAGTCCAGACTATGTAGGGATTTGGAAAATATGATAAAAACTCTTTGGTTATTAATTGAAAGAAATAAGAAGCCATTAGGAAGTTTGAGCAGAGGAATGGAGTAATTTTGGTTGCTATGTAGACAGTAGACAAAAGAGGGTAAAAAAGAAAGTAGAGAAAGCATGTAGGAAGCTATTGCATTAATTTAAATGAGACATGCTGGTGACTTGGACCATGAAATGATGAGAAGTGGTCAGATTCTAGAACTGTATTGAAAGTAACATCAGTGTAATAGACTCTGACAAGTTGTGGATTAAATAGAAACAGAGAAATTTAAAACAAAGGCAACCTTATAGACATGAACAACTGGAAATACAAAGTTACCATTAGTTGAGAGAGACCCAAAAGGGAGTAGGTATACAATAAAATCATTCAACATAAGTATATATTGCCAAATGATCACCACAGTAAGTCTAGTTAGCATGTATCACTGCAGTTACAATTATATTCTTGTAATGAGCATTTTTAAGACCTATTCTCTTAACAACTTTCAAAAAGTACAATACAGTGTTATTAACTGTAGTTATTCATTATATTGTACATTACATTCCGAGGATTTATTTATTTTATGACGGGAAATTTATATCTTTTGAACACCTTCACTTATTTCACCCATTCTCCAAATCTCACCTCTGTCAACCACCAAACTCTTCTATATATGAGCTTGTTTTTGTTTTGTTTAATTAACAATATTTTTAATGTCAAATAAACACAATATTTTTTAATTTTCAAATATGCCTTTTCTAAACTCATCTAAATGTCAATTTGGTTCACATACAAGTTATACTATTATTCCTTGTGCTATTCAGTACATTGCTGTGCTTTATTTATTTCATAACTGCAAATTTGTACCTTTTATTCCCCTTGCCATTTTCAACCATCCCCAACACCTCTCCACTTGGGTAACCATTAGTTTGTTCTTTGAGTCTGTTTCTATTTCTGTTTGTTTTATTTTTCAGAGTCTATATATAAGTGAAATCTTATGACATTTGTAATTGTCCGCCTGATATTTATTTTAAGATAATGGCTTCAAAACCATCATGTTGTCATACAGGGCAGGATTCCCTTCATTTTTGTGTCAGAATAATATCACATTTTTTTAATCCATTCATCTACAGATGGCCATTTAGGCTGTTTCTATGTCTTGACTATTGTAAATAATCCAGCAGTAAATATTGGGGTCGGATGTCTATTCTACTTAGCGTTTTGTTTTCTTTGGATAAATATCCAAAAGTGGAATTGGTGGATAATAAGTTAGCTCTATTTTTGCATGAACCTTCATAGTGTTTTCCACAGTGGCTGCACTAATTTACATTCACACAAGCAGTGCATCAGGGTTCCTTTTTTTCCACACCCCCACCTACACTTGGTATAGCTTGTCTTTTTGATGATAGCCATTCTAACAGGTGTAAGATGACAACGCCTGCTGGTTTAGTTTTATATTTCCTTAATGACTAGTGATGTTTAGCATCATTCCATACCCTGTTGGACATATGTCTGTTGTATTCACCAGTGTATTTTTCTTTTATCTTATTTTATTTTTTAATTTCTAGAACTCTCTTAAGGTACATTTTATTTATTTATTTATTTATTTATTTATTTATTTATTTAGATTATTTTTAAATTATATGTGTTTACATGGATTCTAGGGATACACCAAGTGCATCCCCCTTCTCCCATATTCTCCTCAACATCCTCCTTGCCCTCCTCCCTACAGCGCCCTCCCCCCTTCCCTTCAGGTTTATCCCATCCTATCATTCCTTTCCCTCTGTCCTCTTTTCCTCTGGTCCCTTTGATTCCTCCTCTGTCTCAATTCCATTCCTCAGTTCTCATTGTTCCTTGGATTTCTCAAATGAGTGAGATCATATGATATTTTTCTTTTTCTTCCTGGCTTATTTCACTCAACATAATAGTTTCCAAGTCCCTCCATATTGTTGCAAAAGGTAATATTTCCTTCTTTTTCATAGCCCCATAGTACTCCATTGTATATATGTACCACTGTTTTTTAACCCACTCATCCACTGAAAGAAACTTGGGCTGTTTCCATATCTTCGCTATTGTGAACAATGCTGCCATAAACATGGGGGTGCATTTCTTTTTTTCAGTCACTGATATGGTGTCCTTGGGATATATTCCTATAAGTGGGATGGCTGGGTCAAAGGGCAGTTTCATTTCTAATTTTTTGAGGAATCTCTATACTGTTTTCCACAGTGGCTGCACCAGTCTGATTCCCACCAGCAGTGCAGAAGGGTTCCCCTTTCTCCATATCCTCACCAGCACCTATCGTATGTTGTTTTGTTAAAGAGCGCCATTCTGACTGGTGTGAGGTGGTATCTCATTGTGGTTTTAATTTGCATTTCTCTAATGATTAGTGCTGTTGAACATTCTTTCATATGTATATTGGCCATCTGTATGTCCTCTTTGGAGAAGTGTCTATTCATTTCTTGTGCCCATTTTTTGATTAGATTGTTTGTCTTCTTCTTGTGGAGATTTACAAGTTCTTTATAAATTTTAGTTATTAACCCCTTATCAGATGTATTGTCGAATATGTTCTCCTGTTGTGTAGTTTGTCTTTTTATACTGTTCTTATTGTCTTTAGCTGTGCAAAAACTTTTTAGTTTGATATAGCCCCACTTGTTTATCCTGTCTTTTATTTCATTTGCCTGTGAAGATAAATCAGCTAATATATTGCTGCGATAGATGGTGAGTTTACTGTCTATGTTTTCTTCTAGGGTGCTTATGGTTTCCCAACTTACATTTAAGTCCTTTATCCACTTTGAATTTGTTTTTGTGCATGGTATAAGTTAGTTGTCTAGTTTCATTATTTTGCAGGTAGATGTCCAATTTTCCCAACACCATTTGTTAAAGAGACTGTCTTTACTCCACTGTATGCTCTTACCTCCTTTGTCAAATATCCGTTGTCCATAAAGATGTGAATTTATTTCTGGGTCCTCTGTTTTTTCATTGATCTATATTCCTGTTTTTATGCCAGTACCAAGCTGTTTTGAGTACAAGAGCCTTGTAGTGTAACTTGATACCAGGAAGTGTGATACCTCCCACTTTATTCTTCTTTTTCAAGATTGCTGAGGCTATTCGTGTTCTTTCTTCGTTCCATATAAATTTTTGGAATATGTGTTCTATATCTTTGAAGTATGTCATTGGTATTTTAATTGGTATTGCATTGAATTTATAAATTGCTTTGGGTAGTATAGTCATTTTATTGATGTTTAGTGGTCCTATCCATGAACACGGTATATGCTCCCTCTTGTTTGTGTCTTTCTTGTTTTCTTTTATCAATGTTCCATAATTTTCCGAGTACAAGTCTTTAATCTCCTTGGTTAAATTTACTCCTAGGTACTTTATTTTTTTGTTGCAAATGTGAAGGGGATTGTTTGTTTAATTTCTCTTTCTGACATTTCATTGTTTGTGTATAAAAATGCCTTTCATTTCTGTGTATTAATTTTATATCCTGCCACTTTGCTGAATTAGTTTATCAGGTTCAGTAGTTTTTTGACTAAGACTTTAGGGTTTATAATGTATAGTATCATATCATCAGCAAATAATGATAGTTATACTTCTTCTTTTCCAATCTGGATGCCTTTTATTTCTTCTTCTTGTCTGATTGCTGTAGCTAGCACTTCCAGTACTATGTTGAATAAGAGTGGTGAAAGAGGGCACCCCTGCCTTGTTCCTGATTTTAGGGGAATTGCTTTCAATTTTTGTTCATTAATTATGATGTTGGCTATGTGTTTGTCATAGATGGCCTTATCATGTTGAGGTGTGTTCCCTGTATTCCCACTTTGTTAAGAGTTTTGATAATTGGGTGCTACCTTTTATCAAATGCTTTTTCTGCATCTATTGAAATTATCATGCGGTTTTTCTCCTTCCTTTTGTTTATGTGATACATCATATCGATTGATTTGCAAATCTTGTACCAGCCTTAGTACCCTAGAATAAATCCCACTTGATCATGATGTATTATTTTTTTCATGTATTGCTGGGTCCAGTTTGCTAATATTTTGTTGAGGATTTTGGCATCTAAATTCATTAGGCCTATAATTTTCTTTCTTTGTGTTGTCTTTGCCTGGTTTTGGAGTCAGATTTATGCTCATCTCATAAAAGGAACTTGGAAGTGTTCCTTTCTCTTGAAGTTTTGAAATAGCTAAAAAAGGATAGGAGTTGGTTTTTCTTCGAATATTTGATAGAATTCACCTGTGAAGCCATCAGGCCCCGGTATTTTGTTTCTTGGGAGCTTTTTGATAATGGTTTTGATCTCTTTTGTTTCAATTGGTCTGTTTAGGTTTTCTGATTCTTCCAGATTGATTTTTGGAAGATTATATGTTTCAAGGAATTTGTCCATTTTACCTAGGTCATTTAATTTTTTGTCATACAGTTCTTCATAGTATTTTCTTACTATATTTTGTATTTCTTTTGTGTCAGTTGTTATTTCTCCATTCTCATTTCTAATTCTATTTATTTGAGTCCTTTCTTTTCTTTTCTTGGTAAGTCTCGTTAAAGGTTAATCAATCTTGGTTATGCATTCAAAGAACCAGCACTTGGTTTCATTGATAATCTGTATTGTTTCTTTAGCCTCTATGTCATTTATTTTTGCTGTGATCTTTATTATTTCCTTCCTTCTACTACCTTAAGGTTTACTTGCTGTTTCTTTTCTAGTTCTTTTAGATGAAGGGTTAGGTTGTTTATCTGAGCATTTTTAAGATTCTTAAGGAATGCCTGTAGTGCTATGATCTTTCCTCTCAGGACTACTTTTGCTGTGTCCCATAAATTTTGAGTTGTTGTATGATCATTATCATTTGTTTCTAGGTATTTTTTTTATATCTTCTTTGATTTCATTGTTAACCCATTCATTATTTAATAACATGCTGTTTAGTTTTCATGTGTTTGAGTATTTTTCAGTTTTTTTGTTGTGATTGAGTTCTAGTTTCATGCCATTGTGATCAGAGAAAATGCTTGATATGATTTCAATATTCTTAAATTTGTTGAGACTGCTTTTGTGTCCGAACATGTGGTCTATCCTAGAGACTGTACCATGAGCACTTGAAAAGAATGCATATTCTGCTGCTTTAGAGTGAAAGGTTCTGAAGATATCTATTAAATCGAGTTGATCTAGTATGTCCTTTAAGTCTGCTGTTTCTTTGTTAATTTTTTCTTGTAGATCTATTTAGTGAAGTTAGTGGGATATTGAAATATCCTACTATTGTAATATTGCTGTTGTTCTTGCCTTTTATATCCATCAAAGTCTACTTTATATATTAGGTGGTGCGTAGATATTTATGATGTTTATCTCTTCCTGTTGAATTGTTCCCTTTATCATTATGTAGTGACGTTCTTTATCTCTTATTATAGCCTTGGTTTTAAAGTCCATTTTGTCAGATGTAAGTATTGCTACCCCAGCTTTATTTTCATTTCCATTTCCATGAAATATTTTTTTCATCCTTTTACCTTCAGTATATGTGCATCTTTTGTTTTAAGGTGTGGCTCTCGTAGACAGCATATGTACGGGTCCTGTTTTCTTATCTATGCAGCTACCCTATGTCTTTTGATTGGATCATTTAATCCATTTACATTTAAGGTGATTATTGATATATAGTTGTTTCTTGCCATTTTATTCTTTAAAGCTGTATTCTTCTTTTGCTATATTCTCTTCTCCCTTTGAACTGCTCACAACAGGCCCCTTAGCATCTCTTGCAGAATTGGTTTGGTTTTAATGAATTCCTTGAGGCTTTTTATTTGTCTGGAAAGCTCTTTATTTCTCCTTTAATTTTAAATGTTAGCCTTGCTGGATATAGTAGGCTTCAAGTTTTTCTGTTGAGAAGTTGAATGTCATTATTATGGGGGCTCCTTTGTAGATGATAGCCTTTATTTCTCTAGCAATTTTTAATATTCGTTTTTATCACTTAGCTTTGGTATTTTAATTATGTGTCTTGGTGAAGGTTTCTTTGGGTTTCTCTTTAATAGAATTCTCTGTGCTTCTTGAACTTGTGAGAGCCTTCCTTGCATCAATTTAAGGAAGTGTTCAGCTATGATTTGATTGAATAAAGTTTCTATCCCTTGTTCTTTCTCTTCTTCTTCAGGAACCCCTATTATACTATGTTATATTTCTTCATGTTGTCACAGAGCTCTCTTAGAGTTTCCTTAGACTTTTTGAGTCTCTTTTTCTTTTTTTGCTCTGCTTCCATGCCTTTGTTCATCTTGTCTAACTCAGTGATTTGATCCTCAGCTTCATTTATCTTTCTTTTAATTCTTTCTACTGTGTTCTTCATAGCTAATATTGTATTTGTCATCTCTGACTGATTTTTTAAAATATTTTAATGTCCTTTTCTATACTTGCTACCTCTTTATTTAAGGTTTTCATAATGACCATGCATTGTTGTTTTAAGATCCCAAAGCATCCTAACAATTATTATTTTAAACTATGTATCTGGTAGTTTGCTTATTTCCATATCACTTAGTTCATTTTCTGGAGGTTTCTCTTGTGGTTTCATTTGGATTGCACTTCTGTCTTCTCATGTCTTTGTGTTTGGGTGTGTTGTTGTAGAGCAGGTTGAATCTAAGCTTGGTGTTGTCTGCCTCCAATTTTCAGTTGTGTTATTTCTAGGTCTTCTTGGGTTGGCATCAGCTGTTGTTTGTAATCCACTGTCAGATTTAACTTTCTTGTAGAGCCACTTTGAAGTCTTGATTTGTTTGTTTTCTTCTCAGTTTTCTTTACTTGGTGGTAGTCTTGTTTACTGATCTCAGCAGGGAGCTTATTTGAAACTGTATTCAGGATTGTTTTGGGTGTATCCTGACACTTTGCAGGCCTGATCTGCCAGTTACTCTCTCTGTGGAGAGGTGCTTTCTCAGCTTCTGTAAGGGGAGGTGTATCTCAGATCTCCATGCAGACCTTAGTTACTGCCTTCCTCGCCACTTCTACTTTTCGCTGTGTCTTATTGCACTGATTGGAGCTGGAGATATATCTTGAGATGGGTGACCAGAAACCACTTTAGTCTTGTGTTATGTGGAAGGATCAACCCCTCCTCCAGCTATAGACATCTCCATCATCTCAGGTCATCTCATCCCATGCATTCCTCTGCCCATAACCATCTGCCTCTTTCTCCCCCCTTTCCTTTTGGAAGACAAGCCAGCTCTTTCAACACACCTCATTCACAGGTCCCCAGGCAAGTGGCTGTGAGTGATATTTTCTATTCTTTTTTTTGGAATGAGAGAGAGCCCTTCTTGGCTCTCAGCCTTACCCCCCACCTAAATTCCTGTAAGTGGGGTAGACCCACCGCTCCTCAGTACTCCATACCAGGTTTGGTGTGGCTTCTTTTTTGCTCCTTGTTTTTTTTTTTTTTTTTTTTTTTTTTTTTTTTAACAGTGACAGAGAGAGAGTCAAAGAGAGGGATAGATAGGGACAGATAGAATGGAACGGAGAGAGGTGAGAAGCCTCAATCATTAGTTTTTCATTGCCGTTACATCTTAGTTCATTGATTGCTTTCTCACATGTGCCTTGACCATGGGCCTTCAGCCGACAGAGCAACCCCTTGCTGGAGCCAGCGACCTTGGGTCCAAGCTGGCGAGCTTTTTCTCAAGCCAGATGGGCCCGCGCTCAAGCTGGCAACCTCTGGGTCTCGAACCTGGGTCTTCTGCATCCCAGTCCGATGCTCTATCCACTGTGCTACTGCCTGGTCAGGCGCTCCTTGTTTTTTTAGATCTGTTCTTGAAGTTCAGATTTGGTTTTTCATGCTGATTGTTCCTAAATTACTTTGTAATCCAGTTTGGTGGTGTGAACTGGGAGTCTGCATCTGCCTACTCTGCTGCCATCTTCAGGTCTCCTCACCAGTGTATTTTTAATAATTTAATAAAATTAGTATTGTTATTTGAGACATAATATGTCAACCATATTATTGGTCAAAAAGAGGTTATGAGTGTTCATTCTATTTTTAAAACCTATATTATTGTCATAAGAATTTAACATGAGATCTAACTTTTAAAAAAATTTTTAAGTGTATACTACATTATTATTGAAATTGGTATATTTTAAACATTTTATTTTAAACAAATACTAAAGTAAAACTATTATAAATGCACCATTAACAATATACATATTTAAATTTCTAATTACTCATTTACTTAAATCAAAATATAGGTTTCCTCAAGCTTTGGAGACATTCTTTTTAGCATGTTGGTTTATAAAATTATAGCTTTCTCTCCTGATATATTTTGTTCTACAATATTGAACATTATAGCTTTCCATTAATGTTATATTATTAATATTTTCATATTTTAAAAACTCTAATGCTAAGTTATTTTCCTAATTATTGATTTATATAATATGAACTTTTAAGAATCAAATGAAATATATGATAAAATTACTGGTTTCTTAATAGTTTTATGAATAAATATGTTAATTAAATTTTAAACTGCAATTCTCAATACTAGCAGTAAGGTCTGACTCTTTGCTCTGAAAACATGGAAGTCATTATGATTTTCAATATTTTATATACCAAGAGCAATAGTTCAATTTTATTTTGAAGAACAAAAACATCAAAGATCATATGACACATTTCTCTAATGACTTACATGCCTAGAACTAGAAGCAATATTTATTGTCTAAGTATGTGTCTGATATATCACAGGCCAAAACCTTTCAAACTTAATGTGAGCACCAAAAAGAAAATGTTAAATATCTCACAATAAGTTTTATGTGCACCTATTACATTTTACGAATTAATTGTACCATAAAGACTTTCTTATTAGAATGTAGCAATATCATTACTATGTTTTCTTTGTTAAGCTCAGTGATTAAGTGACAAGATCCTACTCTATCATCAGTGGTAACTAATGTTCAACTCTGTCTTTCCTTTGTACAGTTGTTCACCTGCCTATGTGCTGGCTTCATTTCCTTTGTTGTAAATAAATAAAAAATGTGTAACTTAAATAATTAGATATTATTCTTAGGGGTCTCTGAGTACCTTTAGGAAAATATAAAATAATAATGAATGAGTTTAGTCTAATTTGGTGATGCCTATAGTGCCTTGAAATAATTTTTTTCTTTAACTTTCAAAGATAAAAGCAAATCTGTAGAGAAAATTGAAGATAAGCAAATATCCCAAGAACAGTATTATCTCAGTCCAAAATGTAATCATTTACTATAATCAACAACTTGGAATGATATTTAAATTAATATTCAAAACAATTTTTATAAATACTTATTTTTAAATAATCATGCAGGGGAAATTGGAACTATTTATTTGCCATAGCCCCTAAAGTATATCTGAATTACGAAAGTATGTGTTAAGAAAGAAGTATGCTCTCTAGGTTTATTCTTAAATTGAATTTGTATATAGTTTGGAACAGGTACACTTACCTATTCAATGCAACTTAGATTATTGTCTTGAAATTGTTTTTATTTTTACCTTTCTGTGCATATGAATACTTAAACATTTTCAAATACAACCTTAAACAATCTTGGATGATGCAGAAGATGATGGACTTGGAGAGGATGGGACTGGTGTTAGAGAGTCAGGGTTTGATTCTGCTCCTCGAGTTAATTTCTTTAAACAAGCATGAAAGGAGGTTTGTACAGAGCTTTTCCTTTTCTCATCGTGAATGCCCCTATAGCATCTCAGGCCTTTGGTAACTGTACTGCACACTTTAGTGAACCTTTTGTATCAGGAACTTGCTCCTCCAACTCTGTCATGCCTGCACAATGAAACAAAAAGCTTCAGATAATTTTCATAAAAATTTTTTTTTCAATTTTGTGTTTTATGGTCTTTGTTTTATTCCCTAAATGCTATCATCTGCTACTCTAGTTTCATATGGTCTTTATTGGTTAGTTCTTTGCTGTGGAAATCAAGTAACTCGATAATATCATTTTCACTGATGTCCAGCTGTTATTAATTACCAATAGCCCTGATGGCACTTCGTTCATAAGTATGTGTTGTACATAAGTCGGATGTTTGTAACCCAGGGACTTACTGTATGCACTCAGTTTTTACTAAGTTGAACTCAACTCAGCTTTCTAGTACATTTGAATATGTTTTATACCTTCAGGTTACCTCCAAGACTGCACACTTAATGAGCAAAGAGCATTTAAACCTGGGCTCTGATGCTTAACAACAATGCATCTTTCAACAAGATTGTTCATTACTCTAGCTTCAGTGTCCTCATTTATAAATGCATATAATGTCATTATACTTACATGGTTTTTGTGAGATTCAATAAGATAGTTATGTAAAATATTTAGAATAGTGCCTGTTGCAATTAAGTTTAAGTCTGTCTATATCTTGTGTGGTGGCATATTAACTTTTCCAAGCTGTTTTTGGATAGCTGGCTCATAACTCATTTTAAGTGTAACTCTGAATCTCTATTCTTGTTCTCATTTCCATTCTTCTTTCACTTACATTCAAGTCTTTTTTACTATTTTCTACATGATTCCTCATACTTGATTCCTTTCTTATATCTGCCTTTTATCTTGGTAATTTGATAGTTTACATAGAGCAAAAAAGATTTTACAGTCCACTCTCAGTTAAAGATACATTTTTAATGAAATGTCCCCTTAGGTTTCCTGCAGGGTCTTAACTTCTATATGTCTCCTAAAAGGAAAATGAAAAGCATAAAGCTTTATCTGATTTCAAAAAGACATATATTATCTTGAAGGCTGACTTTGCATTTGGCAGGATGGCAGATTGCAATCCTTCAATATTTTCTTTTTACCAAGTCTCTGGCAGAGCATTCACTACTCTCTTTTTTAGTTTGCACTCTCTGGTACAGAGTCAGAACTATGAATTTTACTAGTGAGTCACAAGAATGTTTCCATCTTCTTTAAAATCTAAACAAACAATGTTTTACAATATTTTCAGAAAATAAAAAACCATAATATAACATAAACATTGCATTTAGTACATATCAGAAGTTAGGTTTTCGTTGGCAGAGAAGAAAAAGACATTTTCTCTTGGCATGTCGCCAACTCTAGAGGCATCTGCAGTAGCTCATTGGTTACCTCCGGGCACTTACTGCATTCTAAAATCTGGCTCTTTGTCTTAAAGCTTAGAAACCAGACATGGTTTTCAAGTAAAATAAACCCACATCTAAATTTGAGCAGAAACATTAACCAAGAAGATGAGACTGACACATTTTTATTCATTTCAACTAAAAAGAAAACAAATTACATGTAACCCATGTAATTTACTTTTGCACAAAACATTCATTTTTCCTAATACATGAATAGTCTTTTTAAAGCACATTATGACTGGAACAAAGAAAATTATTCAATATTTCCTGATACTAAGACAAGATAGTTTGATATCTCTGTTTCTGCATAAAGTAGGTCATTGCCACGGTGACCAGGACATTTCAATTCTTTTTGTTAAGATGTTACCTGTCCTAGTGTGTTAATCATAGTTTTGAATATTGTTTTAATTATCTTTAGCTACAAAAGTGCTATATAAAAATAAGCTATAACCGAGTGACTTCTAACAATATGTATATCCAAATATTGTATCCACAGATGGCTCTAGTGGTTCCGCTCCCAGCTATGGGATGGATTCCAGTCTGTCCCAGCAACCTTCTTACTTTGGACGCAGTCTAACAGGAGCATGGCTGCTAGAGGCATGTTTTCCCATGGCAGGTGGCAGAAAGCAAAGGAACTAAGCCTTGTCAGTGGAACAGGGAAAGACACTTCTCTCATGCAGAATGACAAAAGATAGAAGATATTTTGTCTACAAGTATGTATTTGCTCACAGATAGTGTCTGAAAGCACTTGCTCCTGGGATTTTCCTTTTCCTATATTTAATGACTAAATTACCTATTTTTCCTGGACGTTTTAAAAATATGTTTTTCTAAATTGGTCTATTCAAACCTGCAGGCTTTGAGATCATTTTATTTTCTTAATGGGATTTCACTTACTCTTCTGATAGAATTTATATCATTCAAATATATTTCCATTAAGTCAGTTTTAAGTTTGTTGATGCCCATTGTATATTATTGAATTCTACAATTAAAACCTATATAATTTTATTAATGTGTGTCGCTCCAATATATATAATTAAAAATATGTAGTTATTTTAAAAAAATTGATACATGTGCCTATATTAAATAGAGACTAATGTCAAATTCAGTATAAAATAATTAAAAAATTATAATATACAACCATGAAATAATTAAATTGTGGTGGTAGACAAACACAAGTAAGAGATCATAATCTTTGCTAAGAGTCACCTAGTAGATTTTGGTGTTCAAAGCCAGAGAGTTTAAGAATAACTTTGTGGTCAGATAAATACTGCCTTTTGTGCAATTAATAATGGAAAACTTGCCAGTTATTGCACCGCAATTTTCCTAAATAGTCCTTCTAAAATTATTCTTATCAGACAACCTGTAATCTTGGACTGTGATAAAAGTTTTCTTATATTACAATAAATTGCTGTATTATATTTGTGCTATTAATATAAGCAGAAACTACAAGTCAGTACATTGTATAGTATAGTATGGCTTTATGTGGCATTTGGAATGCACTAATGCCCCTTCTATGTTTTTTGTTTTAACATTTTTTATAGTGCCATATTCCAAAATGGCTGTTGAAAATCTTCATTGGATGTCCAAGCAATATGTACAAATAACATTTTAAACTCACAAATTAGAACTCATAAAAAAATGGCATATTTTCTTTTAGTTTGCTTCTGTTGTGTTCTCGTATCTGTTTTGCATCTTCATTTTCCCAGCTAGAAGAAATACATTGGATAAAAAATTACATAGAACTAAAAAAAAACATATTGGTTAATGAAGCTAAAAGTATTACCCAGAACACAGCAGATAGAGACAAAGACAAAACATATCTTAAAAGAAATAATGTTAGTAAAATTTCTAGCATATTAGAGTACTAAACTATGAATAAAGGAGTGATAATACTACTCAGAGAGAATAGAAAATTTTCTAAAATGTATACAATATATGAATCCTCAGGAAAGATAAATCCCCAACCAAGATAAATAATGTTAAATCCACATTTACTTCTTAGTGATATTGTAGAGCTCTGATCACAAAAGATATGCTTACAATGAATGTCATGGCATCCATTCATTAATTTCAAAAACGATGTCAGATTTTGAGACCTTAGATAGGTAGCTCTTTGCATGGATGCTTTGATAGCTGTAACCTATTCTTAATATGTGGAATTTTTTTTTCTGAAAATCTGAAAAGGGAAAAAGGATAACTGCTATACAAGGCACTGTATTTACTATCAATTAACAACTAATTCCTAACAAGAAATATGGGAATAAATCCACATTGAGTTAGTTTTAATGATACCTGAGAAAGAAACTATGAGAAGTCTAGCATATATACTAGATTTTAAAAAGTTTTTAAAAGTTGCAGAAAACATGAAGTTATAAAATTAAAGTATAAATTTAAAAGATTATGCAAAAATTGTAAGGTTTATCAAAATGATATTCTGAAAATTCAATTTTGAATGGGAATATAAGACAACAATAATTATTTAAATATATTAGTATGTCTAACACAGATCTCTAGAACAAATACATATTTAAAAGTTAATGGATATGGACAGAGATGGTATAGTTAAGAATGAATGAATATTTTATAAATTGTTAAGAATATCATTAAAATTTTGAAAACCCAGTTTAAACTACTATTTACAAGAAACAAAGTATAAGAACAGATTTTCTTGAATACATTTGGAGGGGAATAAAAAATAGCAATTACATCTTATACCTGCTGCTTAGGATTGATAGTTAAATATTAATAGATTAGAGAAAGAATGCCCTAAATTTATTTTATGTTTCTTCTTCTGGTTCTGTCAATTATATTAACACAAAAAAATGGTAGAAAAAATTAAGGAAACATTTTAAAAAGTATTCAAAAGCAATTGAGAAAAACTTTAAAAGAACAAGCTTTCTAAATCAATATGAGTCAATGGCTCAAACTATTTACCTCTTAATGCACTGTAAAAACTTAAGATAATGTTTGACCAATGTCAATTTTATGGTAGAATTTATATAAAAGTTTAGATATGGTAAAGATAAAAATATAAAATTTGGTTTCTCCTCAAAAGAAGATAAGTCTGAAAATTCTAGGGAGCAGTTAATAGAGTAATATTTAAGATTCCTTGGCCTTGGCTGGTTGGCTCAGTGGTAGAGCATCAGCCTTGCATTTGAATATCCTGGATTTGATTCTCAGTCAGGGCACACAGGAAAAATTACCATCTGCTTCTCCACCCTTATCTCTCTCTCTCCTTCTCTCCCCCTCCCACAGCCATGGTTCAACTGAGCCTTGAGGGAGTTAGCCACAGGCACTGAGGATGGCTAGTGGAACCTCACCTTAGGTTCTAAAGATAGCTCATTTGCCGAGCAATAGTCTTAGATGGGCAGAGCATAACCATAGCTTGCTGGATGGATCCTGGTTGGGGCACATGTAAGTCTGTCTCTCTGTCTCCCTTCTTTTCACTTAAAAGAAATATTTTTTAATATAATATTAGCTGGTTGATTAGGGGGTACTTAGGAAGGGAAATACAGTTGATGTTTGAACAGTGTGGTAGGGGCACTGACCTCTGCCTAATCAAAAATTCAAATATAACTTTACAGTCTCTTAAGACTTAACTACTGATGGCCTACTGTTGACCAGACATCTTACCAATAATGTAAGCTAGAGGATTAACACATATTTTATATGTTATATGTGTTATATACTGTATTCTTGCAAATAAAGTAAGCCAAAAAATATTAACAAAATTATAAAAAAGAAAAAGTACATTTAGAACACTGTTATGTATTTATTTTTTAAAATTGTATAAGAGGTTCAAATTCATGTTGTTCAAGGGTTAATGTAATTAACACTTCATGGGTTCAATAATGGAAAATTGTTGGAACACTCATGCATTGAATTTAACAAGAAAATAATTGTTTTAATGGTTCCTACGATGATCAGTACACCTGGAAATTTAACTCATTTAAGGGTTATGTAAGCATTGGAGACATGCAATTTAAAAAAACAATGGCAGGGATAGAAGAGAGGAGATATTAAAAAGAATATATTTGGAAAAATGAATTAGAATTATTTGCATGATACTGGTAAAAAAAATAAAATGCAATAATATCAGATAGATAAAGCATAGTTAACTGTCTCTTAAGGTGGAAAAATTTATCTTTAATAAAGTTAAAGTTGAGGTTGCTTTGGGGTGACCTTAAGCACCTAGTCTAAATATAATGTGAACAGAATGATAGATTGATTGCTAATGGCTACATTTATTGTGCTAACCTCTACAACATTAGGATAGGAAAGTATAAGTTATTTTCAGCTATTATTTGTATCATTAGTATCACTATAAAATGTTGTACTCAGCTGTAATTTACCACAACTATAGTTGGTATTATTTAAAATTTGACAGATTTCTAGAAAATATATTGTAGAAAATAGCTCTTCATGGCAAAGTGATGCCCTAGTTGACTTGATAGTTCTTACCTGCCAGTAATTTTTTCAGAACTGTGTAAGGAAATATGTAGGGCAATTATAATGTATAGTAAATTATTCTACATGTCTATTATAGGCAATATAATGCCAAATTAAATATATTTCTATGATTTATCTGTAAATCACTGTAATCAACATCACATACTTATAATTGCTACATAACATATATCTTCTACTCCACAGCATTTAGTAAGACTATAATTATATTATATTTCCATAAAAAAGAAACAGTGCACAAGACATTTTTTTACAAAAGATTTCCCTTCAATAGATAGACAAACCAATTTAAAAGCAAGCATATTTTTCACATAAGAAGAAAATTCTGGTCAGCTAATATGGCAAATATAATGGCATAATTTGATTATTCTGACCTCTTAACACACTTAAAAAATATTAAAATAAAGTGTAAAAAGAACAAGCTTAGTTCAAGATAAATATAATAGTAAGTAAAATATATAGCATGGTAGATTCAGAGTCAGAAAGGAAGCATAAAAGACCTTTAAAAATCCTTTATTCTGTAGAACTGACCCATCCAAACTTTTAGAAATTGTTAAGACAGATAAGCAAACAAAACAATAATAAGGATATGAATTTACCACAGATATAACAACTGTAAAACAAACAAATTATTTAACAAAAGGAAAAATTAAAATAGTATATAGTCATATAAATAACACTAGAAATACGTAAAATGAAAATAAATATCATCAGTGAAGCAAAAACAATTGATGGGATAAACTGTAGGCTGCACACAAAGTGGAAGTGAAATAGAAATCTCAAGAGGAAAGGCAATGAGACAAAATGACAAATTATCAGAAAGAGCAGTTACAAGGAGCAGTAAGAAAGGGAAGAAATCCACAATGAGATACACCTATGAGAATGGCCAAAATTAAGAACTCTGATAGCACCAAATGTTCATGGAAAATGCTGAGTGAATAAACAAACAGAAATTCTTATGTATTGCTGGTGGAAATGCAAAATAAAAAGGCTACTTTGGAAAACAGTCTGACAGTCCTTTATAAAACTAAGCACAAAATTACAAGAGGATCAAGTAATTGTACTTCTAGGTACTTATTCAACTGGTTTGAAAACCTATGGTCCCTATATTACTTGCCCCCCCCCAAAAAAAAAAAACAAAAGAGAAAACAAAAAAACTCTACCCATGTTCATAGCAGCTTTATTCATAATAGCTTAAAACTCAAAGCAATCAAGTTGTCTTTTCATAAATAAATGGATACACACAGTGGTAGATTAATCAATTTATTTGTAAATTATTCAGTAATAAAAAGAAATAAACTATTTTAACTAGATGATGTCTGGAAAGGTAAAACATGAAGATAGTAAAAGCATCATTACTCACTTGGTAGAGATTTGAAGAAAGGAGGGGTTGAATGGATGGAGCACAGGGATTTTGAAGTTAGTGAAAATACCCAGCATAGTAGTCTGTATGTGTTATAATGTTGGACACATGAACTTGTGCAATAGTTGAAACTCATACAATTTTATTCTATGGAGAGAGAATTTAATACATACAAACTAAAGTAATAGTAATTTGTAAAATCAGATGTTTTGAAAAAAACGCAGATTTTGACAACACAATATAATATTGCAAATTTAATTTTTCATAAATCAAAATGATCATTTATAGATGAAAATATGAAATTTAATAAATTTGCTTGTATAAATTTTTATATCTCATTAGTTATGAAATCAGGACTATAGCAAATCTTTCTCAGTATTATATTCCCAGACAGGAAGGGAGAGAGATGAGAAGCATTAACTCTTCATTGTGGCATCTTAGTTGTTCATTGATTTGTTTCTCATATGTACCTTGACTGGGGAACTTCAGCAGAGTGAGTGACCCCTTGCTCAAGCCAGCAACCTTGGGCTCAAGCTGGTGAGCCTTGCTCAAACCGGATGATCCCGCGCTCAAGGTGGCGATCTTGGGGTCTTGAACCTGGGCCCTCCACCTGCCAGTCTGATACTCCATCCACCCTGCCACCACTTGGTCAGGCTGCCAGCATTTTTTTTTATGGGACAACCAGACAAATGCAATCATAGTCTTTGCATTAAGAATGTTGGGCTGTATCTTCTGGTACATAAAGATTTTTCCTGTCAATAAGCAATGGTTTTTATAAAGTTGGGGATGCTGACTCATTCCTCTTTATATGTTCAAGGTTTGTCAACACTTAATAATAGGCACACAGTAGAAACTCAATATTTTTTAATCCATGTATGAAAGATCATGTTAAATTTCTATTATGCTTTCAAAAAATCAGTTGTTTTGTTCAGCATTTTATTTAATATTAATTAATATGAAGAAAACAATCAATGGTTGCCTATTACCTGTACTCATTTTTAAAAGCACAACTCCAGAAAGAGAAGAGGGAGAAAGTCATTGCATTTCTGGTATTTTGCATATTCAATTATGCTTCTGTTTTTTCAGAAAGTTTGCTTGCCACTGAAGGTCAAGTAAAAATAAAAGTTTTCTCTTTCTTGAAAGCAGCTTCTGAAAATGGTTTGCTATTCACTTTACCCAGAAACTCCCATAAAATCATGCTAATCAAGAAGTGCAAATCTTCCTGTTTATTATAAGAGCACTTGTGAAACTGCTCAGGCCATGAAGAGCATGCATATTCTAGAAGTCACAAAGTAGCTGAAGAACATCACTATGCAAAAGAACAGTGTGTCATTGCATCATTATAGTGAAGGAGTTGTTGTATATGGTCAACCACACAGTGGTCTACACACAGAGCCAATGGGGCCACAAAACTGCTAATTTTTTGCTACACATTTTTAGAAATGCAGAGAGTAATACTAAATAAACTTATGGGAGTAGAAGGACACTCTCTGGTCATTGAGTACAACTGGGTTAACAAAATGCTCAAGATGTGGCCAGGAATTTATAGAATTCATGAGCAAATTAATCCAAACATGAACTCTCGTTGCCACACTGAGATGATCCTTACTGAGAAAGAGCAGATTGTACTTAAACCAGAAGGGGAGGTTACACAGAAAAAAAAAAAATCCCCAAAGCAACTGAAGAAACAAAAAGTTATAGCCCAGGACTAATTAAATTAAACATTTACAAAATGCTAATAAAAGTTTAAGAAATGGTAGGTTATTATAAGATATATAATTGTTAAGAGAAGACAATAAACTAAAGATATAACTTGCTAGTAACCATATTTGCATAGGTATCATTTAACTAATGAAGCTTTCTAGTTAGAGATTAATTAGATAATTTGAGAATGTCATAAATAAATTAATTTGAAACAAAAATTTTTAGTTTTAAAATTAAAAATAATTTAAAAATTTTTGTTGTTATATAGATTAGAATGTTCTTTTTGCCTTTTATAGTACACACCAGTGGAATAGCTGGATATATTGTGTTTCTAAAAGATAAATATATATATTATAATACAAAAGATTAAATAACATTTTTTGTAAATCAATTATGTTATGGTGAATGCTGTAGACTGAATATTTGTGTCCTCCAAAAAGTCATATGTTGAAACCTAATCTCTAGTGTAATAGTATTTGGATATAGGGGTCTTTGGGATGTACTTAGGCCATGATGGCATGATGACAGAGCCCACATAAATAGTATTAGTGCCCTCATAATGAATCCATAGGCTTGAGTACAACTACCCACCATGACCTGTCCAATTAGAAATTTATGATCAGATCACCCTGTGAGAATTCTTTCCATGGAACACCATTTTTTTCATCTACAAGTCTAAGATGTATTTTTCTTGGCCTCGCTACAACAACATGATATTATTTTGGCCACTGACCTTAAATGTCTGTTCCTTGGAGGTTACCCTGGAAGATGAGGAAGGTATGAAAGGTTGGAACACTAAGCTTCACTTCAGCACTTCAGAAACATTCCAGGTTAATCTTTTTTGTTTGACTTTCTCACAATATTTGTAAAAAAGAAAAAAATCTATAGCACATAGAAGCTTGAATGGCATGAAAAATCAAGATTTAAACTTTAGATGAGATTATTTTGTCTTACACAGTGTACTTAATATTGCCAATTTTGATACAGAGTTTGCAAGCCTGCATTTCTGGCTCCTTTTGGAAAAATAAAAGAAAGAAATATGGAACTGCACATGGTAAGCTTGCATTTCCATAATGCAGTAACTAGCTGGAACAAATTAACTGTTGTCACCATAGAAAGAATCTACATGCTTAGGTCCCTCCTTTGTCCACAAGCATTATCATCACTTAAAATTCTTCCTGGCCTGCCAGCCTTACTTATTTGTGTTAATGATTAAATTCTTATATACATTTAGATTTGTTAATTAAGTTATAATCTTTTCAATGAATAGTGAATCAATGAGTGAAGTTTGTAGCATCTGATATTAGAATGAGAATAAGATTAACAATTGAGGACCATATTTTCTTCTTTTGCAATGAATAAAAGACTAAGCACAAACTGAAGTACTTAAGATAAATATATCTTTTAAAAATCAATATATAATTTCAACCTCCATCCCTCTAGGGCTATAGAAGATTAATCTCAGTCAAGTTGGGGTCCTTTTCTTTAACTCCAATTTTTTAAATAGTTGGAGGAATGATTAAGGTGTCATGGCTCGTATATCTATCAAATATTCTGACTATGTGGGAATCTTCTGAAACTTCTGACAATGATCTGTGAAGATTGTCACTGATTTGATCCTTTTAATGACTGTTGCTCCTTTTAGGAGTGACAGTTATTTACATGCCAAGATTTAAGGCATGTGTAACACAGGGTAGATACTTTGTCACTCTGGGTAAGGGGTGAGGCCATTGAAGGCTTTTATCCACTTTCCCCTCAGTTAAACATAGTTTCAGAAGGAGTGGACACAGAATGTCCTAAATGATTAAACAGGACAGATAGAGAACAACTAAGAGAAAAAAAACCCAGCTTTGTGTACAAAGAGAACCCACAATTCATAAAATTGCACTGATTAAATCACATATTGTTAATTTCGTTTAGGTATTGTGCCCAGTGCTAAGAGCCCAAATATATTTACCAAATCACCATAATACAAAGGAATAAGTAAACCAATCAGCTGAAAACATAATTAAATTTACTTAACCATAAATATATAAATATCTAATATATGTAATGAGCTAGGGAAACAAAAAGTTTGAGTGTATGGCACAGGATAAAAGGAAGGGCACAGTTCATAGTGGTAATGAATGGATATCATGCATGCTTGAAGAGAACATTAAGAGAATACAAAAATAAACGATAATCATATTAAACAGAGAATTTAAAAATTTTGAAAATGCAGTTGAGTTTGGTAAATATAGTATAGTCTGACAAAATTCAAAACATCATTTATCTAATGTCTTAACTTCTAAAACTCTTGATTTTGACAGGTATATGTGTGCTCAAACCTATGAAGACACACATACACACTTTGGTTTATTAATATATAAATATTATTTATTTTAAGTCATAATAGCTTTGATTACTTAGGTGCAATAATTATTTGTAAAAATCATATGTCAAAATTTTAGATTAATACAATCTCTTCTTCAAGGTTTTCCCAAGCTTTGCTTGAATGTGATTTCCAAGTAGACCATGTAAGCAAAAATTCCCCAGGAAAAGAGTGAGGAACGATGAATGACCTTAGTCAAGGGCGTACCATGGAATGAGTCTAGGATATGGGGTAAAGAATTCACCTAGCCTGACCTGTGGTGGCACAGTGGATAAAGCTGTCGACCTGGGAACACTGAGGTCGCCAGTTCAAAACCCTGCACTGGTTTGGTCAAGGCACATATGGGAGTTGATGCTTCCAGCTCCTCCCCCCTTTCTCTCTCTCTCTCTCTCTCTCTCTCTCTCTCTCTCTCTCTCGTCTCCTCTCTAAAATGAATAAAATAAAATTTAAAAAAAACTTTAAAAAAAAAAAAAAAAGAATTCACCTAACATTCAAGGGAGCAAATTGTTACAAATCCTACCTGAAATGTGATCATTTTCTTGGGTCAATTACAAAGTATGTTTTTCTATGATTTCTATTTACCATGCTAGTTTTAGTTTTGGCTTTCTAGTTCCTTTTCATATATATATATATATGCTCAGTCTAGTCAATTGAAGAAAATGGAAATCACCACTTTATTAATAATATTATTGATAAAAATGTGTGGTTCGTGATAATCTGAATTATTTAGCAGAAAGCACCATGATATCTGGATGATAGAATATTCTTTGCACATATTAACTTGGCAGACAACACTAAACAAGAGAAGAAAGAAAAGTAGTTAAAGATGTAGAAGGTAAAAATCACCATTCAAAAGAACTTTATTAAATAAAAAACAAGAAAAAAACACTGTCAAGGTAAGATGAGGGTAGTATATCTAAAGAGAAAAATAATTTTTCAATGCACAAATTCAAGAAATGCAAGTGTGGCAGAAAAATAGCTAAATGTCATAACAAATAACAAACAAACCATGATCAGTGATGCAGCCCTGTATACAGCGAACAAAGCACTGAATTCTTAAATAAGAGACGTGCCGAGAAACTATGAGGTGATTCTCATTTTAGATTCAGCAGCGACTTGACTTGTTTTCATAATCAAAATTAATGCTGGTGTAGAAAATTTAGGGAAAGTTCAAAAGAGGGCAATCAAGTTGGTTTCAGATTTAAAATTAGGTACAAAGAAAAGGCAAAGAAAAGATTATTTGTGGTGACAAGATGGGGAAGATGAATGGTGATACATAATACATCACAGCTCTCCCACAAAAGATGGCGTCCAGGTGATGCCACCAAAAACACTCATGCAGAAAGAAGAGTAAAGAACAATATATAAATGTAGGCAAGACATGGGGAAGATTTCTAAGTGCTGATAAATCACAAGCAGGCAATATGGCAAAGATAAAGATTAAAATAGATTTTCTTTGAATGGCTTAAGTACAATCCTATCTAAGTGAAGATAGACCAAATTGCCTTAAATTTACTCCTAATCTTCATAGAAATATATATGCGATTACTTTAATATTGATTCTGACAAATTAAAAAAAAACAACAGTAACCTGTAGGATAGCTCTTTATAAAAATTACACAAGATAATAGTGTGGACGAAGCCAGATGACATTGAGCCAGATGTTGTGTAGTGCAGTAAACACCAGTTTTAGAGGCCTGAAACAATGATAAGAATTAACAATGATGATTGAATACTTTGCCAGTTGCCAGGCTGGGCATACAAACTATACTGTCATGGTTAACTTTATTAGTGACTCTATGTATAGATAACATTATCCTCTCTAGTTTACAATGTGAATATTGAGGTTTATTAGATGAAACACCAGGTACACATCCATATAACTAGAGCACGTTACTCAAACTCATGCTTATCTGACACTACAAGTCATGATCTTAATAATAAACAATGCTAAGTTTTAAGTAAGGATTTGTTTTATTTCTTTCGATTTTCTCTTCTGTTTCTGCAGAGCCATGCACGTAGTAGTTGTGTGAGAAATACTAGTTAAAACACTACCTTGCACATGTTATAATTTGTGCAAATATTAGGAGACAGGTTGGAAAATACAAAGTACCTATATAAACAGAAATACAGTTTTAAAGGATTTTAAATTTTGTGGCTAGACTGATATTCTCCATCTATGTATTTTATCATATTAATATAATCATATTAGATTTTATTTCTTAGGTGCTAATAATTTTTTTAGTTTTGATCATTTATAAAATAATTATGATAGTGTCTGAATGGCAAGGGAAGGAGAACAAATATTTGCTAATCTGTGAATTCAATAAAATTCTATCCAAATATTAAAAAAAAGATAATATTTTAAAGCTGGGAAAAATATATAATTTAGAATATGTTATGTCTGTATTTTCACAGTAATTAAAACATAAATCTGTTCAAATAAAAAATATATGTTTTATTGAAAAAGTATAGAACACAATAATATAACACTGTTCATAGAATGTCTTGGGTTCGTTTCCTTCTTTCTCTCTGGTTCTTTCTTTTTTTTTGTTCCATTTAGGAGAACTGCACTAAAGATCAAAGAGGGTTAGTCTTTACTAACTTGCAAAAGTACCATGAGAGCTCACAGAAAGACTTTGGTCATGAAAATAATAAGTAAAAGAGTTATGAGAACTATCGTATTTCCCCATGTATAAGATGCACCCATTTCCGAAAACGTTGGGGTCTAAAAACTGGATGCGTCTTATGTGGTTGTAGATTTTTTACTTGCATTTCTCTCTTTTATATGTGGATGAGAAGTTGTATGAATTTTATAATGAATTAAACTTGAGTTTAATAACTTTATGTAATACATTGTGATAAGGTACCAAGGAACTATAAAACTTAGCATTAGCAATGCCATTTTAAAGAAGAAAAGTCAGGCTTCTTACCCCTTGTTTTGGTAGAGAATGGAAAGAGAAGAATGCAGGAGCTTCCTGGCTTACAAGGACAATTGGGTCACCTAGTCATAGTTCAGCTAATTCCTAGAATTCTCTGAAAGGTTGTGTGGGGCCACTTGACACACAGAGCAAAGAAGATAGAATTTACCTAAATACCTTAGAAAACAATGTTTATGTACCTTAATCAAGAATTTCTATACTTGGACTCACCCTAAAGTCATGAGAATAACTACACCTGACGAGCCCTTCCTTACCCACCCCAAACAGTATGTGATTTGATCTATAAAATCAGCCACGGTATTATAAAGACTTTCTACATAATTTGGGATTGTGCCTTGTGTAGCTAGCCGATTAATTAATAAACTCCTCAAAAATTTATCTGGACTTGGTGTCTCTATGTAACTCGCAGATCAAAGTATAATACTTTACAACAACATTTTTTGGTCAAATTTTAGGTTCCAAAATTAAGGTGTGTCTTATATGTGGGGAAATATGGTATAATATTCAAGCATTTAAGATTCTCGAGAGAAATGGACAAATAAAATATATATTTATATATCTATATATGTGAGAGGAAGAGAGAGAATTTTAAGAAATTGACTCACATAATGATTGTAAAAGAGTTTGTGAGTCCAAAATCTTATTAAAGAGGCAAGGACTGCAGCTCACATCCAAAGTCAGTCAGCTGTCAAGATGGCAAGAGCTGATATTGTGGATGAAGCCCTAAGGCCTTCTGCTGCATAAATTCCCTCTTGCTTGGGAGAAGTCAACCTGTTGTTCTCCTGGGGCTTCAACTGATTATGTGCCTACACTTCACATTATAAAGGGCAAACTGATTTACTCAAAGTTCACCAATGTAAATGTAAATCTCATCCAAAAACAAATTTAGGAAGATTTCCAAAACAGTGATTGATCAGATATCTGGGACTGTGGTCCAGCCAAATTGAGACATGAAAATCAGCCATCATAGAAGCACCATTTGTTTTGAAAAGAAATCTGATTTTCTTAAAACACTACCTCGTTAATTATTCAATTTTAGAAAATATAAAGGGCAGATTTGTTTTTTTTGTTTATCACTTGGTGTAACATAAATTTTCTGGGTTATTTTAGTTCTTTTTTATCTTATGCTTTTAATGTCAGCTGATAGTAAGCTGATTTCTCTAATAATTTGTATTTTTTTATATCTGTGTATTTATTAAACTGGTAAAAAGCAAAGTTATGTAGGGTCTGCACAAGTGAGCCCCATTTTTTACAGCAAATTCTGTATATCCACTCATGTTTCTTTTGTTCTTTTTCTTTTCTTTGCATTTTTGATATGAAATCATCGTTATATAGTCATTTCAGAGATGCCATGTCTCTAGAGAAGCAATTTAATGTATTATTTTTCTTTAATTTTCTGCTATCCTTCAACTTCAAAAATCTAAAAACTACAGAAATTATTAAATTAATAAATGTCATTTATAATTTATAAAATAAATGATAAAATATAAATTATAAATATAAAATTAAGTACAATGATATAGAAATTTTTGAAAAGCTGCTATAATTTTTTACTACACAATAAAACCTTAGTGAATATTTTGATGTTTTTCAGTTTTAAATAATGAGAAAAAGCAACTAAAAATATACCGAAGAATAATGAGGTTATAGTAGAATAATGAGGTTATGGAAACAAATTAAAATAAAAACAATAGAGAAGCTTCATTTTGCTTCATAATATAAATTTATAGTTTGTTTCTGTATTGTAAATCATAACTTGATATTCCCTGTTGCCTCTTCTGTAATTTATATTTAGAAGAGAATCATGTTCTGTTGTGATACTGCAGTATTTTATCAGTAGTTTCCAAATGATTTTTCTGATATTCTTTTGAGAAAAAGTTTATAATATTTATGAAGACTTTTCATAATAAATAGAAGCAGGCTATAATTTTTTTAAAATATGTAAGTGCCTTCAATATATTATTCTATAATAATTCTTTCCTTTAAAAAATATCAAGTGATAGTAAAAAATCTGATTATTTCTACCTGAAAGTATAATTTATCTAAACCTTAGGTCCTTTTTCATGGTTTTAAAGAAAACTTTTAATACACATAGCAGACTGAGCTGGTATGAGTAGTTACCCTTTCAGCTTTAAGCATATAAAAATTCACATAATATTTTGCATTGTAGAGCAAAGCTTTCAGTACAAAGCAAAATACAGCTAATAGCTAAGTGTCAAAATTTAAAATCCTCAAAATCAAAACCATGGAAGGACACTAAAGACATTTAACCTTAGTAAAGTTAAACAGGATATTAACTTTCAGCCTGGGTACTGGGATTCTAATGTCCACATGGGGTGAAGATGGCACCATGTCCAGGTTCAGTGCACAAATGTATTTCCTTGACAAATATGAAGTTAGTCCCACTTGCAAAATGAAAATTTAAATATCCTACTCAGTAGGTCAAGAAATCATCACATAAATTTGCTATCTACTTGGGATAATGGGTAGAAAAGTAAAATCCAAGCTCTATGCTTATGTCTTATCTTAAATGGGTAACATTTAAGATAAAAAACTTTTGTTACTTGTGAGATTGATCAGCCCTGAGCTAAAATTTAACTTACTTCTCTGTAATTACAAAACACTTAGGTGTCTAACAGCCTATAACAAATGTTACTCCCCTACATGTTCCTGATTCTGGTAGCTATGGCACTTTAAAAAGCAATTATCTCTAAAGAAACATTCACAGTAAAAAATAAATAAAACTCATATACATATATATATATATGTATATATATATATATATATATATATATATATATACATACATACATATACACATACATACATATATACTTACATCAGAAACAGAAGGAACACAATCAGTATAAAAGCCAAGGATGTACCAAATGGTAGAATAACACTCAGCTACTCATATGGAACCAATAAAAATAACAATTTAAATGATGTGCATCTGAAATGTGCATCTGAAATACACAAAATGATGAAGGAGAACATGTAATCAAAAGAGCAGAAACAGCATATTATGAAAAAGAGAGAAGATAAATTAGAAAAAGAAAAATTGAATAGCCATTCAAGAATGGTTAAATGTTACCATCAAAATAAAACTCATAGAGGAGAAATTTAATCAGTATATTAGAAAATATACTTAAAGAAAATCAGTCACTTTGAACGTGGATATGAAGAAACCTTAGAGAATTCATTAAAAAAAGAATAATACATGAGATATATGTGTGAGACAAGTAAACATCCAAGCAGAATAGGATGAGAAACCCAACATGCTGCTCACAAAATTATAACACTGGTAGGCAGGCACCTTGATAAAACTATGGAAGAACTATGCCATTCAAAGGAAAACAGTTAAGTTTACTGTATTAGTTTTCTAGGGCTGTCATAACAAAGTGCCACAAACTGGGTAACTTAACAGAAATTTATTTTTTTCATAGTTTTAGAGGCTGGAATTCCAAGATCAAGGTGTTGGCTAGGTAGATTTCATTCTGAGGTCTTTTGCCTTAGATTGCAGAGCCATCTTACCTTCTCACTCCTCCCCACATGGTCTTTCCTCTAAGGGCAGACACCTTGGAGTCTCTGTGTGTCAATACTTTCTCTTTTAGGAACACCAGTGAGATAAGATTAGGGTGCACACTGTTGGCCTCATTATAATGTAGTCACTTATTTAAAGGCTCATCTCTAAACACAGTCTCATACATTCTGAGGTACTAGAATGTTAGGACTTCAACATATGTTTTTTGTTGTTGTTGTTGTTGAGATGAGTTTGGACACAATTCACACCAAAAGAACAAAAAGGAGTATCTAAAAAAGAACTGACAATCAGACCACTCATTATGAAATAAATGCCAGGGGGAAAGACAATACTGAGGTTCCTCAGGTTAAAACAGTCTTGACATACATTTTGAGTTTTCAACTCTGACTCCCATAAAAACTGTAAAAAATTGAAACGTGAGTTCTTTGGCTTATGCTGTCAGCATCATACTTATGGACTACATGGGTGAACTAGATTGGTTGCACACTGCGGAAGAATATGCAATAAGGTGGCATATGAATGAGGGAGTTGACATCATGCATTTTTTTGTCATTTTTTTCTGTTACTAAAGTATAGAGTACAGTTCAGTTTATTGATGTCCTTTTTCTTTTTTTGTGGCTTAGATGTGTTTATATGTTCTAGATTATAATTTTACATGATTTTACAACTGTGTTAGGATAGGTAAGTGACAGGGTAGGGTGTGTTTTGACTTATACCAAAATTTGGGTTACATCACTGTCATAGGAACTGAACTGAGTCATAACCTGAGAAACCCCTGTTATGCCTCCCAAATACTAATGGAAAATAATGTCAGTCTAGAAATCCATAGTCACAGTAAATTTTTTATTGATAGAATTTAGAGAGAAAGAGAAAAGGAGAGGGGGGGAGGAACATTCATTTTTGTTCCCTTAGGTATGTGTTTATTAGTTGCTTCCCGTACATCCCCTGACTGGGGATTGATCCTACAACCTTGGTGTTTTGGGAAGGTGCTCTAACCAGCTGAGCTAACTGTCCAGAGCAGAATATATTTTTTAGACACAAAAATAGAACTTGAAAAAAAATAAAAAACAGAATTATTTTTTAAACACTTTCACTGAAAAATTTACTGGTGGTCAAATTTTAGAAAAAAAAAGAAACTGAACTTTGAAGAAGCAATAATATACAAGTCCAAATGATTAGCAAAAGGATTTAAAACATTTTGGTATATCTAGATAATTATTTATTATAAATATGTGATGAATAGGTATGTGAATACAGGGGTGGGCAACAGTAGAGTTACAGTTGTGAGTATGTGAACACTGAGCTTACTTGCATACAATTTATTAATTATTGCATTATTTTCCATACAAACAACTGTAAGCTTACTTCTGCCCATCCCTGTATTTACACATATATGCCTTTTTACAAATGCTCGTTTACATGCCCCCTTTTTAATACAAAGGAAATATGTCACCTTCAGAATGCTGAGTAGGCAAGTTTATTCCTGAAGTTCCTGTGTTAACTTTATTCTTTGGTTAGATATGTTGTCCTGTATGTGAAAGAAGCATGAGTAATATCAAAACATCAGCATCACAACCACTCAATCCATACAAAATAAATGCAGTACAATGAATACATATTCAGGTGATTTTTAGTTGTTTAGATTTATTTATGTATCTCTGAAATTAGAAAGACCTTACTATTTTACAGGGTTTGTTCTCACGGCTATGGCTTCTTGAACTTATAACACCATTTCAGATTAAGCTATATCTCAGAGTGTTGTCTATATACTTGGAAGACAGTTATACCTTTTAAAAAGCATACCATACTAAAAATACCTTGAGATGTAAAGTCTTGCTGAACAGGATTTTGTTTCTGATTTGTTACTTACTAGTTTGCAACACTGATTAAGTTTCATAACACACTATGGAGTGTAAAGTTCCCCTCAATGTAATAAAATAATCTATCCCTCAAGGGTTTATTGGGGAGATTAAAAGATTATGTGTGCAATGCTCTTAGCACACTGCTTGGCAAATAATAAAGGTTCAATAAATATAACTTTATTCTTCCACAAGTCCCTTATAAAGTAAAGTAATGAAATAAGTTCTATTGCATTTTTATTGCCTTTAAAGCAATGGTAATTGAAATTAAAGGTCTCAGATGTCTCATATGGAATGGAGCTTTGTTAATTACAAAATGTTGACTAAGCTAAAAGAAAGCTGGGGTGACACTAAAAATTTCTAAGTAATTATTAGTTCCACTTTTTCATGTTTTCACCTTAGTTTCATTTTAAAACTGATATTTCTATTTTAAAATAGTGATTTGTATTTTTATTATTAGATATTTATACTAACACATGCCATTTAAAATTACCCTGGTGGCCCTGGCCTGTTGGCTCAGTGGTAGAGTGTCGGCCTGGCGTGTGAAAGTCCCGAGTTTGTTTCCAGGCCAGGGCACACAGGAGAAGCACACATCTGCTTCTCCAACTTTCCCCTCTCTCCTTTCTCTCTATCTCTCCCTTCCCCTCCTGCAGCCAAGGCTCCATTGGAGCAACATTGACCCGGGCACTCAGGATGGCTCCATGGCCTCCGCCTAAGGCGCTAGAATGGCTCCAGTTGCAACAGAGCAACACCCTAGATGGACAGAGCATCAGTCCCTAGTGGGCATGCTGGTGGATCCTGGTTGGCACATGCAGGTATCTGTCTCTTTGCCTCCCGCTTCTTACTTCAGAAAAAAAAAAAAATTACCCTGGTAACCTTGACTAGATAGCTCTTTTAGTTAGAACATCATCCAAAAGTGCAGACGTTTCCAGTTCGATCCCTTGTCAGTGTACATACAGGAACAGATTGATGATCTTATCTCTCTTTCTTTCTCTCTCCATTTGAAATCAATAAAATAAACCCATTTACAAAACTTACTCTGTTTGACTTTGAACTCTCCACTTCAGTGGTGGTGAACTGCTAGTCCAATATTCTCTTTCTATAGACAGTAGGGCAACTTTGTAAGTAATTACCCTTCAAAAGGTGAGTCCTAATGATAGTGATGGTATACAATAAATTCCCATTTACTTGGGCTTAAAAAAACAATAAAACTTAAGTGGTCAGAATTTATTTCTATTCGTTATCAATAGTAACTAGATCCTATCACAGTTCTAATCAAACAGAAAACATCCTCCTATTGCTCTTTCTGGTTTTCAAGGACCCCGTGTCACCCCTTGGGCTCATTCTACACTGCAAAGTGTTCACCTCCAGGTCACACTGGGCCCTTTATCCTAGGTGTTTATCTGTTTTAGTCCAAAAGCCAAAGGCCATTTGCTCCAGTATAAGTTTAGCTCCTAAGTGTTTTAGTTATGTTAACATATTTTAAATCCTGGTTTTATTTGTATTTTTTTCATGTTTTCTGGTTTTTGAACATTCTGTTGGAAATTACTGTTTTAGTATGGTTATCTTTTATATGATCTCTAGTGTGTACCAGGACCTTCTGCCAGTCAGTACACATGAAAAACATGGAAAGTTCCCAGGAGTTCTGATTATAATCCGAGTGCTCTAGGCCAGACCAGTTTACTGATCCTAAAAAATGGTCATATTCCTACTATAATTGTAGGATTATCTATTGTTGACGGAGGTAAATTTTATACATAATATTTTGCATATGTTCTTAATCACTCTCATTTTCACTTCTGATCTTGCTTTTTGTATACACATAGACAAACATATACTTATATACAGACACACATAAAAATATGTTTCATATAATTCAGTGGTGTGTAATAGATGTATGTTTACCTTATGTTCAGAAGGATAGACTATAGGGGTGTGTATATATATGTGTATTTTTGTGGTACTAGTTTGTTGGTAGTAAACATGTAATTGACTGGCAGGCAAGTAACATAAATTTGAACTAATTTTATTCTATTTTCTAGAGGTAAACCAAATAAATCATTTTAGATTTTTGTATTCAGAGTTTTAGTTATAAAATAAGAGGACTCAAGAAATAATTTCTAATGTCATTTCTACCTCTGTCATTTTTTAAATAATTTTATTATATAATTTCTTAAGGTAGAGCTTCAAGTAATATTCTAAAAATTTTAAATAAATATGACTACTATAGTTCTCATGTTGAATATAAAATTCAATTGAAATAAAAGTTTTATTTACTTTATAAGTACCATAATTTATCTTATTAATAAAGATTACAATGAAGTATGAATCACATAATTTATATATATTACATATTTCAATACAAAGAGGTAGTTTTTCTCTAAAACAATCCACCTTTGAAAACAAGGAGAAAATATGGAAAATATAGAGGTTCATGTACTGAAACTTGTGGTATACTAGATACTGTAAAACTCGCTTTACAAATATCACCTCAATTGACTATCAAATAAGCTTTCAGAAATGAGTTTTATTTTTTCAATCATAAAGATCATTTCATATAATAAAAATCTAGGTTCAAGTTATATGTGACTTAACTTATGTTCATAAGGCAGTAAGTAGTAGTAAGTCATGAAAATAACATGTAAACTCAGCTCTTTCTAACCATAATTTCCAACTTTTTATGAATTTTAGAAGATTAATTTCAAAGGAACCAATTTTGTTCCTTCATCACTTAATGTAAAATCACTTTCCTATTTTTAAAAAGTTTTTATTTATTGATTTTATTTTTTAACTTTTTTTAAGGAATTTATTTAATTTTTAGTGATGAGAAAGAGAGAAAGAGAGAGAGAGAAGGAAAGAGGGGGAGAGAGGAGGAGGGGAGGAGCAGGAAGCATCAACTCCCATATGTGCCTTGACCAGGCAAGCCCAGGGATTTGAACCGGCGACCTCAGTGTTTAATGCTTTATCAACTGCACCACCACAGGTCAGGCTATTTATTGATTTTAGAGAAAGAGGAAAGGAAAGAGAGAGAGAGAGAGAAACATCAGTCATATCCTGTATGTAACCTGACTAGGGATCGAACTGGCATCCTCTGTACTTCAGGATGATGCTCTATCAGCAGAGCTATCTGACCAGGGCTCATTCCATCATTTTCAAGACTTCAATCTCATGTGCTTTAATGTTACTTTCCATGAATACCAAGACCCTGTTTGATGAATAAGAAGTCTGTCTCTCATATTTAGCTAATGTACCTGCGAGCTAGGTAAATTGGAACTTCTCTGAAAACTCAGCCATTTATAAACTGACTCTTCCAGAAGAAGTTGCTAATTTCTGTATATGCAGCTTTGTCTGTATTCTGATATTTTGGACCAACTTTTTTAACATTTATTATCTATTTATCTCATCTTTTTCCAGGTTGTTTCCAAATAATATTCAGAATTCTGACATAAGTGGAAGATATAGGTGAGTGGAGAATACAGAAGTTGTGAATAGAGAGTACTACAATTCAATTTAAAATATTAAATTTATATTTTTAAAATCAACATCCTGGAAACTTTAAAATATTAGAAGATTCTATTTCTGTCACTGATTATATTGATAAAAACAGGAGCATTTTTAAATTTTTATTGAATCGTAGGGGATATTAATGTATTGATATTTTTGTTTTGATTTAATTTGTTTTGTTTCAGAAATTTTGTCTCTGAAAAGTTAAATTAGCCAGTGGATTTAATATTCACATATGTGGGTATTTGGATATCATATGCTTTGTTCTCATTTCATAGACAGTTGTTTCCAATTCTAATGTACAAATGGTTTGAGGACCTCTCTCCCTTAATAATGTCACAGTTTTGACAAATCTAATCAAGCTTTTTCTTGGTCTATCTTTCATCATTAATTTAAGTTGCTAAAGTCATTTGGTGAAAAATAATTTATCATAAAGTATAACTGCTTCTTCCCACTGTAAAATAGATTTACATCTAGAATGTTAAATCTTCTTAATGACTGTAAATCCACAGTTTTATTTAGAGAGTATTACACTGCCTACACTTCAGAAATCTACTTGCTGCTCTCATTTTCACTTTGAAATGCTAAGGATAAGCCATTGAACTCTTTTTTTTTTTTTTACAGGGACTAAGAGAGTCAGAGAGAGGGATAGATAGAGACAGACAGGAACGAAGAGAGATGAGAAGCTCCAGTAATCAGTTTTTTCTTGCAACTCCTTATTTGTTCATTGATTGCTTTCTCATATGTGTCTTGACCACGGGCCTTCAGCAGACCGAGTAACCCCTTGCTTGAGCCAGCTACCTGGGTCCAAGCTGGTGAGCTTTTTTTTTTTTTTTTGCTCAATCCAGATGAGCCCACGCTCAAGCTGGCAACCTCGGGGTCTTGAACCTGGGTCCTCTCCATCCCAGTCTTTCGCTCTATCCACTGCACCACTGCCTGGTCAGGCAAGCCTTTGAACTCTTGAGATTGTAAGACTACCTATCATATGAAATTAGACAGTTCAAAAGAAAGATGATAATTTCTATTGCGGAAAGTTAGGTGATGAAGATGAATTTACCAAAGTAGGCTTTTCCATGTATGGTATAAATATTCACTATGCAGCACTTCATATCCTCTATACCAGGTTCGAGGCATTTGACAACAAAATTAATGAGTAAATGATGATGTAAAAATGTAGGAAAACTAAAATTTAGATAGGCTATTAGCTTGATGTTCAATGCACTTTTTATTCAAATAAATGGCATAAGTTTTTATCCTGTAAATATTTGGATATAAGCTTGGCTTGTTCAGTTTAGCAATAGGAATATTTCACTATTTATATTTATATAAAATTATAAAAATATTGATGTTTTCTCTTCTATTTGTATTTTTTCTTTCTTCCATGTGATTAAAATTACTTTGATTAATAATACATTCATTTTCTTAAATACAACTGTTTTAACCAACTATATCCAAGTAAATTTAATAGGTTCTAAGAACAAATATACAAAACCATATTAGTTATTTACTAGATGATAAAATGTTATTCATTAATTCATGTAAATGGCTACTATTTTGTCAGTGAAGGAAATGCAGTGTATCTTATGCATCTGACTATATTCAAGAAGTAATTTCAACCTTAAAGTAATCTGTTAAATTGAATTATTTAAAAAATACCTTAAAATGTGCATTATTTCTAATCTGTATAGTACTGCTCTGTATTCATCTAATTAATTCATCACTTTAAACCCCTGAAAGTAGTAAGAAGGTGGATTTTTTATATAAGTTACTCATTTTTAAAATACTAGGTCTTTGAATGAAGCAGAAAAATCCTAGAGATTTAGGGGTTTTATGTACTAGAATGCTAGTTGCTGAAAAATTAATGCTATTTATTTTGAAGAAAAGCAAATGTAAAAAGTCCTTATGTTGACAAAAGATAGTTTTATTAGATCTTCAAAATTTTGTTGGAAGTGAATATATTCAATGGTTCTTTCTACCAATAACCCTGATTGGATCAATTGAAAACATCCATGCTATTTTTGAAACACGGATAGAGGTACATGTTATCAACTTTGCTGGTTTCACTATGAAGGATTATACAAAAAAGTAGAAAATGAGAACTTGATGCATAGGTATAGAGGACTTAATTGGGGACCTCAGTTCCATTTCTTGTCAATAAAGACAAACACATAATGTGAACAATTCTTTAAGAAATAATACACAGAAAGACAAATGGTACAGTGGATGGAATATTTTTTCTTTTTAAGTCCACTACTTTAACGTTGCAAAACATGGGCAGATACACTGGATCATTTTTTATGAATACAGATAAAAGCCACAGAGCATACAAGATTGTCTTTTACATTTTTATAAACCTTTTTTATTAAAAATGTCTTGGACAGCCTGACCAGGTGGTGGCGCAGTGGATAGAGTGTCAGACTGGGATGCGGAAGACCCAGGTTCGAGACCCCAAGGTCGCCAGCTTGAGCGCGGGTCCATCTGGCTTGAGCAAAAGCTCATCATCTTGAACCCAAGGTCACTGGCTCCAGCAAAGGGTTGCAGGGTCTGCTGAAGGCCCGTGGTCAAGGCACATGTGAGAAACAATCAATGAACAACTAAGGTGTTGCGAAGGCAATGAAAAACTAATGATTGATGCTTCTCACCTCTTTCTCCGTTCCTGTCTGTCTGTCTCTATCTATCCTTCTCTCTGACTCTCTCTGTCCCTGTTTAAAAAAAAAAAATGTCTTGGACATATTTCAGAATTTTTATTTGTTTTCTATACTGTGGTATTTGCATTAAAATTTTATATTACCTTCCAATCTAATATTTATTTTAGTAAGTTAACTAGATTTTTAAAGTGCCAATTTCATTAGATTCAAGATTAGTGTTAAAAATTCAATTTTGACATGTTTGTCTCTGACATTTTCAAATAAGATTAAAAATACATGCATAAATATTAGATTTTTTTCTTACATTGATCAACAATTATGTGATACATTTCAACAGAACATAGATTCATTTCTATGAAATGTTTAAACGAAACTTAAAAAATAAGGGGTAGTGTTATCTTAATTATATATGTTAAAAAATAAATTTATATTCCTTTTAAGAAAACCTGAATCTGATGACACATAGGGTAATATTGTTTGGAGATAATGTCTTTGACAAGTCTGATAAAAAAATCAACAATTCTATAATTAATTTAGATGCTTCAGAGGTTTACAAAATAGTTCTAATTATTTTTATCTCAGTTTGCTTTTGTCTATATGTTTTTCTACTTTTTGATTAAAAATGTCATGTAAGATGAAAAATTAAAAAATTATATCTAGTGAAAATCTAAGATATCAATAAAACAATTGTGAAAAATCTTTTGTATGGTTTATTAAGAAAAACAATATAAAATGACTTGTGAAAAACATGACACTAGTTATTGTCAAATTTATAAATTAAAAATACAAATTCTATGTTTTTAGAATTGCATTTAAGCTAATGTTAATTCTATAATTTACTCTGCACTAATTTACATAGAATTACTAATAAAGTAAAATATATTACCACTTATTAGATCTTTTCACTAAGCATTAGGGAACACAATGCCAAATCCTAACTGATTGTTTTATAAAGTAATTTCTTGGACAAGATCTTTACATTACTATTCATATAAAATTTCCTTTTTTGATTACACTTTCAAATAAGCACTGATTATTTAATCCATAAATTAACACATACATTATGTTATGAATTATTATTCAATCATGACTTAACTAAGTTAGAGTTTTGCTAATTGTGTACAGTAGGTAATTTTGTAATCTTTCTGTTTCATTTTCATCATTTCTAAAAATAAAAACATAATTGGACTTGCCTTTGTGGGCTTTTGTAAGCATTCAATATGTTTTTAAGTCCACCCACAGAAACCACTTACCAAATAATACCTTTAATTATGAAGCAACTTAACCGATGTTGGCATGACTATTTTACATCTAGCATGCTGTATTTAATAATCTATCATTAAGATAGGAAACCTAAGTTTTCTCCAGAGGTAATGATATATTAATATACACTATATTTTTAGCTATAAAATATGTTGGATTTCTCTCCCAAAGTTCAGTTTGATATTAGTTTATCTTGAGCCATAATTTTATAAACTCACAGTGACCATTATTTAATAATGACTTATAAGGTTTTAATAGAAATGAAAGTTTTATTTTCTAAAATCAGTCTGTAGAACATATTTATATCTTTTCTTTATACAAATTATAATACAAATAAGAAATGTCTCTCAGCTAATACTTTCTAATTTTTTTATTTTTATTTTTTATTTTTTTATTTTTTTTCAGGGACAGAAAGAGAGTCAGTGAGAGGGTTAGATAGGGACAGACAGACAGGAATGGAGAGAGGTGAGAAGCATCAATCATTAGTTTTTCATTGCCATTACGACACCATAGTTGTTCATTGATTGCTTTCTCACATGTGCCTTGACCGCAGGCCTTCAGAAGACCAAGCAACCCCTTGCTGGAGCCAGCGACCTTGGGTCCAAGCTGGCGAACTTTTGCTCAAGCCAGATGGGCCCGCGCCCAAGCTGGTGACTTCGAGGTCTGGAACCGGGATCTTCCTCATCCCAGTCTGACGCTCTATCCACTATGCCACTGCTTGATCAGGCTCTCAGCTAATACTTTAGGACAAACAGGAAGAAACAAATAGATACTATGGCATTGATATCATAGCATTTTGTTTTCCTACTCAATTATTTTTTTGTGACAGAAGGGTTTTATAACTAAGTATATAAACAGACCTGAATAAAATTGGAAATTTCTTTATTACAACAAAAACAGGGTCTAGTGATACTTTGCTAAATGCACAGTTTATAAAGAAACACAATTTTTAAATAAACATGTGATATTCATCTTGATTTGAATTCATAAACAGATGCCTATGGCCTGACCTGTGGTGGTGCAGTGGATAAAGCATCAACCTGGATTACTGAGGTCGCTGGTTCGAAACCCCCAGCTTGCCTTTTCAAGGCGAGAAGCAACGGTTGTAAATTGATGCTTCCTGCTCCCACCGCATCTGCTTTCTCTCTCTCTCTCTCTCTCTCTCTCTCTCTCTCTTCTCTCTCTAAAATCAGTAAATAATATCTAAAAAAATAGAATAAATAAAATAATAAAAAGATGCCTACGTTAGATTGGTACATTGACATAGCTTCTTTTAATATTGTTTTAGCACTATTTTTGGTGTGAGATTTAGTGAAAAATGCATGGTAAACTGAGAAAAGTTGAAGTGAAGAGGTGGCAACTTCTCCAACACATTAAATAAGAAGTTGAATCAGAAAGTAACACCAGGTAAGCTAAGTGTCCAGTGAACAAACAGCTACCCCAAATAACAGTTTTCCCCCTTAACACACCACTTTCATTTTATTCATTTAAGCCACCCATTTACTTACTCAGTTAGCAAACATTTACTCAGCTCTTGCTGGGTGCAGGGCTACTACTCTAGGAACAAGAAACAAAATGGTGAACAAAATACTTACAACATACTACTCTGGAATTAAAAAGTGGTAGAGAATAAAGAAAATGAACAAGGGTGAAAGGTCCTGTGAAAACCAGAAAGTTCCAAGGAAGCATGCAGAAAAAGACCTGAGAGAATCTCTGGGGTCCAAGTTTTCTGAACTTCAGTTTGCTAATCTGAATATGAGAGTGGAAACTCTCTGAGATAAGTTTTTATAAATCATCTGTGATGTTGATAATTATTAGAACAGAAAAGAAATCATGAGATATTTCATTTACTTCTGAGATATAGGAATTGGCTATTACTAATATGCTGGCAAATTTTAATCTCTTTTTTCATCATCTTAATTTATGCAGGTGATTCTTGTTCCATACAAAGTCTTTTTATTAAAGTTTATTAAAGTCTATTATTGAAGTCTAAGTATTGAACTCATTCCTACTTCAGCTACTCCTGGCCTTTATCCTCCATATATTTCTTTTTTTAAAAAAGTGCTTTTTTATTGCCTGAACAGACGGTTGGTGGCACAGTGGATAGAGAGTCGGTCTGGGATATGGAGGACCCAGGTTCGAGACCCTGAGGTCCCTAGCTTGAGCGCAGGCTCATCTGGTTTAAGCAAAGCTCGCTAGCTTGATTGAGCCCAAGGTCGCTGGCTCCAGCAAGGGGTCACTTGGTCTGCTGTCACCCCCCCCCCCCGGTCAAGGCACATATGTGAAAGCAATCAATGAGCAACTAAGATGCCACAACAAAGAATTGATGTTTCTCATCTCTCTCCCTTCTTATCTGTTCCTATCTGTCCCTCTCTCTGACTCTCTCTGTTTCTGCCATATACAAAAATGAAAGAAAGAAGAAAGAAATAAAAGAAAGAAGAAAGAAAGAAAGAAAGAAAAAAAGAAAGAAAGAAGAAAGAAAGAAAGAAAGAAAGAAAGAAAGAAAGAAAGAAAGAAAGAAAGAAAGAAAGAAAGAAAGAAAATAAAAGAAGTGCTTTTTAACTGGGGCAATTTTGCCCCCCACCAGGGGATATTTGACACTATCTTGAGATATTTTTGATTGTTACAGGTTGGAGTGGGATGCTATTAGAATCTAATGGGTAAAGGGCAGTGATACTGCTAAGCATCCTATAATACAAAACAAACAAACAAACAAACAAAACAAAAAAACAAGTAATATCTGGTCCCAAATGTCAAAAGTGCCAAGTGGAAAAAAAACCTTCTTTGAAAAAAGTAATATACCTCCTCCTTACTTCATTTCCTTTGTTTCATATGCTTAATCAAAATACATAGTATAAAAGAGTTATTTTTAATATAATAATTATTGAACTTACTAGTCTATTTCTTTATACATTACCCAATTATATAACATTAACAAATGTATGCATTTATGTATAAATTCAACAAATACTAATCAAAGGTCTGCTATGTTCTAGGCATTTAGCTCAATAAAATGATAAGTAAAACTTAAAATCTTTCCATTACCATAGAGAAAATGTATCTAAATGTTTAGAAATATGTGATGTTTAAACTGTTTCATGACTTCGGGTGGTGAAAATACAATATAATATACAGATAATGTATTGTAGAAATGTACACTTGAAACCGATATAATTTTATTAACTATTGCCACCTCAATACATAAAATAAAAATAAAACTCTTTCTTGCTTTAATATATTTCTTGCAATGTGTATTTCAGGACATAAAAATGAACATGAGTACCTAGAAAAAAAGTTATTTGAAAAATTGCACAGATTTGCCTGACCAGGCGGTGGCACAGTGGATAGACGCCTGACTGGGATGCGGAAGACCCAGGTTCGAGACCCCAAGGTTGCCAGCTTGAGCATGACCCATCTGGCTTGAGTAAAAGCTTGCCGGCTTGGACCCAAGGTCGCTGGTTCCAGCAAGTGGTGGCTCCCTCTGCTGAAGGCCCCTGGTCAAGGCACCGCGTGTGAGATTGCAATCAATGAACAACTATGATGTTGCAATGGCAACAAAAAACGAATGATTGATGCTTCTCATTTCTCTCTGTTCCTGTCTCTCTGTCCCTATCTATACCTCTCTCTGACTCTCTCTCTGTCCCTGTAAAAAATAAATAAATAAAACATTTTTAAAAAAAGAAAAATTGCACAGACTTTTAAGTGTGAGAGATAACATGGTGTGAGAGCTGAGGGACTGAGAGCAACGAAGAAAGAGTGATTGGCAGAGAAAGCTGACTGATTAGAACTGCAGATTTATGGGAAAACAAAGGCTTCAATTCAGGGATTTCTGGTGGGTTAAAAATTGGGAGCTTTAATTAGGACAACCAGACCAAGTTGCTGACCTGGAATAAGTGAATATGCACCATCATTCTAACTTAATCACAGACATCAGCATAGAATTTAAAAGTTGTATAGATCATCTATAGAGGGAAGATACTACAACAAGAAAGTTGAGAGTTTGTCATATATGCTTGTGGCACTTTAAGCTCATGTGCTTGCATTGAGATTGCTTACTTACATTGATGCAAATGACTGAAATAATCACTGCTTGCTGCCACTGCTTATTTTTACTTATTTAACCTATGTAAATATGCAAAGATAAGGATATTAATAACATTTATATTCACCTGATTTTCTCAATAAAATTCAAGGTAAAATATAATACATTTTAAATGTATTAAGATTAATAAAATTATTTATTAGATGGAGATGGAAGAGATCACAGTTTAAATACAACTTCTTAGTATTTTTAGTTAATAAAACTAAATATCTCCAGTCATAGACAAAAAAGTATTAGAAGGGTATCTAAGAATAACATGAAAAATTATAATCATGTAATATATTGCATGTGTATATAAATATATAAGTAAAAATGAAGAATAAACCACATTTTACCCAAATTATCTGAATATTTCAGGCAGTAGCATCTCTTTTATTTCTATTAAGTAAGATCCAGTCAAAATTTCAAAGACCAGCTCTTAGGAGTATATGTATGGCTTGCTCTCATTCTGCCAAGGAAAAAACCATTTCCTTTATTACATTTGGATTCATCCAGAAAAATGAAATTTGTACTACATTTCTTTGTGTTGTTTTGGCCTTAGTCAAGAACACCTCATAAAAAGACTCACATCAGGGCAGTTTGTGGAGGAAGGGTGAAAATAATCTAGCATTTACTTAATAGTTACCCTCACTTCAGCTAAATAGTATTAATGTAGTACAAAAGAAGTATATAAATTAGAGAAATAACATAATTTATATAAAGTAAAAATTTAAATTATGAAAAAGGAACATAATTGAATTAAGATAGTTATATATAAACTTCTTAAGATAAATTACATTAATAACAATTAATCATTAGGTCATCTATATATATATTTATAAAGCAGACAAATTAAGACATTTCTGTATTCAGAAGAGATTGAGAAACATCCCCTAGTATTTAAAAATATTAGAGAAGAAGCATGCAAAGCTAACTTTGTCACTGAATTTTTACTACATTTCCATAAAAATAGAAAGTTTGTTTTTTAGTTCTGTTATAACTCTTATTGTAACTCATTAACAGTTTGTGAAAATAGGCTGTAACTTTATCAGGATGAAAATAGCTCTTTAAATAGACACAAAATTAAAAATAAGGAATACAAAGATTCAGGAGAGAAATGACCTTTCTAAACAAAATGATATTGATATATTTATATACTCAAAAAACCATTTTGAGTATATATGTATATAAACATTTACTATTACTGGCATATTAATAAAATAAATCTTTTAGATTAGCCAAAGTGAAGACTGAAAGTGAGAAGCTGATACTCTAAAGCAGATGAGAGTTCATCAATAGCTCCACACATGCATGGATTCCTTTGATGTGATGGAGGGATGGCTCCTCTGAAGAAGCTGCTTTCCTTCGTCATTTAATGTTTTTGCATGATTCAAATATAACTGAGTTTCATACAGAATTCTTCATCTTTGGGGTTTAAATTTAAAAAGCTCAGATTAATATGCAGTTTTAACAAGTTAAAATGATTCTTAAATGAGCAAATAATGACATAAAAATAAACATTTTGTATATTGTTGGGTAATTATGGAGGGAATAGTGTTACAAACAATTTGATATCAAAAATTGTACCTTTTCTTTAAGGGAATCTGCCTTAATTAAACAAAAAATGTAAGAAAAGTTTGTTTTATTCGCAACTATGTATTATATGTATTACAGATTTCTTTCTTTTTGCAGCTGAGAAATGTAGAGGATACAAAATATTTATGACCCTAGAAGTAAAACAAATGACATATTTGTCAATAAATTAGACTGAGCAAATGTCTATAGTGTTCTCCAATTTAGCCATGCCCTCCCTTTGATCTGAAACATTTCCCAACATTCACTGCAAGTCAATGTAAAGATTCCTTTGATGTGGAACTGCTGTACACCCACTTATAATGATTTGCATATATTGTGAAGTGATGGCAACAGGTCCAGGTAATATCTGTTTTCTCATATAGATAGAATAAAATGAATAAAGGGAATAATTTGAACCATTCAGGTTTGCCAAAAAGAGTAAAGTATACTAAGTAGCTAAGTGGAATCATTAAGCTTAAGGTAGAAAAATTAATCATTGAAACTTACACTTGATGTTAATTTCATCAGATAAATCTGAAAATACAGTAAGCTTGCTGAAATATCATATAAAACAAAAGAGTCTGCTCTCTAAAATTTCAACAAAATTGAGAAATTTTGGATTGTTTTCTGAAAAAATTATTTCATTCTTTTGTGTGGAGAAATCTATAGCAATAATAATAAAAGTTATTATTTTTAAATCACTTCATAATGAAGAAATGTTCTATTTTCCTTAGTCTTTTATATAAGGATGACTAAATAATTAAGTCAGGTATTAATGCAACTAATGTGTTTATAAATAATATTAAGAAGTTACAAAATAGTCTCAATTCAATTATACTTTTTATATATCATAATTTAAGTTTTCATTTCAATATAAATTATATTATTTTCCAAACTTATATTTGTTGCTTAAAATATGATCTCACATGTTAAACTTTAGTAAGGAGTAACTACTCACAAATAAATTAAATATTATGTATGAGTATATAGGTTGATGAATAAAAATAAATAATTTTTTCAATAATTAAGTATTAATAATATCTTTATATTTTTGGTGGTCTTCTCAAATTTCTATGTTAACAAGACTATTTTTAAAAATGTTTATCCCTTTGGTCTCTGGTAGTATTTCACTTTTACTTTAAATGCTCTTTCCCTTCGTGAGTACAAAATATTGTTAATATAAATAAATGGTTGGAAAATACATGTTTTAAATGATTCAAAATTTTTGGCAAAACCACATATCCTTATCCATTAAAACAGGTTTAAAGTGTACCTAGTATTGGAAATCCATATTTAAAATAGAAGGTAGAGGTCATTCTTGCTCAAAACCAAATTACCCAATAAACAATGCATGCTATATCTCATATCAAATATAAAATACTTTAGTATATATAAACAATATTTGACCAAAGAACACTTCAATTGATTGACGTTATTAGAAAGGCATAGATTATATAAAATATGATGCAAGTATAATTACCAAATAAAGTAATTTATGTCCCAAACTGTAGGTTCCAAGCCTATAGTCATGAAATCTGTTGTTGATTAAAATAATTGCTACTTTATTTCTCACTCAATTAATTGTCAACTTTCTAAAATTTTAAAGAAATATATTTATAAATACTTCTTTGATTAAAATTCCTTTTCTATTAGAGCTCTGGAAGTCAAATGATTCCATTATGTCCCAGAAATTCTAAGCATCATTTAAGCTACTTAAATTCTTAATGACTTCTTCTATTCATCACAGTAAAGATAGTTATTGATCATGCCCTTGTTTTTAATTTGAACGTGTTCATTCTTTTATGTCCTTTGTTATATGAATGCTGTATACCTAATCTAATAAAGTTTTCTTTGAGCAGAAAACAAATCATACATCCATTTCCTACCTTCACAAAACCCAGTTCATTGCTGAATGTAAATTATTGTTCACAAAAAAATGATAAATTGTTCTTTTAAAAATATGCTCCATTTTTAAGAAATGTGACATGTAGTAGAACCTAGCAATATTTTATTTTATACTTTATCATTTATTTGCTTTATGGTTTTTATATGGCTATGTAAAGCACATTTGTTAATCTAAATAAAACTTATTTCTAGGGAAAGACATTCATTGTTCATGTCACATATGAGCTATTTATTTATCTTTACACCGATCTTGAGTTTTACTCTTTCCATTTTATAGGACAAGATATTGATGATCAGTAACATATATAAAAAAAACCCACTAGGGGTTAGATCTTGCATCTCTAAATAGTGGGAAACAAGCAAGTCCTGTCCTTCATACATCTGCTCTGCTGTACAACACCTGTACTATGGTTAATAATTCTGGGAATATGGTTAATAATTCTGCTGGATTCTCATCCAATTTATTGAGCAGGACACTACAATTCTATAGTAGTTTCAGAAGAAATGACTTAATATAATTAAAAATCCCAGAATGTATGTGAAAGTTTCCTTAGAGAAATCATTCTTCTCCATGTTTACTAAAACCATTTTCATATGTTTTAAGCTAACGCATTCAATTTTCAATACAATTTTGTGAAAGAGGACAATCTTCTCACCTTGCATATTTGATATATTTATTTTTATTTTTTGTTTCTCTGCTTAATAACAACTTATTTTATTTTTCACTTAACATTTACATGTTTACAATGAATTCACATAAACTGTTTTCAAGATACTGATTTCCAAAATGTTGTAGAAAACAAAAGTAAATGCCATGATTTTTAAAAATAATGTAGCTTTTTATAGTAGAAACACATTATGCATCTTAACTTACTGCTCTGAACAGTTGTAAATTTTCCCAATAAAGACACTTTGAAAATTCATTGTTTTAATAACTGAAACAAAATAGTCAGAAATGCATTTTGAAATCAACTAGGTTTATTACAAAACTTTGTTATAAGTATTTAAGGTTTTCACCTCAGAATTACCACTGGAATCCATCTTCAAGTAAAAATCTTCCAGATCTTGAGTTTTAAAGTCTTAACAACTGAACAACTATAAACAAGGACAATAGATTGTACAGAAAAAAATATAAAGTGAACACATTCTATACCCCTTGAATTGTGACTTTCTCACTATGCTTAATTCTTTAAAAAAAATTAAAAGCTACTAAGTTTGCATTTAAATTTTTACTAACAAAGTACCGTTATTCTTATGTTTGAATTTTGACAGAGTCATCATGTAATCTAATTTGTTAGAAATTGTGAGTTAAAATATTGTAATCATTTTCTCATTTGATTCATTTTAGTTTAGTAAAACTTAATCAGATGCCATGGATAATAAATTACTGGTCCTTATAGCTTTCCCCAGGACTATTTATAATAACTTCTTCTACTATTTGGAAAAGAAAAATGCATATAAAAATGCATAATGTTGCTAACCACCTACTTAATGAAAAAGAAACAAATTTTCAATATTCCGTATTTAGTAAGTTCTAAATTTTGTTTCTATAATAATTTTTCTATGGGTTAAGAGATTTAAGTAATGGATATCTGCCCCTGTAAAAAAAAACAATAGAGCATTTTCTCCCATAATCCCTGAAATAAATGTGCTATGATAGTCAATTGAATAGACCATTATATGTAGTGAATCAAGATCCACTTGTATTAAACAAATTTTGAAGCTCCAGTAATTTTCTATCATAAAATCATACAATTTCTACATGATTTTATATTTTCAATTTTTGAAATGGGCTCATATTCCATGAGAAAATTTTCACTTTCAGAATACAATGTATGTTCCATAGACTATTTAGAATATTATCATTAGTGTATGACAAATGAGGTTCACATTTATTATCAATGATTTAATTGATAGGCAAATTGAGGAATCTTGAAGAAAAATGTTATATGTCTTTCTCACAAAAGAATGAAAAAAGAACTAATGAAAGAAGGTAGGAAGGGAAGGAGGGATTCAGGAAATGAGGAGGGAGGGAGGGAGGAAGGAAGGAAGGAAGGAAGGAAGAAAGGAAGGAAGAAAGGAAGGAAAGAAGGAAGGAAGAAAGGAAGGAAGGAAGGAAGGAAAAGAGGGAGGGGGAGGAAATAAGGGAGGGAGAAAAAGAGGGAGGGAGGAAGGAAGGAAAGAAAAATACAAAAATTCCAGTGAGTTTTGGAATATAAAATATGTATTTGCTGTGAAAAAATTTGTTGATTTTTTTTATTATAACCCCATCGCCTAGAATAGTGCTTGGAAAACAGTAAATGTATAATAAATAATTATAGAGTGAAAACTGAATACAATTACATAGTATAGTTTTATTCAAAGCAAAACTGGCATTTTTTATAGTCTTGTGTGTGAGTATAAATGTTATGTATTTGGAAATGACTGGAAGCCACTATCTCTATAAAGCAAGTTCTATAAATCTCACTATTGTTATGAAGAGTATTGTAGTTATGAAAATCATAACTTAACCTCAACATAATCTATTCTTTCATAATAATGTTAAAAATTTTGTGTTAGAGTTAAAGGTAAAAGGTTTACTCTTGAAAATTTTTTTAACATTGTGAGCAATTTAATTTTATATTCTTAATCTCTGTTCTGCTTTGTTGATAAACTGTTATCAGTTGTACAGCAAAATAATAAACAAAAAGCATGAGACCTAGTTTTAGGACAAAGTAACATAAGTATTTGTATCAGTAAATATTTTATTTTATTTTATTTATTCATTTTTTTACAGGGACAGAGAGAGAGTCAGAGGAAGGGATAGAAAGGAACAGACAGACAGGAAGGGAGAGAGATGAGAAGCAACAATTATTAGTTTTATGTTGCCGTTGCGACACCATAGTTGTTCATTGATTGCTTTCTCACATGTGCCCCTACCGCGGGCCTTCAGCAGATGGAGCAACCCCTTGCTAGCACCAGTGACCTTGGGTCCAAGGTGAGCTTTTGTTCAAGCCAGATGGGCCCAGTGCTCAAGCTGGCAATCTCGGGGTCTTGAACCTGGGTCTTCTGCATCCCAGTCCAATGCTCTATCCACTGCACCACAGCCTGGTCAGGCCTAAATGTTTTATTTTTAATAATAATTAGTTGTCGATTGCTTTTTATTATTATTGCCAGTTACTAATACTTTTATTAAGATAATTAAAATGCCCTTTTGATCATCTAGTGGCACAAATTTCTACTAACAAGAAATGTTTATTAAATAAGTTTATTTTTATTATTATTACTAAATGTAATTTTCACCTAGAATTTCATCTAATACTCATAATAAAAGTAGATAAGAAATTTTCATGTTTCAATTGTTAAGAAATAATGACATATTTGCATGGACAATAATTGAATTAGAAGAGGATGATAAATTTTAAATAAGAATATCTTAAAATTATGATTATAGTTTCACATTCTGAAAGCATATTCAGTCCAGAATCACAAAATAATTCTAAACATTAAGCATAACAATGTTAAATTTAAAACAGGTAAATATTTTTTTAATTATTTCTCAATGAAAAACAATCTGTACTTTAACATCCAATAGAATTATGGTTAATAATATGGTCTTTTTCTATTAATACATAAGCTAATTTTTACTGGCATTTTGATATAACATCTCTTTTTATTTTAATATTAATCCACTTAATATTATTTCAATAATAATATTATGCACTTCAAAATTTAACAAAAGCACATAAGAGAAACAATTAACATAAATATTTGAACAAATGAAAAGCAAATTTTTGAGAAAAATATTTATTCAAAATATATTTGTTCTTAAATTAATAATAGGAAAAGAAGGTTTTTGATTACTTAGTGCTGATCTAGAATTATGGTTAAATGTACTGGTAAAAATTGGGTCAGGCTTCTAAGTACATGAAGAAATAATAAAAGAATGCAGATTAGTAAAAACTGAAATTACTAGACTTATCAATAGCTTGTGTAAGGGGGAGGAAACCAACCATTACACTTCTAGGTTATTCCAACTCATCTAATAATTAAATCAACATTAAAGAGATTAACAAGAGAAAGTAATCAACACACAAACTCCCAATAAAACAGTTAAACCTATGTGACTACTAAGGAATTAAGAGACTAAGGTTATGGAAAAATGCTCAGCGCCTTTTAGAGCTTCCTTCTTTAGATAGTTATCCAAACATATTTTAGTACTAAGATATATTTTATAGAAAGATATATTACAACTTCAATTGGAAAGATAAACCTTTCACATATTAAAGAAATAATAATATTTTGTTGAAGACTGAAAATGTGACCAACCAGCAAATGAAGCTACCGATTGCTTTGTCATAAGAACTGCTTTAAATGAAACACTTCCTTCTTTTAAGCTGCATTTAATAAATTATAGGTTTTTTCTCTGATTATACCCACAGCAATAGAAAAGCTATGTGAGCTATCAAGCTTAGTTTCAACTATAATAGGAAATACAATAGAAATTCTGTAAATAGAAAATAGAAATATACTTTAAGTCAATGTAGTAATAGCAGAATCTGATTAAATTATTTTCTACATTTATTTGTACACTTAGTCTCTGGTACATTTGGAGAAAAAAATGCTTTGGAATTTTTATAAGTTTTTCATAATAGATTTTGCTAAACAAAATATTTAAACCTGTTTACAAAAATGATTCTGCATAATTAATTTGTATATTTTTAAAATATCTATACTAAAAAATCAAACACTAAATGAACCAATATGTAAAATTCTAAAACAAAGAACAAACATATCTGATTAAAAGCAACACCTTTTTAAGAAAGTGAAAAATGTTTATTTTAACTAAATTTTTTTAGAGTCATATTTTAAATATTACCGTCGGTTTGTCCAATTATATCTTTCAGGGTCAAAGTCAATAATAAATAGAAAACTTCTATAATTACATACCAACCAGCTCTGGTAATTAACTTTATTTGTCACCTTGCCTGGGTCATGTAGTGTCCAGAGTTTTGGTTAAAAATGAGTGAGTAATATAGATCTCCCTCTCTAGTATCAAGGATGTCATCCAACTAACTAGAACAAAAAGATTCACTACCTTCTGATAAAAGAGAATTTCTACTGCCCAGTTGCCTTCAAGCTGGGACATCTGTTTTTTACTTCCTTCAACTCAAATTGAAATGTTATTTTTTTCCCGGGTTTGCAGCCTGTTGGCCTTTTGATCGGTTCTCAGGTCTTCTGAAACTACCATAGGAATTAATAAAACAATCCATTTTCCATTGCAACGAAAATAAATAAATGATATATCTAGGAATAAATTTAACCAAGGAGGTAAACTACCTATTCTTGCAAAATTCTAAGACACTGAAAAAAGAAATTAAGGAAGATACAAATAAATGGAAGCATATGCCATGTTCATGAATTGGAAGACTTAACATCATTTAAATGTCCATACTACCCAAAGCAACCTATAGATTAGTGGTTCTTAACCTGGGTTCTATTGAACCCTAGGGGTTCAATGAGTCTGTCTCAGGGGTTCAGAGAAGCCTCTGCCACGGAGGCCAGAATAAAGTAATACCATAATTTGTTGTGAGTTCATGCACTTTGTTGGTTTTATTCTTTGAGCAAGGTGATGTTCATGCATGGCTCATTTTGTACACCAGTAAAATAACATATACCTATGTCTTGAATTTGGAAAAAAAAATTATTTATTCATCACTAAAGAAGGGTTCGGTGAATGAGCATATGAAACTGGTGGGTTCGGTACCTCAAAAAAGGTTAAAAACCACTGCTATAGACTCAATGAAATTTATGTTAAGATACAAATGGCATATATCACAGATCCAGAAAAAATATTCCAGATATTTATATGGAATAGAGAAAGACCTGAAATTGTTTTAACAAGAACAAAATGAGAGGTATCACAATATTTGATATTAAATACTGTACTACAAAGCCATTGTAATCAAAACAACCTGGTACTGGTATAAGAATAAGCATATAAATCAATGAACCAGAACAGAGAGCCCAGAAATTTTTGAAAAAAAAAAAAAAACCTTCTTATGATCAATTAATTTTTTTCAAAATTGGGAAAAGCTTGCAACAGGGTAAAAACAGTCCTTCAATAAATGGTGTTGGGAAAATCAGACAGGTACATGCAAAAATAAAAATAAAAGAGAATAAAACTAGATCACCAACTTACACCATACACAAGATAGACTCAAAATAAATAAATGTACTTAATGTAATACTTAAATGTAAGTTGCAAAATAATAAAAATCTTACAAGAAAACAAGCAATGTCAAACATCTTTTGTAGCAATATTTTTGCTGATACATCTCCACAGGCAAGGGGAAAACTAAGGAAAATGCGACTACATCAAAATAAAAAGCTTTTACACAACAAAATAAACCATCAACAAAATGAAAAAGCAACTCACTGAAGGAAAGAAGATATTCACCAATATATCTGACAAGGGGTTAATATCCAAAATTCATTAAGAAATAGAATTCGGCCTGACCTGTGGTGGCGCAGTGGATAAAGTGTTGACCTGGGAACACTGAGGTCACCAGTTCAAAACCCTGCACTGGTCTGGTTAAGGCACATATGGGAGTTGATGCTTCCAGCTCCTCCCCCCTTTCTCTCTTTCTCTCTCTCTCTCTCACTCTGTGTCTCCTCTCTAAAATGAATAAATAAAAAAAAAAAAGAAATTTAAGAAATAGAATTCAACACCAGGAACACAATATAATTTAAAAAATAAAAAAGGGACCTGAATAGACAGTTCTCCAGTGAGGATATATAGATGACCAATAGACATATGAAAAAATTCTCAATGTCACTAATTACTAGAGAGATATAAATTAAAACCACAATGTGATATCATCTCACACCTTTCAGAATGGCTATCATCAATAAACTAACAAACAACAAGTGCTGGTGAGGGTGTGGAGAAAAGGATACACTTGTGCAATGTTGATGGGAATGCAAATTGGTACAGACACCATGGGAAATAGTATAGAGTTTCCTCAAAACTTTAAAAGTAGAAATGCTTTTAGACCTAGCAAATTCACTCTTGGAGATATATCTTAAGAATCCCAAAACACTTATTCAAAAGCATATAAGCACACCTGTGTTCATTGCAATATTGTTTATTTACAATAACGTAGATCTGTAAACAAACAAGATACTTATGAGTAGATGAGTGGATAAAGATGCTGTGGAACATCTATGCAACAGAATACTACATGGCTGTAAAAAGGAATATTTTACCTTTTGCAACTGCACTAATGGACCTGGATATTAATATACTAAGTGAAATAAATCAGTCAGAGAAAGACAAATGCCATATAATCTCACTTACATGTATAATCTAATGAGTAAAATAAAGTGATGAACAAAATGTTCACAAAGGCATGAAAACAGGGAACAGACTGAAAACTGTCAGAGGAGGGTGTTGGGGGTACTGTATGTAAAGAGATAAAGGGAATAACCAAAAACCATATATATATATATATATATATATATATATATACACACACACACACACACATTATAATATTTCCCCATGTATAAGATGCTCCCATGTATAAGACACACCATAATTTTAGGGCCCAAAATTAAAAATAAATCTATTACATAAAGTTATTAAACTCAAGTTTTATTCATAAAATTTATACAACTTCTCATGACTGTCAAAACTGCCATCCATTAACTTGTCCTCATCTGTGTCTGATGACGAATCAGTCTTCAACAATGAGCGCAAAAACAAGCGTGAAAAAGTGGGAAATGCAAGTTAAAAATCTACAACCACTGTATAAGATACATCCAGTTTTAAGACCCCAATTTTTATGAAAAACAGTGAATCTTATTATATAAATACAAAAATTAGGAGATCAGGAAATGTGCAGATACTCCATTACCTTCAGCCTTTTGTATAGTGCATTTTCACCAATGAAGTAAACGTTGGTTTTGCACCTCATTTGCAAAATTGAATAACTTTTTTTTTGACTTGTCGTTTGCTTTTCTGATGTTATTGTTTAATAAAAAGAAATCAAATGCTTCTTTTTTATCACTTCACATTCATTTTGAAATATTCCCTAATATTTGTGAGCATTATATGTAACACATACACACAGACAAGTTTGGTGACAGCCAGAGGTAAAGGAAGGTGGGAACTAGGTGAAAGTGAGTAGAGGTGAGGAAAACGAGGGCAAAAGGAGACCTTGCTAAGGGCAAAAGACACATAAAACATTGGGCAGATTATGGTTTGTTGAGTGATACACTTCAAAACCTGCATGATTTTGCAAAGCAAAACCATCCCCAGTAAATCAAAAAAAAAAAAAGAAAAAATTCAAAACTATATGAGCAGCACTTCTAGGTGTCCAGCTAAACAACTCAACTTTATAACCTTTATGATTCTGTGAGCCAATTCTTTATAATAAACCTCTTTTTCTCTTCTGGAGAGAGAGAGAGAAACATTGACATAATGACATAGACATAGATGTCTTCTGTTGTTACTGTGTCTTGTAGAATTCTAATACACTAGCATTATTTAAAATTTTCTGTATCTATTAATTTTACATCTGTATTAAATTAGTGGTAAGGGTGGACTTAGTATCTCTGTCAATTACGTAGAAAAGGCAGACACTGTCTGAGATACATTTCAGTGTCTTTAATCACTTACTTCAAACCCAATTCCTATGATAGACCTAGTTCTTACTCAGCATGATGTTTTTAAATTTTTTTAAACATGACTTTAAAACTAACATTTAGAAAGTACAGACTTTAGTATACTTAGTTCTTTAGTGTGAAAACATTTATATGTAGAGATGAATAAAGAATTATTCCAATGTTCTGGTGCATCTTCTATGGGTTAGACATGCTTAAGTTTTGAAACACAAAATGCTTCAGAATGCTGGAGTATAAAGAGGCTCCAATAACCTATCACAACTCCCCTGTTTTATACATAAGAAAACTAAGATCCTAAGGAAGAGAAATGATTTAACTCCAAGTGACAAAACTAATTAAATTAATGCCATAGGAAAGAATAGAATCAAATATTTTACCTGTGGGAGGTGAGGTCACCCCAGCAGGCTAGAAAGATTTATCACAGACCTTCTTTGTAATCTGTAGTGTGTTGGGAAGATAAAAAGAAAAATAAGTTTTAGTCAGTTCTGTTATTATTTTAAATTCTCTGTACAAGAAATACGCTCTTAATGCTTAGATCAAAAGCAGATGGCTCCCCAGGCAACTCCTTCTTTGATCAATCTCTGCTCAAATTCTATTCTTATTCTGTTCTGGTAAAACCAAAAGCATTGATCATTTCTCAGGACCATCTTTTTTGTGTTCCAACTAATCATTTGCTTCATGTATCAAAAAACTTGAAAATATTTTTAACACTAGAGGAAAAGATAACGAAAGTAATACATTTTATATTATGTAGCAATTTCACCAGACTATGGAGGATACTCAGGCATAACTTGAGTGAAAGTAAAGGAAATAATATAGGAGAAGACAGCACGAGAAAAAGTACCTGTGAAAATCAGAGACCTATGACTTCCAACTAATGCTTTCAGGACCTATGACAGTTGCAGGGAATGTGCTTTGACATTGGGTTATGAATCTCCAGATACACTCTAGTAACCTTGTTCTCAAAGGAACCAAGCCATAAATTTACTGAAGGGCTATTTACTCCTGTAACCCATATGTCTGCACTATTTTAATTACTCATGTAGACAAACATGTACATAATGTTTCCAAAGAATTTTTGGACACTAACCAGTGTATTTAAAATCATCAAAAAGAAAGTTTCATTCCTCTTTGGCGACAGATCAATATTATGGTTCCAGGAATCCTTCTGACAAGCAAAAACAACCACCACAGAGCTGAGCTGCCGGTTAACTCCCTCCATAGACAGTAAACTTCTTGCCCCTTGGCCTAATTTTCTTAATTACACATGCGTTAACATTGTCATTCTTTGTTTTTTGTCTTTTAATTTACCTGTAAAGTAGAAAAAAGCAGAAGTATAAGCACTAAAATACTATTTTTTTGTATCATCCATTGAGATCAAGTTAACTTATGTCAATACAAATTTGTTAGTCATACACTAGCTTACCGGTTACTTTACCTCTTTCCCATGGTGAAATTTGAAACGCAGGAAAAGTATTAATACAGCCATATGCCACTTAACATTGGCGATATTTTCTTAGAAATACATTAATTGGCACTTTTGATGTACCATAGAGTGTCCTACACAAACCTATATGGTATAGCATAATTCACACCTAAGTACATGATATGTCACTGTTTTATATGCAATTTGTCATTAACTGAAACATTGTTATGTGGTACAAATGTGTATGTATTTAATGTAATAATTAATCATTAGATAAATCTACATTTTCTCTGGTCAAACCCATCAGAAGAACATTTTGAAAAGCTACCAAATTACTCTTTTAATATATTTGGTCATAAATATCAGTATTGTTTATATTGTAGCTCTATATTATAGATTCTCAGTTTCCTATTTCTTATTTCATATTTCAAGTTTACACTGACATATGTTAAGTAAAATAAGCCAGACAGAGAAAGAAAAATATCATATGATCGCACTCATTTGAGGAATCCAATGAACAATGTGAACTGAGGAACAGAATAGAGGCAAAAGCGAGATCAAAAAGACTAGAGGGAAAGCAGAATGAGGAAAGGGGATGAGAGGATAGGATCAGAGATGGGAAGGAGATTGGTGAAATTATATACACATAACACAGCATTATAGAGAGCAGAAAAACAAATCCTGAAGGGAAAGGGGGATGGCATTGGAGAGAGGGGACAAGGGTGATGTTGAGGGGAAGTAGGGGGTGGAGGAAATGTATTCGGTGGGACACTTGAATCTATGTAAACAATAAATTAAAATCAATAAAAACTAAAATATTACAAATGCTTTTATTATGCATTTGTCATATAGTATATTATTGTTGCAATGAATAAAATGTTTCTTTTATTTAAAATATATTAATTAATTAATTAATTAATTTAAAATGACCTTTTCATTAAATAATCCCTATCTAGTCTCCTTTGACAATAATCTTATACAAGTTTAAAAGGTGCCACTGTTGATTAATTGCACTATTCAGTAGGTTTGTTTTAAGTTTACTTACTGTGCCTTGACAGTTAAAGAGTATTTATGTAAAACATACTCTCCATAATTGTATTCTTATAGCCCATAAGCCAAAGGTTTCCCACCCCTTTATCCTTGTGTTTCCTCTGCCAAAGTCAAAGACAATTTTTCTGAGCTTTGCCATGTCCATTGAGAGGGGCATACACACATAGCCCTTCCTGGAACAAAGTACGCGTGATTTTCCAACTGTGTTTCCTAGAATGCTAGGAAGTTTGTAAATTCATTTCTCTGGAGTCATTTCCTGTATACAGGCCACTGTCATCTTTTACTTTCTTCTTAAAATAACATTCACTCTAATTGGTAATATAAACCCATCAGTCTTTTACCTCAATATATCACTCTTCATTAGAGAGAAGTTTAGTTTATCCTATGACTCCTAGGCTTGAATCAGTCTTACTCAAGCCCCTCTAAGAATGTTTTAGTAAATCTAGTCTTATCTATCAAACATGTTGCCAGTGAGTTTACTGATTTGAGCAGAGTGGAAGAATATATCTCAGAACCAGAAAAGTTGAACAACTCAGCTGAATGTTATAAGGCAAATATGAGTCTTAAATACAGTTTACTTAGACATTCCAAGGAACTCCCTATAGGTATACTGAAAGAGTATTGGGGCTACTGTGAGCCCAACAGATTTTCCCTAAACTATTATTGATTTTAGTTTTCTAAGTTCTTTATCTTGATTGTGGCCTCTTTACTCAAAAAAATAATGATAATAACTTTTGACAGAGCATACTACACTAAGTTGGTCACTTTTCTCAACATATTGTAATTTAAATTAATAATTCCATATAGAAACACAATATACATAGAGTTCAATATGTACAACTTTCACTTTTCTTAAATCATAACTTTTTTCACAACACTAATGACACATACTGATTTTTCTTTCATCTTTAATACAATGGAGAACAATTTTTTTTTCATTTTCTATTGCAAGATGATTTAGAATTGTTTCTATATAATGTTTGTATCTCAGATTCCAAATCTGAAAGCTGTCTATTGGTGCATGCTCTCATTTTTATGCAATTGTAAATTATTTTTGTTACAGTTAATGGCATGCATTGGTTTTTAAAATTAGAGTTAAAGGGCAACGACACTTGGATTGGACATAACTACAGGCAATTAATGTTTTACAAACATCACTTTTACATAATTGTTGTTGTTATTAAATGTAAAAAATTATTATCTGATAAAAATTTCCTCTTATTTTGTTTTAAGATAGAATAGTGGCTTCTTCAAGAAGGCATAAATGTAAGAATAGTCCTGACACTTCTGTTATATATGTGGCCGTTACACACTTCAACATCAGAGGCGCAATATTTCATCATTTGTGACACATGCATATATTGCCTATTTTCAAGTTCCCCTTGGTGATCAAGAAAAAAATAGGGCTCCTCATATTGTGTGTCAAAATTGTGAGGAAATGCTTTGTGACTGGACAAAAGGAAAATGCAAAGGAATGCCTTTTGGTATTGCCATGTTTTGCGAGAACCTAAGGTCCACAGCAGTGACTGTTATTTCTGTCTGATCCATACAAAGGGCACCAGCAAGAAAAAAATGGCATATGATTGCATATTCTAATATTCCTCCAGCAATATGACCTATCCACACTTTGTGACACTCCTGGTTCCAGTTTTCAATAGTTTTATTTCTTCTAAGGATTAAGAAAGTGAACATGGTGATCAAGTGTACTTTGATAAGATGCATGAGGAAATGGTTGTAGAATCTGGAGGGTCTTCTACTGATGTCAAGCAGTCATTAACCCCTCAGCAATTTAACCAACCCAAATAGAATGACTTGGTAAGAGATTTGGCCTATCAAAGACAGCAGCTGAGTTATTAGCCTCCAGGATTCAAGAAAAGAATGTACTATACTGGTCAGCTAAAGTATCCCATTTCAGGAAGCATAAACAAATTTTTGTGGACTTTTTTTCCAAAGACAAGCACGATGTTTACTGTCATGATATCAGTAGTCTTCTCAGCCAACTAGATATTACCACTTCATTTCCAACAGAATGGCAGCTATATCTTGACAGCTCTAAACAGAATCTGAAGTGTGTTCTTCTATCCAACGATAATTTATATGCAGTGGTTCCAATTGGTTATTCAACTCATCTGCAAGAAGATTATAATGACATAAAAATTGTTCTCAACTTTCTGAAGTATGAGGAGCATAACTAAATCATTTATGTGGATCTTAAAATGGTAAATTTCTTCTAGGAAAACAGAGAGATTTCACAAATTATCCTTGCTTTCTGTGTTTGTGGGACAGCCGAGCTCGGGAGAAACACTGAACACATAAGGAGTTGCTTATACGTGAAGCTCTGGAAGTATGGATGCAAAATATTGTGAATGAACCTGTAGTTAATCGAGACAGGATCATTTTTCCCTCACTTCACATCAAACTTGGCTTAATGAAGCAGTTTGTTCAGACTTTGAGAGAAAGTGAATGCTTTCAACATATTATTTCTGCTTTTACTGCCTTGTCTTTCGAGAAGATAAAAGCAGGTGTATTAGATGGACCTCAAATTCGAACCCTCATACATGACAAAGAATTTGCCAGGAATATGAATAAGGAGGAGAAAGCAGTGTGGCAGTTACAAAGAACTTCCTTGGCAACAAAAAAGCAGAAAACTATGAGCTTCTGGTTCAAAGGAAGCTGTTGGAATTCTGTGACATTGGATGTAACATGAGCATTAAGATTCACTTCCTGAGCAGTCACCTTGATTAGTTTCCCGAAAACTTGGAGCTGTTAGTGATGAGCAGACTACTGCTGGAGCATCAAAAGAGATTGTCCTCAACAAATACACAAATGCAAGAGCTACAAAGCAAATTTTTGCCTGAATAGAATTTAAATAAGTTTTGCGCTTATTTTATGATTAAAATAAGTGTTTTAATATGTTCTATTTTGAAATTGTAGACTAATCTGATGCAATAATATTTTTAAATGTATTAGACTTTTTACTTCATTATATAAAGTATTACATTTTCACAAAGATGATGCCCAAGAAGACATTCTACTTCATTATGTTAAACTAAATGTTGAAAATTTTACAATAAGACTGAAACCTAAAATCTTAAATTTTGAAAGAACTGTAGCTTACATAGAAAAATTAATGTCAGATTTGAGCTCAGCACACTTGAATTAGATAAGTACAAGTGTTTTTGTGGATGCAACTAAAATTTTGTTCCCTACTGTTATTTAAGAATCATTTATTGTCAATCTACTGACCTCTAACTAAAAATTGGTATAGGATTCTATTGTTCTAGTACTTTTGTTTAGTTCTTCTAATGTTATTAGGAACACTTCCCCTAATTCTTCTTACTTAGTAGTTTTATTTTCTAATTGTTCTTTGAGATTTCAACTATTGACCAATTTCAATACAGTTGTATTTCAGATTGAGCCTCCTGAGAAATGCCATATGTAAACATGGCTGCTTGTTCAGCATTCTTTATTAACTGATTTTAGGGACAAGCCCATTTAGAAATAGAGTGAGGTAACTCCTCAGATGAATCTAACATACAACCCAAAGATATATCAGCCACCTGCTCATGTATGAGACAAGTACTACTGTGGCATATTTGTTAATATATCATTTGCATCACCTCTGTGTGTTTTTCTCTCAATTGGAAAGTTATTTTGACACAACTGATGACATGAGATGTATTGTAAGTCTCAGAATAATTTTATGAGCTTCCACAACAGAAACAGTTTTATTGGAAGCCCAATAACAGAACAAAAATTGTCTTTCAAAGGGAATTTGTATGGCAACAGCTTCTGACAAACTTCTGTTCCAAATTCTCAGCAGTTAATGCTGGGTGGCAGACATGAACTCTCACAAAAAGCTTTCAAAGTCCAAATGTAAGTGATTGATACTTCTCATATCATTTGAGCTTTGGGGTTGTACCACCCCAAGGATTAGACTAGGTAAACTATTAGAATGCATTTTTTGAAACCCCCAGAGTATTTTCTGTTTACATAATGTCATTAACATACATGTTTTTTTCTGGCACTTTTGTGAAATGGGACTTTGAAAACTCTCAGATGTGGTAGGTGATTTCTCTACAAACCGACAACGCAATCAATCTTCATTCTTATTTTCATTTTGGAGCTCTGAGAGAAAATAACTTATTTTTCTATGTTTGAAGCATATCTCTTGTGTCTCCAGCTTGCATAATTTTTAAGAATCTTGCGTTTTGTGCTTCAGTCCATAGTTTATCAGGGTTAATGTATGACCCTCTGTTAGTGATATGTTCAGCCCAATTGATCTTCACAGTGAGTTGTCAACATTTTATCATCAATATGAACAGTAACAGTATTTTTGATTTAATCATATCTAAGTTTTTTCATGGCAGGTTTTCTCAATAATCAGTAGGACCTAAATACTTGTATGAGAAAGCCAAATTTGTTCAGTTTTCTTTCACATGAATACAAATTAGTTTGACTTCCTTTTAAAATAGAAATTGGAAGTAAAAAACAAATTGTTCACCAAATCCTGACTTTTTAGCATGTTGTACAGTTTGAATTGTTACAATCATATTGGATTTCAGTAAAGTATCAAGGCAACATTTTATTGAATTTTTTATATCCTACAGTTAAACTTCAGCGTTCATCAGCTCTTCTCATAGATAACATTGAAATGTTAAACAAGGATTTTGAGATTGTAATACAGGTGACTCTAAAATATTTAAAATAAAATAAAATTATCTCATGACACCTAAATAGCTTATACTCTTTTATATTAACTGCTTGAGCAAATTTAGGTTATTCCATATTTTCCTCCAGCAGATGACATTTAAACAAGTGAAAAGCAGATTGGCATGATTTTCTTCTTAATGATTTAGGTAAGAAAAAAATTCTACCATTGAGATATCATATCTATTCCTATAATACTTTGTGGCAGGAGTAATGCATTAGTGCTCAATACTTTCATGCATAAATTTTTACTTTGAGTCATAGTTTTACATATGTCTTTCAGAGTTGCATCACCATATATCATAAGCAAACCAGCCTTAAATTTCCCATTAACAATTTCATTTGTGTATAAGGGTACATTGTGCACATATCGTCCTCCAGTTTCCTCATCATTTTTAGGCCATTGAATTCATATCAGTGCAAATGTTCTCAGCCCCTCCCACTCCTGTGTCAAGCTATCCTGACCAACCCATCACTCAGAATTATAATTTTCTCTTTTACTTCCCACCATTAATCAACACTTGTTCTGAAAAAATTGTAGTTTCCATATTTATGTCATTATCACATTTTTAAAATTCATTTAGGCTGGAAAAATTGAGTGAATCTCACTCAACTACCAGAAAGCTCACCTAATATTTATTATAATCTATTAAAATTTGTATAGCTATATCCTCTATCTCCTACTTTATTTTACTATAAATGAGCTATACAAACCCTTTCACTGTTTTAATTATCTTGAAATTATTCAGTGTTATAATCTTGTTGCCTCTTTTCAGAATAATTTAACATGTTCTCTCACAATTTATATGCCTTCCATCTGCTCCACAGGACATCTACAAATTTTGTGTTGTTGGTAATATTCTCAAGTGAGAACTGCTGTTCTCAAACTCAGTATGTTGGGCTCCTTGGCCTCACTCAACATTACAACTTAAGTACAGTCTGTTGAAATGAACTGTGAAGTTGTAAGTAAAACTCTCCCTGGGGAAAACGTAGGCTGCATTGTCAAGAACATGTATGTCAAAGATATTCCTTGTGGCATCGGACTAGTGGTCACCCAGTGGATAGAGTATCAGACCCAGTTCCAAAACCCTGAGGTTGTCAGTTTGAGCACGTGCTCATCTGGTTTGAGCAAGGCTCACCAACTTGAGCCCAGGTCGTTGTCTTGAGCAAGGGGTTACTCGGTCTGCTGTAACCCCCCCGCCCCCTGGCCAAGGCACATATGAGAAAGCAATCAATGAACAACTAAGGAGCCACAATGAAGAACTGATGCTTCTCACCTCTCTCCCTTTCTGTCTGTCTGTTCATATTGGTCCCTCTCTCTGAGTCTCTCTGTCTCTGTCACACACAAACACACACACACACACACACACACACACACACACACACAAGAGATTTTTATGTGGTGATATAGCTGTTGGCAAACAGAATGACTTGCCAGTGGAAGCAGCTGATTTCATGACCCAGGTGATTGTCCTGAACCACTTACAAAGAATAGATGTTGGCTCTGTACCTGTGCGGCATCATCAGGCAGGTCACATGGTTTGCCGGTTTGCTGACTTAAAGAAATATTTGTGTTTGCACTTAATATATATAAAAATATCATTTACTGGGGATGGCAAGATGGCGATGGAGTAGGTGAATGTACCAACTTCCAAATCCCAGAACCAAAACAGATTATAACTTAATTTTAAGAACCATCACCTGGATAAACCATTTTTGAACTAAACTAAGTGGACTCTTCAACCAAGGAACACAAAGAAGCCACATTGAGACTAGTAGGAAAAGCAAAAACACAGAGAGGGCTGCCCAGCTCCCCGGAGCGAATGGCAGCCCAGAGAGACTCGCGTGGCGGGAGGAGAGTTTAGTGGAGAGCGAGGGACCTGGGTCCCAGGAACAAAGCCCCAACCTACAGTTCCAGAGCCTAGAAGAGGCATGCGGACAGTATTGAGCTGTGAAATAAGTGATACTGTTTGTGAGAAAGAGACAGTTTTCTCAGACAAAGGATTCTTCTTAAAGGGACAGTGCAGAAAACCTATCTCACAACCACTCATCTGGGGCTCCAGGGAATGGGGAAAGAGGAGAGGACCAGAGCAGCGGGAAGAGAGTATGGACTGGAAGGCACAGGGAGAAACACTCTGAGGGACAGCCACCCTAACCCCTGGGCTGGGTCACTTTCCTAATCAAAAACAAATATTTCCCCTGGAACTAGCAATACCAGCAAAGGGAGACAGGACACCAGCCAAACAAGCTCTCCCACAGCACTTAGAGCAGAGCTGCTTAGACAGAGGGAGCTTCCAGGACAGTGGTTATTAACCTTTTTTGAGGTACCGAACCCACCAGTTTCATATGTGCATTCACTGAACCCTTCTTTAGTGATAAATAAAATATGATTTTTTTTTTCCAAATTCAAGACTTAAGTATATATTCTTTTACTGGTGCACAAAATGAGCTGTGCATGAACATCACCTTGTTCAAAGAACAAAACCAACAAAGTGAATGAACTCACAACAAATTACGGTATTACTTTATTCTGGCCTCCATGGCAGAGGCTTCTCCGAAACCCTGAGACCGACTCATCAAACCCCTAGGATTCAATAGAACCCAGGTTAAGAGCCACTGTTCCAGAACTACAGTATGGAGTGTTAGAGTCTGAGCTGCAGTGCTCCTACACACACTGCTGAGGGCTTGCTGGAGGGACGGTGGCGGCGGGACACTAAAACACAGTTCTGAGGCGGGGGCGGAGGTCCAGACGGTATGAGCTTGGTCTAGCCCAGCAGGGTTGGAGAGGAAGTGTGAAAGTGTTCTGGCAGCTGCAGGCCGCCTGCAGCCCCACATATGGGGGAAAAACGGGAGGCCAGGAATGGCAAAGATCTGCTGCTGAGCAGGGCCATAGTGGGTGTGAAGCAACACCTGACCTCCCAGGTTTGTGACCCTGTGCGAGCCAGCCCTGATCATGAGATGGGGGCTAAAGCCAGGGACAGACGGAGGCTCGCAGCTGAGCGCAGTCCAGCAGCCCCACCAGGCCCAAGAAACGGCGGTTTGCGATCCAGCATGAGCCGGCTCTGACCGCGGGGGCAGGCCTAAAGTCCAGGAAAGCCGAGGCTCACAGCTGAGTGCATGCCAGCAGCTCTGTCCAACCCGAAAAAACCGCGGTGAGTAGGCTCTGACCCCGAGGGCTGGGCGGAAGACCAGGAACAGTCTGGGTCTACAGCTGAGCAAAGGTACTCACCTCTACCCTTGGTACTGAGGCTGGTGGCTTGAGTGTAGTGCACAACCCTACCTGTGAAGGTGAGGCAAAGGCCCAGACAGGCCAAGGCTTGTTGAGCCAGGTGCCAGAACACAGCCCCTCCCATGGAGGAGAGGTGGATATCACAGCAACAGCCTCAGTGGGCTGGCACTGGCAAAGCCCATTCCAAACCGCCATAGGGAGCGGCGGAGGGGGTGGCGGGTCAGCAGACCAACCACACCTAGGGAACACAGAGGCAACAGCCTTTGGACTCAAGTGCCCACACCCTACTTATACACAGACAAAATGGGCAGGCAGAGAAATGCAACCCAAATGATTCAAGAGATATCCCCAGAGAAGGTCCTGAATGAAACAGATATAACCAAATTACCAGATGCAGAGTTTAAAATAATGATAGTTAGGATGTTTAAAAGGCTTAGAGCACAAACAGATAGTCATTATGAACACCTAAATAAATAGACAACAAGTATAGAAAAAAAAATTGAAATGATAAAAAGAAATCAGACAGAAATGAAAAAATACAGTATCAGAACTGAAGAACACAATGGAAGGAATTAAAAGAGGATGGATGAAACTGAGGATCAAATCAGCAAGTTAGAGGACAAAATAAACAAAGACAATGAAGCAGAGAAGAAAAAAGAAAAGAGACTCAAAAAATCTGAGGAAACTGTAAGGGAGCTCTGTGACAACATGAAGAGAAATAACATCCGCATCATATGGGTTCCCAAAGATGAAGAGAAAGACCAAGGGATAGAGACTTTCTTCAATCAAATCATAGCTGAAAACTTCCCTAAATTAAGGCTGAAAAACATTTCACACGTTCAAGAAGCACAGAGAACTCTATTAAAGAGAAACCCAAAGAAATCTACACCAAGACACATCATAGTTAAAATACCAAAGCTAAGAGATAAAGAGAAAATTTTAAAAGCTGCTAAAGAATAAAAGGCTATCACCTACAAAGTAGCCCCCATAAGGATGACATCCGACTTCTCAACAGAAACACTTGAAACCTCGCCTATCCAGCAAGGCTAACGTTTAAAATTGAAGGAGAAATAAAGAGCATCCCAGACAAAAAAGAAGCCTCAAGGAATTTATTAAAACCAAACCAATTTTGCAAGAGATGCTAAGGGGCCTGTTGTGAACAGTTCAAAGGGGGAAAAGAATATAGCAAAAGAATACAGCTTTAAAGAATAAAATGGCAAAAAACAACTACATATCAATAATCACCTTAAATGTAAATGGATAAAATGGTCCAATCGAAAGATATAGGGTAGCTGTGTGGATAAGGAAACAGAATCCATACATATGCTGTCTACAAGAGACACACCTTAAAACAAAAGATGCACATAGACTGAAGGTAAAAGGATGGAAAAAAATATTTCATGAAAATGGAAATGAAAAAAAAGCCGGGGTAGCAATTCTTATATCTGACAAAATGAACTTTAATCAAAGGCTATAGTAAGAGATAAGGACCGACACTACATAATGATAAAGGGAACAATTCAACAGGAAGATATAACTATTATAAATATCTACGCACCAAACATAGGAGCAGACTTTGAGAGATATAAAGAGCGAGATTAACAGCAATACTATAATAGTAAGGGATTTCAATGCCTCACTAACATCACTGGATAGATCCTCAAGAAAGAAAATTAAGAAGAAACAGCAGACTTAAAATATACACTAGATCAACTCAATTTAATAGATATCTTCAGAATTTTTCACCTTAAAGTAGTAGAATATAAATTTTTTTCAAGCACACATGATATATTCTCTAGGATAGACCAAATGTTAGGACACAAAAATGGTCTCAACAAATTTAAGATTGAAATCATATCAAGCATTTTCTCTGATCACAATAGTATGAAACTAGAAATTAACCATGAAAGAAAAACTGAAAAATACTCAAAAACTTGGAAACTAAATAGTATATTATTAAACAATGAATGGATTAACAATGAGATCAAAGGAATAAAAAAGTTTCTTAAAATGAATAATAATTTGCAAACATCAATTCAAAATTTATGGGACACAGCAAAAGCAGTACTGAGAGGGAAGTTCATAGCACTACAGGCATAGCATGAGTAGCTAGAAAAAGCTCAAATAAGCAACCTGACCCTGAATCTAAAAGAACTAAAAAATCAACAGCAATTAAAGCCCAGGACTAGTAGAAGGAAGAAAATAATAAATATCAGAGAAGAAATAAATGACATAGAGGCTAAGGAAACAATACAGAGAATGAAAAACCAGGAGCTGGTTCTTCAAAAAGGAAACAAGATCGATGAACCTTTAATAAGACTCACCAAGAAAAATAGAAAGAGGACTCAAATAAATAAAATTAGAATTAAGAGTGGAGAAATAACAACTTACACAACAGATATACAAAGTATTGTAAGAAATATTATGAAGAACTCTATGTCAAAAAATTAGGAAACCTAGGTGAAATGAACAAATTTCTTGAATTATATAATCTTACAAAAATCAATCTGGAAGAATCAGAACACCTAAACACACCAATTACAACAAATGAGATAGAAACAGTTATCAAAAAACTCCCCCTCCAAAAGAAGTCCTGGGCCTGATGGCTTCACAAGTGAATTCTTCCAAAAATTCAAAGAAAAACTCACTCCTATCCCCCTCAAGCTGTTTCAAAAAATTCAAGAGGAAGGAAAACTTCCAAACGCCTTTTATGAGGCGAGCATAATTCTGAATCCGAAACTGGGCAAAGACAACACAAAGAAAGAAAATTATAGGCCAATATCCCTGATGAATTTAGATGCTAAAATTCTCAACAAAATATTAGCCAACCTGATCCAGCAATATATAAAAAATATCATACACCATGATCAAGTGGGATTTATTCTGGAGAGGCAAGGCTGGTTCAATATTTGCAATCAATCAATGTGATTCATCACATAAACAAAAGGAAGGACAAAAATCACATGATAATTTCAATAGATGCAGAAAAGGCATTTGATAAAATCCAGCACCCATTCATGCTCAAAACTCTCAGTATAGAGGGAATACAGGGAACATTCCTTAACATGATAAAGGCCATCTATGACAAACCCACAGCAAACATCATACTAAATGGGCAAAAATTAAAAGCAATACCCTTAAGATCAGGAACAAGACAAAGGTGCCCCTTTTCCCCATTCTTATTCAACATAGTTCTGGAAGTCCTAGCTATGGCAATCAGACAAGAAGAAGAAATAAAAGACATTCAAATTGGAAAAGAAGAAGTAAAACTGTCATTATTTGCAGATGATATGATATTGTATATAGAAAACCCTAAAGTCTCAGTCAAAAAACTACTGGACCTGATAAATGAATTCAGCAAGGTGGCCGGATATAAAATTAATACTCAGAAATCAGAGGCATTTTTATATGCCAACAATGAACTGTCAGCAAAAGAAATTAAGGAAACAATCGCCTTCACTATTGCAAACAAAAAACTAAAGTACCTAGGAGTAAATTTAACCAAGGAGGTTAAGGACTTGTTCTCGGAGGCATATACCGTGCTCAGGGTTAGGAAGAATAAACATCATTAAAATGTCTATATTACCCAAAGCAATTTATAAATTCAGTGCAACACTAATTAAAATACCAATGACATACTTCAAAGATATAGGACACATTATCCAAAAAGTTATATGGAACCAAAAAAGAACACAAATAGCCTCAGCAATATTGAAAAGAAAAAATAAAGCAGGAGGTATTACTCTTCTGGATATCAAGGTTTACTACAAGGCCACTGTGCTCAAGACTACCTGGTACTAGCATATGAACAGGCACATAGATCAATGAAACAAAACAGAGAACCCAGAAATAAACCCACAGCTTTATGGACAACTGATATTTGACAAAGGAGGAAAGAACATACAATGGAGTAAAGATAGACTCTTCAACAAATGGAGTTGGGAAAATTGGACAGTTACCTGCAAAAAGATGAAACTAGACCATCAACTTACACCACTCACAAAAACAAACTCAAAATGGATAAAGGACTTAAATGTAAGCCATGAAACCATAAGCATCTTAGAAGAAAACTTAGTCAGCAAGCTCTCTGTCATTTGTTGCAGCAATATATTTGCTCATTTATCTCCACTGGCAAATGAAATAAAAGGCAAGATAAACAAAATGGGACTATATCAAACTAAAAAGTTTTTGCACAGCTAAAGACAATAAGAACAGAATAAAAAGACAAATGGGAGAATATAATCGACAACACATATGATAAGGCTTAATAACTATAATTTATAAAGAACTTATAAAACTCAACCTCAGGAAGACAAACAATCCAATCAAAAAATGGGCAAAAGAAATAAATAGATATTTCTCCAAAGAGGACCTACAGACGGCCAATAGGCATATGAAAAAATGCTCAACATCACGAATCATTAGAGAAATGCAAATTAAAACCACAATGAAATATCACCTCACACCAGTCAGAATGGCACTCATCAGCAAAACAACACAGAATAAGTGCTGGCAACGATGTGCAGAAAAGGGATTCCTCCTGCACTCCTGGTGGGAATGCAGACTGGTGCAGCCACTGTGAAAAACAGTATGGAGATTCCTCAAAAAATTAAAATTCGAACTGCTTTTTGACCCAGCTATTCCACTTTTAGGAATATACCCTAGGAACACCATAGCACTGTTCGAAAGAAGAAATGCGCCCCCATGTTCGTGGCAGCATTGTTCACAATAGTGAAGATCTGAAAACAGCCCAAGTGTTCGTCAGAGGACGAGTGGATTAAAAAGCTTTGGTACATATATACTATGGAATACTACTCAGCCATAAGAAATGATGACATCGGATCATTTACAACAAAATGGATGGACCTTTATAACATTATACGGAGTGAAATAAGTAAAAGAGAAAAAAACTGAGAACAGCATGATTTCATACACAAGTGGGACAAAGTGAGACTATGAGACATGGACAAGAGTGTGGTGGTTACAGGGTTGGGGGAGGGAGGAGAGGGTGGGATAAGGAGGAGTGGAGGGGCACAGGGAAAACCAGATAGAAGGTGACAGAGGACAATTTAACTTTGGGTGATGGGTATGCAACATAATTGAATAACAAGATAATCTGGAGATGTTTTCTTTGAACATATGTACCCTGATTTATTAATGTCACCCCATTAAGATTAATAAAAAGAAAATAATTTATTTCTGGACACTCAAAATAAAATCATTTACTGCCTGACTAGGCTGTGGTGCAGTGGATAGGGCATCTGACTGGGATGCAGAAGACCCAGGTTCGAGACCCGGAGCTCACCAGCGTAAGTGCAGGCCCTTCTGGCTTGAGCAAAAGCTTGTCAGCTTGGACCCAAGTTCGCTGGCTCTAGCAAGGTGTAACGCATTCTGCTGAAGGTTCAAGGTCAAGGCACATATGAGAAAGCAATCAATGAACAACTAAGGTGTCACAATGGCAACGAAAAACTGATGATTGATGCTTCTCATCTCTCTTTGTTCCTGTCTGTCTTTCCCTATCTATCCCTCTCTCTGACTCTCTCTCTGTCCCTGTAAAAAAATAAAAATGATAAAATAATTTACTGATTCAAAAATATTCTATTTTGTATTACTTATACAACTGAGGAAGTAGTAAACTAATTTGGAAGTTACCCAACTCTCCTACAATAATTTAGTAAATCAGATCAATAATATTTGTGAGACTTCAAATTTCCTTCATTATTAAGTATTATTTTCTAATTTATTTTTGAAATTTTAAAGAGAGTTTACAAATGTTTAAAATAGTGTGGATTGAAATGTCTGTTTTTATGAAAATATTTTCTTTCTGAGAAATTTTTAAAATAAGCAAATGTTTCTATTTCTAATTTACACTAATATTTCTATGAATGTGGTAGTGCCAGTAATTTTACAATAGAAATTTGATCAATATAGTATCTTTTTTCCCCATTGTGAGAGTTTATGAAAGTGATATGAATATTGTTTTCAGGTAGGTCATTAATATTTATTGTCTACTCCCAAATTATCTAGACCAGAGCCAGTGGAAATCCTTAAATTACTTCTTTTTACTCAGTGACCAAAAAAAAAAATTAATTAATTAATTAATTAAATTCAAAGCCTAAGTGTCAGAATTGAAAACCTTATTTATCCCTCTGAATAGTTTTCAGTTGACTGGCATATGGGAAGTCATGAACATAAGGAATAATTTTAGCAGATTTTTTTGGACATGATCGGTACAAATAAAATTTTTTAGAACTTGGATTACAAAGAAAAAAATCCTATATAATTATTTGATTTAGTTACTATATAATTAATGAAACAACTTACTTATAAGTAGTATGTAATTTAAGATGCCACTTTAAATCCTTTTCTTCTTTCTCTTTTTCTCTCCACTACTCACTGTGTTCATTTAAGGAATCTTAAAAAGGATTTCAATTTCATATAATTATCACAATGATCCTATGAAGGGTTTTTGTTACATTAGAGATGAGAGTTTACACTTTTTGAATAACTGTATAGTATACCTTATTTACCCCTGATTTAAATAAGTGTTTCCAATTAGTTTAGAATAACTGCATCCTAAGCCCAGTCACTGAATACTATTTTTAACTGAATGACATTTCCTAAGTCAAAAGAGAGCTTGTGCAGAAGTCACCAACCTCCCATTTATTTTCCTAAGACGCTGATGAAATCCCCTAAGCAGTTATTATTATTGAATATGAGGTGCAAGAAAAATTACTAATTTATATTGCCTGGATTTGTGAACTCGAGTATTTTCTTACAGTGGAAATCTGAAAAACTGAAACCTTATTTCTCACGGCAATGTTTCTTTCTTCCAGATGAGCATTTTGATGAACAGCATAGGCAGCTAGACCTCTACAGTTATTCTCTCAGGTTCAATTCTGGTTATACCGGTGAGTAGAGATAAAGACATAAAGGACGTGTTCACAATTTATATTATGATCTGTGAATATGGTGAGGGAAAAAAATGAACTTGATATTTTTATTTATAGGTATATTTCATATAAGAACATTTATAAAGAGCAGCCAAGATATTTGATTTTCAATACCAGCTATTGTTTAAAAGACATATCATAGCCTGACCTGTGGTGGCGCAGTGGATAAAGCGTCGACCTGGGAACACTGAGGTCGCCAGTTCAAAACCCTGCACTGGTCTGGTCAAGGCACATATGGGAGTTGATGCTTCCAGCTCCTCCCCCCTTTCTCTCTCTCTCTCTCTCTCTCTCTCTCTCTCTCTCTCTCTCTCTCTCTTGTCTCCTCTCTAAAATGAATAAATAAAAAAATAAAATTAAAAAAAAAGACATATCATAGAAGATTCTACCATCGCTTCACCACTTGAAACATTGACAATTTCTATGAAGCTTAATTATTTTTAAGTATGACAAGTTGCAAAATGTGACTATAAGTTAAAATAACATGTGGAGGGCAATATAGTCCCTTTTCAAGAATCTAAAGGCATTTTCCATGTTGCTATGATACGATGGATTTGACCTACTTCTCACCTGACTACAAAGGTTTATATGGAAGGGATGAGTCACTGATGAAGTTTTTCACACATAAGCTAGTCAGTGTATGCCCTGCATTTTCATTGCTAGAGAAAAATTGACCACCTAAACCATGAATTATTTATAGTCAGCTCACTAAACTTCATTAACAGAGGTTGGATCTAAGGAGGAACAGTTTCAGAGGGCAGTGACTTTTACCTCATACAATTGCTTTTACACAGTTTTCAAATGATACTTTTGAAAAGATAAACTAAATAACTAGCACAGATTAAAATGTTCTGATATCTACCTTATGAGAGGTAAGGTAGCTGTGGATAAAAAAAATAGAGAAATTAAGTCTCTAAAATTCATTTTGAGAACAGACCTCAGAGGTTCCTGAATTCAGTGACAGGAGTTTATATATTTGACAGACTATGGAAACCCTTAACTATTCTTTAAACAGAGAGATACACTAAACACTTAATAAAAATGTGTAAACAAAAAGCATAAAAGATGCTATGATCAGATGATAACTGGTTATAGGCATCAGTTAAGAGTCTATTTCAGTCATTAAGCCTTGCCAAAAGTCTGCCTTTCAGAACTCTGTTTCCAGATATAAAAGAAAGTTTAAAACAGAAGGAAATGATATTGAGAGAAATAAATGAAACACTAGAAGGAATTGTAATCTATTCAAAACTGGAAGATGCTATATTCTGCATCTCCAATTAGACCAGAGGGTATCCGGAGAGAGGAAACCTATTTGTGTGACAATGATACCTAATCTATTTATGAGTGAAATCTCCTTTTGGAGATCAGGGCATGAAAAAAAAAATTGTCCCAGGAATTAATATCATAAATATTCTATCACTTACCAGAAAAATGATCTTAACTAAATTCTTATTGGTAGTGAAACATGGTGCCCTCTTAGACACAGCCTCAAACTTGTGCATTAGTTCTGATCCCAGCACTTGTTCACAGCATATCTCACCAACTAAGCTTGATAAGAAAGAGAGAGAGTGAGAGCTCAAGTGAGAGCATGAGAGAGAGATACAAAGATAGAGAGGGAGAGGGAGAAAAGGAGAAAAATAGACACTTGACTATTTAAAGATGTTACACTGCTGGCTGTAAAGATAGAGGAAGCCTATGACCTAGGAAATAAAGCCAGTTTCTAGAAGCTGGAAAAGGCAAACCAACAAATTCTTCCTTAGAGCCTTTGGAAGAAACTTATATTGATTTTAAAACTTCTGAACTTTATAAATGTAAGATAATACATGTATGTGGTTTTAAGATGCTAAGCCATTGGTAACTTATTACAATATCAATAAGAAACTGATACAAGCAGGGAGAAAGGTCTATGAGCTACTCTGCTTTCTGATTCTCAAATTGTTTTTCTTAAAGTTCACTGCCAGTGTCGGTTTCTTTTATGCCTGAAAAAGAGCAGCCATAGCACAGGGGAGGATCCAGGAGTATGGCCTAAGTGTGGGGACAATGAAAAAATAAGAGATTTGTGATTGAGGGGCACTGGAAACATTGAATTGACAGAATTTGGAAATAAGCATAAAAAGGAAAATGTAATGAGGAAAAAAAGAAACAAAAACAATGAGTCTGTACCATTGGCTTAACTCTTCAGTATGACAGAGCTAATAATCTTTTCCTGGGAAAAATCTATAAAAATACAAATTTGCTTACAGTTGCTGAATTTACAAATGCAATGGCCAAAGGTCAAATTTATAGAGGAAATGTAAGTATCCTGAGAGACAGCTTGGGTGCCCTTTAAAATTTCTTCCAATTACACAATTCTGTAAGAATTATCAAACCAAAGGATTAAGATACTAAATGGAAATATGGAAGGTAGAAAGAGAAGATTATCTTTTTGTGCGGCAATAGACAGAGGGAAGAGGTACATGGGTAAAATATTTTCTTTCAAACATAATTAATATAAGGTTCTATAAAAGCACTCAAAGGAGATTCTGAACAGGTCATGAAAAAAGACAGAAGTGGCATTTGGGGAAGTGTTTAGAGCTCTAGATGCTACCCATGGTTATTAAAATAGTTCAAGAGCAGATGATGTCTCTATGGGAAAGGTGAAGAAAGAGCAGTGAGGTAGGAGCAGTCAGAATGTGGAGGACAGGCATGCTAAACCACAGCTCTAAAGCAGGGAGGCTGAGAAGGAGCTGCAGAAAAAACAGAGGTAGGTGACATGACAGCCAGCAGATGTAAAGAATTTATAAAAGGTTTCACAAATAGTTCACGTGAAAGTCATTTTACCTTTAGCCTATTAATGTTACAGAGTCTATAAGGCTGAACTCTGGAAAGTGAAATAATCTAATTCATATGAAGGCAACTTTGACATCATTAGAGGGCAGACTGAATTTGAAGAGAAATTAAAGCCAAGAAGAGCAGAAAGTGAGGGAATAATGGAAAAAATATTAAATAACTGAAAGGCTTAGCAGAAAAGCTAACTTTAAGTTAAACTTTATATTTTATTTTCTTCCATTATAAATGATGTCTTTTTGAAAAAATAGTTTTTTGGGTTTTTTTTTTTTTTTTTTTTTGGTAACAATGCATATGGTATCTGTTTGTAGAATTCAGAAAAATGGGTGGCAGTGAAATTAATGTCACATACAAAGGATATAAGATGTTTTGTGTGGAAAGAGAAAAATAAATTTTTTTTAAAAAAAACAATATTTATAGGATTTCTAAAAAACAATTGTGGTCTCTTTGTTCCTGGTAAGATAATAAGAAAGAACATATTCTCCATCTTTGAGAACATGACAGTAGAAAAAATAATTTTTTAAAAAGAGTTTTCCTTGAAGGTCCATAACTTATAATAATTTCAGATAATTTTAAATGTTTGCCAACTGTATGGCCAGGGGCCATCATCGTGGCCATTCACATGCAGGTTCCCATTGGATTCAGGCAGATGGTAAAGAAATGGCAGAGTCGAAAGATGGTGGGCCATTCTGTTTATTGGTGTCTCACCAAGACAGGCAAGCCACAAGAGAAGCCAAGGGAAAAGCAGAAAGCCTGCTTTTCCCATGGAAGGCAAGGATCAGGGAGGCCTCTGCAATGGTGATAACAGGAACCCAGAGAGAGCAAGCCCCCAGTCTGTCCCATTTTATAGTGTAGAAATTAAAACCTTTAATCCAATATACAAATAAGGAAGTCTCTGATACAAAGTCACTTATCTGAGGCATAAATGGGATTCCTCATAAGACTGCACCACCCCCTATCATGCAACAGCCAAGGGTGTAGGCAAAAGCTTAGTTTTAAAACTAAACCCTAGACTATAATAACTTTGCCAGCTTATAACCTGTCTCCCACACCCAAAGTGAGCAAACATATATATCATATTTAAAAACTTATTTGACCAAAATTACACCCCTTTTGCTCACTTTACAATATAAACCACAAGTATCTTTCATGATGACCACTGTGCAAGGAGTGGGGTACATTGCATAAACAGAAATAGTACAAATTACAGTAATAGGATTAACATATCAAAAGCAATGGGTGAAATGAGAGAGCTGTCAGTGGCACCAAGAGAGATAAGTCTTTTCCCTCTGGCAGAATACAGCTCAGAATTTTGTCTACAGACAGCACCGTAGCTGGTACCAGAGGCTGCCCTGAGCGAGCATACCAAACCTTATTGGCCAATACACCAGCATCTGCTGGTTCTATGTGTAGTAAAATAGGAGAACTCATTATTGGCCATAAAAAAATTATGAAGGTGCCCTTCATTATGCTGTCCCCCTGAGCACTCAAGGGATAATACACTTCTACCTTAGGTGGCCCGGTGCTGGTTGCCCTAGGTGTTTACTGGAGGTCCACCTCTTTCCCCATAGTGCCAACAAGGCCACCCTTCTCAGATGGGGGTTCTACATAGTCCAGGGCCAAGTCCATCGAAGCCGTTGGCCTTTAAGAAGGGCTGTTGGGGCAGGCAAGAGCACGTTTCCCTGCTGTCCAAAGCCTGGCTTGAGTAAAATGTCCTTGGTGCGTATCTGCAACTGAATAGGGGCAGCTGCCCAGTACAGGAGGGCCTCTACTGGAGCTGGGCTCCCTCGTCGAGGTCTCTCACTCAAAATCCGGAGTACTGTCCATAAGCAGCGTGTCCATCCAGTAACGGAGCTGGTGCCCCCCTCCTGTCACAGTCCCTGCTTTAAGAGTCCATTATACCGCTCAATGATACCAGCAGCCTGGTGGGAGAGAACATGGTACCTCACTCCACCCCCAGCTCTTGAGACCATTGCCTCACCATTGAACCAGAGAAGTGGGTACCATTATCACTTTCAAGGACCAGTGGTCGCCCATATGCAGCACTCAGGCAATCCAGAGCCTGTATGACTGCCCTCTGGTCAGGATTATGGGCAGAGTAAGCAGCAATCACACCGGTGGCAGTATCTACACAAGTGACTGAATACTTGTACCCTTCTGACTTTGGTAAGGGTCCAATGATGTCTATCTGCCATCATGTCAGTGGAACAAGACCTATCTGGATCTGTCCAGGTGACACCAGTTGTCTCTGAGGGTGCTTCTTAGAACACACTGCACATTGCTCACAGGCTGCAAGTACCTTTGCATAGAACACAGGCAAGTTCCACGCCTGAACCGTAGCCCACATATTTTTCTGTCCCACATGGAGCAGGCCCCAGTGCTCCATGCCAATGCGCCTTGTCAACTGCAGGCCCAGTCTCCAACCATTGCACCCTTGCCAATATATCTGCCTCACCATTCCCAGGATGGGTGAGAGGGGCATGCCCCGTGACATGATATACTGTCACCTGCTTCTGGTGTCCTATTTCTCATAAGTCCTGACACATGGCCTGACCCCATAGTGGATGGTGCATTACCATCCACTGGTTAATGTGCCAAGTAGCAATCCAAAGGCTTAATCCACGATAGGAAGCCCACCTGTCAGTGCAGATCACCAGAGGTGAGGTTCATTACGGGTAACTAGCCAAACAGCTCTTAATTCTTCCCATTGGCTGCTTTGTCCTGTACCTGTGTCCATCCAAATAGTCTCAGTGGCCGGATGGAAGGCTATAGCCATCCATTTGGCAGGTTGGCCCCTGCTGGAACCATCCGTATACCAGGCATCCTCGGGGATGGGCACCCACCCCTCCTGGTAGGGACTGACTTCAGGTTCTGCCTCCTGAGCCCCCGCTGCACCTGACTCTAAGGTCGCATAGGTGACTGAACCCAAGACTTCCTGCAGTTCCATCCTCAACAGGCTGGTGCTAAGAACACAGCGTTGTTGCAGGTAGGCACCCCACTTGGCCAAGGTGGACATTTGGGCCATATACCACTACGTGGTTTGGTTGCCCAATCTCTCACCCATCCTACAATAGGGTATGTTGTCTTGACTGTAACTGGTGTTGAGGTTGCAATACTCTCAGTGGCCAGGAGGGCAGCATACACAACTGCCAGCTGCTTCTCCACTAATGAGTTACAAACTTCAGCACCTTTCCACAATTGGGACCAAAACCCAATAGGTTGCTGTAAGTGCTCTGTCTGTTGCCACAAGCCCCATCCAAACCCCTCTGATGTTATATGAACATCCAGCTCACAGAGCCTGGCAGGATCAAACACATTCAAGGCCTGTTCCACCTTGACAGCTCTCTTAGCTGCTGCAAATGAACCTTGTGTCTGCTCAGTGCAATTCCAACGAACCCCCTTCCGAATAAGGTTGTACAAGGGGCGTAGTAACTGAGCCAAATGGGGTTTAAATGCTCGCCAATACCCCAACAAACCTAAGAATTCCTGTAACTGTTTTACCATAGTGAGCACAGAATATGCTTGGATCTTATTTATAACTGTGTCAGGGATAACTTTTGTCTTACCCAACCAAACAACTCCCAAGAATTTAACAGATAACCCAGGTCCTTGTAATTTGTTCTCGTTGACTGCCCAGCCACATGCTTTCAAATGGGATAGCTGCATATATGTCAAATTTAAAAACTTATTTGACCAACACCAACTTAACAAACAACTTTGTAAAATATCTTTTATAGCAGAAATGTTGATACTTAAAATGATTTATTTGGAGCTCTGTTTAAAGTGAAGAATACATGAAATTTTGTGAAAGTACAATATTAAGATATCCAAAAAAAGATTAACTGGTAGATTTGAGAGTATTGGATTACATCTGTCAGTTTAAGAAGGAAGGAAAAAATGATAAAGATGCTATGAGATGTGGACCATTAGAAGTTGATACCAAAATAAAGCCACTGGTTTATCAAAATAATTAGAATATGAACCCATTTGTTTACCAGAGAAGTCTGATATACTGCTTGACACTTTATGAAGGTTTAAAAAAGACATTTATTGGCATGTGGATGTCCTGGGTTCAATTTGCAGTCAGGGCACACAGAGAAAGCAACCATCTGCTTCTCTACCACTTTTCTTCCTCCCTGTCTCTTTCTTCTCCCCCCCCCCCCCAGTAGCCATGACTTGATTGGTTCAAGAGCATTGGCCTCAGGCACTGAGGATGGCTCCCTGGAGCCACTGCCTCAGGCACTAAAAATAGTTTGATTGCAAGCATGAGCAGATCAGCAGATCAGCTCCAGATAGGCGTTGCCAGGTGGATCCTAGTTAGGGTGCATACAGGAATCTATCTCTGTATCTCTCCTCCTCTTACATCGAAATAAAAGTCTAAATAAATAAATAAAGACATTTATGTATATGAAGTAATTTATCTCTGTAAACTGAGGCTCAGCTCTTAAAGAAATTATACCAGATGATAAAAATAGTAAGTGGTAGAAATACGAAATTGGGGTTAAAGCAGTGTTTCTGATTGGGAAACAAAAGTGTGTAGTATCAGTATTACTACTAGCAGCAGTGATGGTGGTGGTGGAAGCTAACATAACACCTTTTCTTTTTTTCTGAAGTGAGGAATGGGGAGACAGTCTGACCAGGATCCACCCAGCATACCCACCAGGGGGCCATCCTTGGCCCCTCTGGAGCGTTGCTCTGCTGCAATCAGAGCCATTCTAGTCCCTGAGGCAGAGGCCATGGAATGACCCTCAGTGCCCGGGCCAACTTTGCTCCAATGAAGGGGTAGAGAGAGATAGTAAGAAAGGAGAGTGGGGAAGGGTAGAGAAGCTGATGGGCTCTTCTCCTCTGTGCCCTGGCTAGGTAACATTACATCTTATAAGCCTTCAGAATATTTCTGTTACTCTTCTCAGTGCCTTACATGTTTATAATCACTTATTTATGAAGATAAGCATATGAAATAGGTCTCATTCTTATTTTATTTTTAGATGAGACATGTTGTATAATGAGACTAGCCCAAGGATACATATCCAGGCTTCGTCATATGAATCCTTAAGTTGAGCACTGAAAGTGAAGTGAACCAGTCATTTAGGTTAAAATAGCCTTTGATAGTGAACAACTCAAAAAATAATTTCAATGGCTTAACAAAGTCATGTAATTCTATTTCACACTCAACCTATTTCAGGGCAGTGTGTTTCTGTTTATATTTTTGTTGGGGACCGAATAAATAAACAGGGTATTTTTACAATCTTATCAGAGGTGCTGTGTCCTCACCTCATTTGCCTAGTTAACAAAGAGCTACACCTGCTTTTCATTTGTCTCACCCATGTTCTCTGGAGAAGGCTGGAAGCTAGTTTCTTATTAGTGTAAAGTAGATTTGAATGGTATGGTTTTCAAGTTGCCTTGGAAACTTAATTGAATTGCTGATCGACCACATTTTTCTGTGAATAAAAGTGGATGTGCTTGGGAGAAGAGGTTAGGTTATGGCTAAGGAACAATGGAGACTGTTTGCCATGGCGTCCTCCCAAACCATCTACATCTACATATATCTTTTTAAGTCTCTATCATTCACTTAATTCCATACCTTTTTCCTCTTTAAAAAACCCAGTAACAAACATGTGTGGGCTGGTGTTGTGAAGTGTACTCAATAAATGCTTAAGGATCAATTGTAAATTATATATATATATATATATGGAAGAGGGTGGGAGTCATGTTCTAGAACTTCTGAAAATCTATTTAGTTAAAAAATTTCTTTTGAATGCTGATTGTACAGGAGATGCCAAACCTTTTTCTTTTGCAAATTTCTACTCTCTTATTTGATCCAGCTAGTAACACCTTTTTGTCTTCTTCTAAATAGTTCCAAATATACAGAAAAATTTTATATAGGTAGATGTGGACCCTCAAAACCCTCAGTGAGATCTTTTGAGCATGGCTTTTAAGGTCTGTAATGACAAAAAAAAAAAAAAGATGAAGCCTAAAAGAGATCAGGAAAAATACCAGCTTTTGGCATACACCCTTAAAGGCTCCAATACCCCAAAGGGACCAAAGGGACCTCATAGGACTCATCAGGGCCCTGCTTCAAGAGTGGAAAGAAAGATCATTTGAGCTGTGGCCTGCCAGACTTCTCTGCCCCTACCAGGGACATACCTTTGCTGTAGAAAAAGGGACACGAGAAGGTAAGCTGCTTCCTTGCTCTACGGAGAGAGGGTTCAGTCTTCTAGGCCTTTCCAGCTACCTATGACCTGACTTTACCCAGCATCCTGGGACTTGCCACTGAAGGCTAAAGGTGCCCAGGACCGTTGGTCCCATCTCTGAGCCTAGGGTATTTCTTCCAACTAGCAGGTAAACTGAGCTCGTTTCTTGTGGACACAAGGGCCACTTACTATGCCTTGCCTGAATATTTGGGTTTTTATTCATCCCTCAAAGATCTCAGTGGGTAGTCTTTATTTTATGCTGCTTTGTTTAATATATAGTGTTTCTTTTATTTTTTATTTCTCCTGCCTAATGCCCATGCCTATTTTAGGCTGGAAGCTGCTCCTAATTTAGATGAGTTTACCTCTGCCACACAGCATAGTTTATCCCAAGGTTCTTTTCACCACGCCATGGCTGCAGAACTCCAGGGAAAGGCACCCTGGGTTCATCTCTCCAGTATAAAAAAAACAAGCTCAATCTCCATACGTGCTGCAGATAGCTTTACCAGTCTATCTCAATCATTGTCAGCTGGAAGCAGTGGTCATTGGGACTTGAACTCTAGTTGCAAAGTGTGGAAATGTGACCACAACTCTGGTGCCTTGTGGACTTTTCCTGAATGTGTGTGACTCCTGCTCCTTGGGATAGTTCTCATACTGAAGTGTGGCTGGGTGACATTTACAAATAATATGAAACAATGATGGTGTCAACATGGGCTTGGTGAAATTACGTTAACATGTGAAGGATAGATCCTGTTGTATTGGTTAAGGCTTTGCTTGATAGTATCTGTTAGCACTGGCTATTTCAATTTTGTTGTTTATTTTGTAGTTTTCGAGTTCACCTCCAAATTGGAACATGGGAATTCAGATGAGTATGAATCAAAACACAAGGATTGAAGTATAAAAAAATAAAAATAAAAAGTAGGATAATTTGGGGACCAAATAAATAAACAGGGTATTTTTGCAA